>CAHIKZ030004174.1:97500-517500 GCA_903632075.3 Acanthosepion pharaonis | reverse complement strand
AGACACCAAGCACATGGCTCTCATGTTTAAGTGAAAGATCTGTCATTTGATATTTTAAAATGAATGCTAAATTCCTTAACGTTTTAAGGAGTGAATAATCGTTTCCCTTTTGTCTTCTGCAAAGGATTTAAATTATAAATTAATTTATAAATTCTTTTAAATTAAAATTCTACCGGTAAACCTCTTTGTGAATACTAAACCAAAAATGACAAACATTAAAAGTAGGTACCTCAACGAAATCGCTAAAAAAAGAGCATAGCTTGATGAAAAAGACGCCAAACTTGCCGAAAACTAAATTTTATTGTCTAAATGCTTATGTTATTATTAAGAGGAAAGACCAAAGTTTTTTTTTAATTATTTTTAAAAAATTTTCCTTCTTTTTAGGACATTCTAAATTTTGATTAAAAAAACCTTTTTTCTATTTGTATCAGCGGAACTAGTAAATAACATAGACAATTTTTAGCACGTTTTTTTGGTATGACACACATTAATTTGAAAAATCGTGCAAAAATAGAAATAATTATCGGATGTTAATGAAACTTTCAGAAACTATTCACAGATGATCGAAATTATTATAAATGTTTTTTTTATGAAAGTCATGGTAGAAATATTTTTTTAAATATTTATTACCCCCCCATAAATAATTTTATGAAAACGCTAGAAATTCGATCGCATCGGTTTTAGTGATTACAATAATTAAAAAGCACAGGGCTTTGAGGAATGCAAATCATGTTTTTTTGTTTTAATTGGATACGCAGTACCTGAAAATCAGCTCTGAATTGTAAACATACAAAACTCAATAAAACAAAGATATTATTTAATTTCAAATGCTTTTATTTGCTTTTAGTTGTTTTTATGAATATGGACAATATTTTCTGAAAGCAAAAAATTTTTTCGATGAAAAATGAATTTTTAATACAATTATTTGTTATTTCATTAATTATAATAGATTTTACATTTAAGTTGTTAAAATATTATAAAATTAGTTAAAAGCCGCATCGGCTTTCATAAGTGTCCTTATGAGATAGATCTTTTTTAGCGCGTTGTAAATTGTATCATTTTGACTAATCAGAAGATCCCCAGTAATTAAGAAATGTAATTTTGTGCTTATAATCGAGCTGTAATTATAAAATACGGAAGACCAACCAGAATATAATTAAGTTGCGTTATTTGAGTTAAGCATTGTTCTCCGCTGTTAAGGCCTTTACTTTTGCGAAACACGTGTGGAGAAGTTAATTTGATTTTCAATTTCAACTGAGAAGGGTACCTACAAGTATCAGTATCATCTTATGAAATTTATATGATCTTATTTTGATATTAATCTCAGTTACGACATTTTTCCATAAATGAAATATCAAAATTAATAATAAAATGAATGCAAATACAAATAACAGTAGAATGTAATAAATGTACATAAAATTATAGTATTTTATGTACAATTCTGATAAAATTTCATAAGAAAGGTACCTATAAATTAATTAGATACCTTTTTTAAGAAATATGAAATTTAATGTCACTCTTAACAGTTTTATTTTAATTTCTTTACAATATATTTCCCATAAAGCATCATAAACGTAAAGGTGAAAGCTAAGTACAAAAAAAAAAAAAAAAATTAGACCGCTGAAAGTTTTCGTTAAAAATAACGGGGTAAATAATTTGTTCACGTAAATGTAAATTATTTCACTTTTCTCCTTCCGTAGAACAAATTAGCCTCATGGAATTCGTAAATATATCATTCATCACATGTCAAGAGACGCGAAAGTTTATGACCTGCTTTGTTTTATTTTCAAATTACATCTTTTTGGCACAAAAGCTAAGTTAAGTTTGGTTCAAAATATTTTAAATAAACATTATAATTTCTGATTTTCTTAAAATAAGTTTTGAAAAAATGATAATTGATATTTAAAAAATTTCAAAGTCAGATTTCCATTTTTTTTAAATGGAAAAAAATGGTCAATTTTGCTGACTCAAAAAAAAACTAGATTTTTAACGAAAATTTCGGACGTGCTAGGAACGATTAAAAAATGGAAAAAAATACCCCAAAAATACTTTGACCTTTCCTCTTAATAATAACAAACATTTAGACGATAAAATTTTGTTTTCGTCAAGTTTGGCGTCTTTTTCATCATGCTATGCTCTTTTTTTAGCGATCTCGTGGAGGTACCTAATTAAAAGGTAAATATTTTTATTGTTTTCCGATTTTCAAATTGATTTATTTTTCCTTCTTAAAATTAAAAATGCGTCATAAAGTTTTAGTTATTCTCCAAGTGCGCCCAGAATTTAAAAAAAAAAAATCTTGAAATACTATGTAATACAATGTGACATATCCTAACCGGTCACACAATCTGACCTCCCTTTTTAGTAATGAGATATCTCGTTGTTAATAAAAAAAAAATATGACCCGATGCCAATTAGTAAACATAGCTCCTGTTACTATAACAACGGAATATCTCATCAGTAAGTAGGTGGGATCAGGTTGCTAGTATGTCCAATTTTATTTATTCTATTTCGGTCAGCTACTTTTTGGGTAGTTTTATATATGATTCGTTGATTCACTGTGAAATTCATTTCCCAGTATGCTTGTCAAACTGTCTGCCTCCGGGCAATGTCAAAGAGCGGAGTCTCGTCTGGGGAGAGTAGACAGCTACGCGATCCCGTATATACGGGGTCTACGGGGAATTTTTGCCCGAGCCTACGGCCTCGGCTCACCCCACATTAAATTCGACTTTGTGCCATATCTGACCGCGTGGAGAGTTTAGTGAATATCTTTGCTTATGATTCGAAATACAGTTTAACCCGGATATAAGAGAAACGCGGATATAAGAGACTTCGTCTCCGGTCCCAAATTAGAGCCTGTGTTAATGTATATAAAATAGACCAAACCCGGATATAAGAGACTTCTTCTCCGGTCCTGACAACTCTCTTATATCCGGGTTACACTGTACTAAATTCTTTATTACATCCCACAACTCTTAATTCTATAGATAAAATTCCAAGATTGTTCATATGTGCCCTATCCATTCAGAACCTTGGCGTTTATGGATCGCCACAATTTTCTGTCCTCTGTAGCTCTTAATAAAATAATATTGTTCATCTTGCATGACTGGTAAGCTTCAAAAATATCTTTACCTTTACAGTCAGATATCTTAGACATGGATGGCATTGAACTGAGCCCTTTATGACGTCTAAGGCAGTGGGTCCGATCAAAAGCATATTTTAAATCTTGCATTTGTAATATCCGTTTAATATTAATCCTTTTTCTTTGAAATAGATAAGCAGAATATTTGAATAGTTTCAATATGCCAGTTATTCCAGACATGCACATGAAAGAATGCAGCGAATAAAATAAAATTAAAACGTTACAGTTTTTTTAAAGCCCAAGGCCAACTTTTTTTTTCCTTTCAGTCGTCACTTCATGAATATTTTATGTTTAGATCGACAGTTTTTCTTTTGTTCGTTTCGTGACACGTTCCATCTTCAGACATCGTATTCTGCGGCGTTGTGTTTCGTTTTGTGGTTTCCATTCTGCGTAACAATGGTATGAGATCAAGTAAGTCAAGTTGGAAAAGGAAGAGGACTTGTTTTGTTGATTTTTTTTTTAACTGGTAATACTGAAGATCGTCTTTGAAGATATTTAAATTGTCTTCATTAAGTAACAGAGAAAGGGAGATAGGTTATTGTTTTATATTAACCCTTTCTTTTACTCTGTCTGTTGTCTTGCCCTTTTTATCTACTTTTCATCCTGTTGTGTTTCTTATGCTTTCGTTCCCTTTTCCCCATTTTGTTCATTAGAGCATTTCTCCCTCCCTCCCTCTCACCTGTCACTGGATCTAACCAACGCCTTTATCCACTGTGCCATGTGTCCTTGAGGAACTAGAACAGTCTACCTCAGTAAGCGAAATAAAGGATTCAGTTCGAAATTCCAACCACCTGAAGAAGGCCGGAGCGTACAACAGCCGAAACGTTGTGATGAATATGGCGTCAAAGATGAGGACAATAGTCCGAATAATGTAAATAATGTTCTTAATATTTGTTTCATAATCTGTAGATTTTAACTTTAAATAATATATTTCATTTTTTGACAGCAGAAACATTTACAGAAGCTCTTTAAAACCATTGCTAATGTTTGTAAATTAAATCATTAATAATTGCAACAGTCCAACTTGTATTATTTTGAATTAATTTTATGAAGTTAAACTTTAAAAAAAAACTGTTTTAAAAATAAGTTTCTTTTCATTTTATAAATTTATCTGGTTGTGTTTTACTTTTTAGTTGGGGGTTGAAAATGTAATAGCGCCCAACATTCAATCGAAAACCTTAACTGTAGCAAAATAAATGAATTCAGCACGTACATGAATTTTATATTTATATACAGAAATTAGTGTAGCATAATCTAGAAAAAGATAGGAAAATATCCATTCTTTAACAGATCACTAAAGTACCGTCAGTTAGAAAGTGATTGACATTGTTTCTTTTAAAAACATGTAATGGTTTTAGTTTACCAGTTTGAAATGGGATTCATCAGTTTGTAGCGACGTCATTTTCTTTTGTGAGAGAGCTTGCTTGTTTGTTTAGCAAAATATAAACTCCTTATGCGTCATTTCATGCCAAAATTTAATTTTATTGGTGTATAGTAGAAATGGAAGGTTTCATTAGATAATGGAGGACTTCCACGGACAGACACTGGAGGACAGTTATATAAACAGCTGAGTGACCAGGAGCCGAGTGGATTTTTATACAGTGTAACCCGGATATAAGAGACCCGGATATAAGAGAAACCTGGATATAAGAGAGATTTTCTCTGGTCCCAAATTAGATCCTGTGTTAATGTATATAAAATAGACCAAACTCGGATATAAGAGAAACCCGGATATAAGAGACTTCTTCTCCGGTCCCGACAACTCTCTTATATCCGGGTTACACAGTATTTGTATTTCATTGATACGTGAATAAAGTAATTCAGAATTGCTACTACCATTGGTTATTTTACATTTGGTAACATTAGTAATTTTCTTTACAAAAATGTATTGCTGGTAACTTTGTTTTTTAAAAACGTATTGCTATTGCTGGTACTTTTTTTTAACTTATTGCTGGTAATTTTTACTATGAAAATGCATTACTGGTATTATCACTGTAAAAATGTATTTTTATACTTTGACTCCAGTTTGGAGTTTAACTATTTGTCTATAGTTTGGATCCTAACAGGTGCTATTACCCCGGATCAAGAAACAACAGCAATTAAGAGATGGTTCCACGCTTCACAAAACCTCTAAACACCCGATCAGAGGCCTTGCTAACTGAAGCAGTTAGACGTTGTACGATTATCGAGATTAAGCAACGTCGAGTTTGGTCAGTACCTAGACGGGTGACCGCTTGAGAATACCAGATGCTGTAAGCGTGGATGTGCGGCTGGTTTAATGGATAACGGCTCAGAATTGGAATTCGGAGAGCCGAGTTCCAATTTTAGCCGGGTTTGTTATATTCACTCACGCTCAATTACTCTTGGGAAAGGCATGAATCTACTTCTTCTCCCCTCGGCTAGGGATTAATTAGTAGGACATGTCTCCGTAAAACATTACTAACGCTAAAAAATCTTCCAACCTAAAAATTATTTCTGGCTTTAAATAACCTGAAACATGTTGATAAGCCTGTAAAAACAATATATTCTTCCGCCATATCCCTATCTTTATTTTTATTTAATTTGATATCTGTGTCTATGGCAGGTACTATTAAAGCAGTAGACATATATGTTCTGGCTTTAAACGGGATGCGAAAGGTTGATAAGCCGTAAAAACAAATCAACCAATCAATCAATAAGTTCAAATTTTACCACAAAAGCTTTTTATTCTTTTCTTTTCCTGAATGTTCGAAAATGTTATCGTTAATATCTGTTTACATGTTATTTCCAATCTCCCGCTCAGAGGCCTTGCTACCGGATGTAGTTTAGCGTCATACCCAGGACATTTTATACTGCTTTATACAACGCTACCTAGCGGGTGTTATGAGAAGGCCCCTTGCAGACTTGTTAGAGTTATCCCACAATACATTTTGTATCACGTTTGACTTATCAATTTCCGTTTATATGTTTCATCGTTCTTTAGCTTTCTTTTTTCTTCTCTTACCTTTTAATGTCGTTCTATTTATTGACTTTTATATTTCATGAATTCAAATATATTACAGGTTAGTCTAGTTGTCTAATTCATTGTACATCATCTATTTCTGTTTGTGTTCATTTTTTCTTTCTCCTTAGCCTTCATATTCCTTTCCAATGTCTATCTTGGCTCTTTACAGAACTTACATTTTGACTTTGCCGTTGCTGATAATAGTAAATGTTTCGCTTTCTACGATTATTTAAATGTTAATGTCATCTAATCCAAACAACTCTGTTTGTTATCAGGAATTTGGAAGTCGACCTATTAATGTTAACTAGTCATAATAATCACATGCAAATTGTCCGGTTATCCAATATATGCCAAACATTATGACATAATTAAATGGTCATTTGACAAACCAAATAACAACGGGAACAAAAAGAAAAACAAAGCTGGTAAATCAAAGTTAGTATGAATTAAACTAAATAAGAATTTATATGTACAGATGGTATCATGGTTGACATTGATTTAACCTGTCTTTTGTGAAGAATACAGTATCCAAATTATTTTATTAAAATAAAATGAAAACTATTTTGGTCAAGTTTTCCAGATTGCTACATAAATGCTTGTTCAGTTCTTATCAAGAGCCTTGTCGCTTTCAGTTGATATAACTTTCTGGTTGCAAGCCAGTACATAGAATATGCTGTACCAACGAACAGAATAGTACAAGGCAAATAAAATTAATCCAGACGAAGCTAGTAAGAAAATTTTACTAATAAGCATTTATGGCGTTGACAAGTTAGCAGTAATTTTGGTATCTTTTATATACTACGAAATGGACAAAGTCCGACAATTATTTTAAGGTATTTTATTGTTATACATTATTTATACAGACAGAAATATTTAAGCAAATTCTCTGTTTATAATAAACAGTATTAACAACACTTACCGGCCTGAACGTCCGAGAAATTTTCATAGAAACTATCTGTCCTCCGACAGAAATCGAACCTGTATCCTGCACAGAACCATCATATAGCCTGATGTGCTATACCAGACGCTCGTCTGTAGCTAAACGGCTATAAGTGCTTACATCGAGACACCATCTCTAAACAGATTGACAAGCAAAGCTATGGAGTTTCTATCTGCTCACTGAGCGAGGATATGAGCAACTCCTCAACAATCTTATTTAAACAATTTCACTCACAATTTCTGGATCAACCCGCGATATCGTCTTCAAGGATAATCCACATGCTGGAGTCGTCTCGCCAGTTCGTTATTAATGCCTTCAATAATCGACTATGGTGAGATTTGAACCCGGCTTTCATGGTCCGAACGCTAACGCTCTAGTCACGTGTTTCCTTATCATACACTATTATTATTAGTAGCAATATTACCATAAAAGTCTTGTCATTAATTGCAGTATTGTCAAGATTAATTTTGACTAATTTTTAAACATTTTTCTGTTAATGACCATGATGACTGATAGATAAAAAATCTATTGGGATTAATCAATAATAAAAAAAAACATATCACAATTTGGTAAGGTGGTCCGTAATAATAACGATAACACAATTTATTTAAGTTACTTCCTTGCCGGCAGAAGTGATACCTCTGCTTTTTATCCACAAATAACAATATGGCCGACACGATACTTCCGTGTCTGAAAAATGGTTGAGACAGTGCTTCCGTTTCCTTACTTCCCGGTTACAACAATTAATAATAATGTTAATTTTAAACTATTTCAGCGCGTTGTCAGAAACTCAACGGTGAAATTAAATTAACGCAGCACTCTTACCATTTAAAATACATCATAAAATGATTTAAATACTCATGTGCTTATAGTATAGTGATTACCGGGATGAAAAGTGAATTTGGGGTGCCGAGTTCAAATTTTCGCCGAGACCTTTGCGTTCGCTTTCACATAAATACTCTTAGAAAGATATGAATCCATTTTTCCTCCACCTCCAGAAGCTTAAAATGTGCTCTCTATCCTTAGGTGGCAGCCAATCTAGGAAAAGGAAATATCTGAATTCAAAACCAGCCTGAAGAGGTATGGTCTCCATTAGGCTATCCTGCCCTAGACACACTACGGCTGCAGTACATTTGGTGCCCCACACGGCCCCAACAGATTACAGAACTCGATATGTAAAATCTTATTTTTGGATTCAAATGTGATAGAAGAGGATTTATAGTTTCTGCATGTCCATACCTAGAGAGAAAAAAATCTGTATTAGTGGTTTTTGCTAAGCCCAGCATTTTGCAGTTCGATGCCAAGTAAAAGGAAAAGATGACAAGTGTGTTACGCTAATTTTTTGATTGAAGATGCTCAACTGCTTTTGAAAATCAACGTTTGAAGTGAGTTTTTGTTCGAATGAACACTAGTTAGGAAACACACAACTGTTACGAGGTAGGTTAATAACTATTCATCGGTGATTTATCAATTAAATGCTTTTCTATGTTTTCTTTTTTATTAACTAATTGATGACCCAATACAAGAATCATGAGCTACTGAGGGTTACGGAATAAGATTGTTGTATGGATGTAGGTGCAGATTATGAGAATATGTAGGGAAGATAACATCTTCATGTCTCGGAACGACTGTTAAAATTGTAACGATAAGCGAAGCATACTCTTGGGAGTCTTTTCCAGAAAGTAGCGTTTCTTAGAAAGAATATGTCCGAATAAAGCCTCCTTCTTTATTGATGGAATCCGAATATAATGGGCATGTTTTGCCCCAGTGTACATGATATGGCGGGTTTTAGTCGTAAAAATCTGAACAGATGGAACCAATGAATGTTAGTCTTGGAACATTTGTCTTGGAAAAAGCAGAATAGCGGGAGGCTTGCGATGTTTTCTGAAGGATTTTATTTTTTTTTTAATTTCTTCTTTGTATTTAGTCAGCCTGGCTCGATTCACGACAAAGTCAATGACGGATAATGAGAGCATGAACAAGCACAATATAAGTGAATTCCACATTTCGTAAAATAGCTGTAGTTAATTGATCGCTAAAAGCAGCAAAATAAATGCAGCTCATGAGTTTTGATTTTGACTTAACTCTATTTAAAATATTTATTAAAAAAATATTTCTATTATATTTTTTTGAGACATGTAAAAAATATTTTTCTTTCAGATTATGTAAAACAAATAAAAAATGAGACTGATATTAGTCAGTAATGTGACATGTGTGATACACGCTTAGGCGATCACGTATCTTTCGATACATGACTGACAAGTCAGATTTTTCCCGCAGTAGGTTGCCATTTCTTTCTGCGGTAGACCAGTTGCCATCCAAGGCTACAGAACCCGGTCTGTCTTGCTACTTACCCATAGATGTGTGGGAGAAGAAGTGGATTCATACCTTTCCCAAGGGTATGAGCATGTAAGTGAATGTAATGGATTCGACTCGAATTCGAACTCGGCTCTCCGATTCCTCAATTCAAGCCGCTATCCATTACTCCGCCGTATGTAGATTTTATATAGAAAAAACGTTTAATGAAACTTGTGTAATAAATACGATATTACGTCAATCGCTAATCTATATTCCGGTAAACTGGTTTATATTTTTTTTTTTTTTTTTTTTTTTGGTAAGGAAATCGCGGTGTATTTTAATATTAGCGCTACATGGCAATGTTATTTTTTCTTATCTCCTTTTTACTACTTTTTCTTGTTTTAACATTTTTATCGCTTCCATAATAATCTGTTATGTTATGGCTCTCCACAACTTCTTATCTTTTATAGCTCGAAGAAATGTTTGTCCTTTCACTATCCCTACCAACCCTTATTCTCCTATCCATTTATACAAACATTAAGTAGGATACTGCATGTTTCCGTCTTATCGTCAATGTCTTATGTGAGTTAAATTCTCCAAAGCAGCTTTCCTTATTATGTATTCTAGACATATCAACTGTTTGTTTCTGATTCTTAGTCCAAATGCCTATTTTGTTCCAATTTTCATTAAAACTTTCTTGTTGCTCACATGTTCTTTCTATGGTGTTCTCATCATCTTTGTGTAGAATTAGTTGCCTAACGTCGCCTCTTGAGATGTGAGGAGATTGTCCATGTAGAATTATTTATATTACATACCAGTTCAATACTTATTTCTTTGATTCTAACAACATTTTAATGTTTCTTAATACTTTGCTTGACGTTTGGAAGGTATTTTTCGCTATTCCAACTTTTCAAAATTTGATTTTTCTTAAAAGAGCCAAAATATTGCGTCTATTTTGAGTGACATTCAACCGATGTCGCAGACACGTGGCCTTGTATCAGACTAAACTTAATAATGTTAAAATCGTTTATTTGTATTTTTCTTAATCATTTTATTTCTATTGTACGTTCAATATGGTTTCCTTTAATTTTGTAGCTTAACTATTTTCTTTCTTTCATTTTTTTTTGTTTCTCTTAGCCTCTTTGTCTTTTCTGATTCTTTCTTCTTTTCTCTGTTACCCCCTGTTACTTCTCATTTACTCCTTTCTTTCTATTAGCCTATTATTAATGTTTCCTCTTCTTTCTTCGTCTTTTCTTTGTTTCTTTTCCTCCCCGCTCTTTACATCCTTCTCTTCTTCTTCTATTCTTTCTACCTCCTTAATCGTTTACGCTCTTCTAGTCGACACCTTATCGTCTAACATTCATTTTAATTTTTCTCGTTTACATTTTGCCAAATTATCACAAATTATTAGAAGATATGCAAAGTCATGTTTCAGAGGTAAATGGTGATCCAAATTTAAATATTAAAGCCTTGTTAGCCCCCCGCCCTACATTTATTTATTCTTTCTGAAATCTTCCTTAACAGTATGAATAATTAAAGATATTCTAAACTGTTCGCATTTCTAGCTCCATTTCCCTAAAGAGCAGGTCAACTCTGCTAGACCGTATTTCCTTTTCGTTGTATTTTAATGAAAATGTTATGCAGCATTTACAAAGAGGTCACAGACAATTTTAGAAATAATCAAAACATGCTGAAAATTTGGGCGCTGCTCAAAGAGATTTCTTCTCTTTCCCTTCTGTAGCAGTCATATCGCTGTACCGATTAAAAAGAACACGGGATTAAATCTTTAAATCGCATCATCACCACCGAGGATATAATTTATCCGGTCTGATCAACAGTTGTACGTTTCGTGAAGCTCCTTACTTTGAACGACTATTGAAAACACAGGATTGAATCTTTCATTCGCATCATCATCATCATCATCATCATCATAAACGAACATACTCTCCAGTCTAGATCAACGGTTGTACTCTCATTGAATCGCCTTGCCTTGATCATCTATTGAGAACACGGGATTGAATCTTTCATTCGCATCATCATCATCATCATAAACGAACATACTCTCCAGTCTAGATCAACGGTTGTACTCTCATTGAATCGCCTTGCCTTGATCATCTATTGAGAACACGGGATTGAATCTTTCATTCGCATCATCATCTTCATCATCATCATCATAAACGAACATACTCTCCAGTCTAGATCAACGGTTGTACTCTCATTGAATCGCCTTGCCTTGATCATCTATTGAGAACACGGGATTGAATCTTTCATTCGCATCATCATCATCATCATAAACGAACATACTCTCCAGTCTAGATCAACGGTTGTACTCTCATTGAATCGCCTTGCCTTGATCATCTATTGAGAACACGGGATTGAATCTTTCATTCGCATCATCATCATCATCATAAACGAACATAGTCTCCAGTCTAGATCAACGGTTGTACTCTCATTGAATCGCCTTTGCCTTGATCATCTATTGAGAACACGGGATTGAATCTTTCATTCGCATCATCATCATCATCATCATCACATCATCATCATAAACGAACATACTCCAGTCTAGATCAACGGTTGTACTCTCATTGAATCGCCTTGCCTTGATCATCTATTGAGAACACGGGATTGAATCTTTCATTCGCATCATCATCATCATCATAAACGAACATACTCTCCAGTCTAGATCAACGGTTGTACTCTCATTGAATCGCCTTGCCTTGATCATCTATTGAGGACACGGGATTGAATCTTTCATTCGCATCATCATCATCATCATAAACGAACATACTCTCCAGTCTAGATCAACGGTTGTACTCTCATTGAATCGCCTTGCCTTGATCATCTATTGAGAACACGGGATTGAATCTTTCATTCGCATCATCATCATCATCATAAACGAACATACTCTCCAGTCTAGATCAACGGTTGTACTCTCATTGAATCGCCTTGCCTTGATCATCTATTGAGAACACGGGATTGAATCTTTCATTCGCATCATCATCATCATCATCATCAAAACGAACATACTCTCCAGTCTAGATCAACGGTTGTACTCTCATTGAATCGCCTTTGCCTTGATCATCTATTGAGAACACGGGATTGAATCTTTCATTCGCATCATCATCATCATCATCATCAACGAACGAACATACTCTCCAGTCTAGATCAACGGTTGTACTCTCATTGAATCGCCTTGCCTTGATCATCTATTGAGAACACGGGATTGAATCTTTCATTCGCATCATCATCATCATCATAAACGAACATACTCTCCAGTCTAGATCAACAGTCGTACTCTCATTGAATCGCCTTGCCTTGATCATCAATTGAGAACACGGGATTGAATCTTTCATTCGCATCATCATCATCATCATAAACGAATATAGTCTCCAGTCTAGATCAACGGTTGTACTCTCATTGAATCGCCTTGCCTTGATCATCTATTGAGAACACGGGATTGAATCTTTCATTCGCATCATCATCATCATCATAAACGAACATACTCTCAGTCTAGATCAACGGTTGTACTCTCATTGAATCGCCTTGCCTTGATCATCTATTGAGAACACGGGATTGAATCTTTCATTCGCATCATCATCATCATCATAAACGAACATACTCTCCAGTCTAGATCAACGGTTGTACTCTCATTGAATCGCCTTGCCTTGATCATCTATTGAGAACACGGGATTGAATCTTTCATTCGCATCATCATCATCACCATAAACGAACATACTCTCCAGTCTAGATCAACGGTTGTACTCTCATTGAATCGCCTTGCCTTGATCATCTATTGAGAACACGGGATTGAATCTTTCATTCGCATCATCATCATCATCATCATCATAAACGAACATACTCTCCAGTCTAGATCAACGGTTGTACTCTCATTGAATCGCCTTGCCTTGATCATCTATTGAGAACACGGGATTGAATCTTTCATTCGCATCATCATCATCACCATAAACGAACATACTCTCCAGTCTAGATCAACGGTTGTACTCTCATTGAATCGCCTTGCCTTGATCATCTATTGAGAACACGGGATTGAATCTTTCATTCGCATCATCATCATCACCATAAACGAACATACTCTCCAGTCTAGATCAACGGTTGTACTCTCATTGAATCGCCTTGCCTTGATCATCTATTGAGAACACGGGATTGAATCTTTCATTCGCATCATCATCATCATCATCATCATCATCATAAACGAACATACTCTCCAGTCTAGATCAACGGTTGTACTCTCATTGAATCGCCTTGCTTGATCATCTATTGAGAACACGGGATTGAATCTTTCATTCGCATCATCATCATCATCATAAACGAACATCTCTCCAGTCTAGATCAACGGTTGTACTCATTGAATCGCCTTGCCTTGATCATCTATTGAGAACACGGGATTGAATCTTCATCATCGCATCATCATCATCATCATAAACGAACATACTCTCCAGTCTAGATCAACGGTTGTACTCTCATTGAATCGCCTTGCCTTGATCATCTATTGAGAACACGGGATTGAATCTTTCATTCGCATCATCATCATCACCATAAACGAACATAAGTCTAGATCAACGGTTGTACTCATTGAATCGCCTTGCCTTGATCATCTATTGAGAACACGGGATTGAATCTTTCATTCGCATCATCATCATCATCATAAACGAACATACTCTCCAGTCTAGATCAACGGTTGTACTCTCATTGAATCGCCTTTGCCTTGATCATCTATTGAGAACACGGGATTGAATCTTTCATTCGCATCATCATCATCATCATCATCATCATCATCATAAACGAACATACTCTCCAGTCTAGATCAACGGTTGTACTCTCATTGAATCGCCTTGCCTTGATCATCTATTGAGAACACGGGATTGAATCTTTCATTCGCATCATCATCATCATCATAAACGAACATACTCTCCAGTCTAGATCAACAGTCGTACTCTCATTGAATCGCCTTGCCTTGATCATCAATTGAGAACACGGGATTGAATCTTTCATTCGCATCATCATCATCATCATAAACGAACATACTCTCCAGTCGAATATAGTCATCCAGTCTAGATCAACGGTTGCATCATCATCATTGAATCGAACATACTTGCCAACGGTTGATCATCTATTGAGAACACGGGATTGAATCTTTCATTCATCATCATCATCATCATCATCAAAACGAACATACTCTCCAGTCTAGATCAACGGTTGTACTCTCATTGAATCGCCTTGCCTTGATCATCTATTGAGAACACGGGATTGAATCTTTCATTCGCATCATCATCATCATCAAAACGAACATACTCTCCAGTCTAGATCAACAGTTGTACTCTCATTGAATCGCCTTGCCTTGATCATCTATTGAGAACACGGGATTGAATCTTTCATTCGCATCATCATCATCATCCATAAACGAACATAGTCTCCAGTCTAGATCAACGGTTGTACTCTCATTGAATCGCCTTGCCTTCATCTATTGAGAACACTTGATTTCATTCGCATCATCATCTATCATCATAAACGAACATTGTCTAGATCAACGGTTGTACTTCAATCGCCTTGCCTTGATCATCATCATCATCATCATCATAAACGAACATACTCCAGTCTAGATCAACGGTTGTACTCTCATTGAATCGCCTTGCCTTGATCATCTATTGAGAACACGGGATTGAATCTTTCATTCGCATCATCATCATCACCATAAACGAACATACTCTCCAGTCTAGATCAACGGTTGTACTCTCATTGAATCGCCTTTGCCTTGATCATCTATTGAGAACACGGGATTGAATCTTTCATTCGCATCATCATCATCACCATAAACGAACATACTCTCCAGTCTAGATCAACGGTTGTACTCTCATTGAATCGCCTTGCCTTGATCATCTATTGAGAACACGGGATTGAATCTTTCATTCGCATCATCATCATCACCATAAACGAACATACTTCCAGTCTAGATCAACGGTTGTACTCTCATTGAATCGCCTTGCCTTGATCATCTATTGAGAACACGGGATTGAATCTTTCATTCATCATCATCATCATCATAAACGAACATACTCTCCAGTCTAGATCAACGGTTGTACTCTCATTGAATCGCCTTGCCTTGATCATCTATTGAGAACACGGGATTGAATCTTTCATTCGCATCATCATCATCATCATCATCAAAACGAACATACTCTCCAGTCTAGATCAACGGTTGTACTCTCATTGAATCGCCTTGCCTTGATCATCTATTGAGAACACGGGATTGAATCTTTCATTCGCATCATCATCATCATCATAAAACGAACATACTCTCCAGTCTAGATCAACGGTTGTACTCTCATTGAATCGCCTTGCCTTGATCATCTATTGAGAACACGGGATTGAATCTTTCATTCGCATCATCATCATCATCATAAACGAACATACTCTCCAGTCTAGATCAACGGTCGTACTCTCATTGAATCGCCTTGCCTTGATCATCTATTGAGAACATGGGATTGAATCTTTCATTTGCATCATCATCATCATAAACGAGCATAGACTCTCCAGTTCAGATCAACGGTAGTACTCTCATTGAATCGCCTTGCCTTGATCATCTATTGGGAACACGGGATTGAATCTTTCATTTGCATCATCATCATCATAAACGAGCATAGACTCTCCAGTTCAGATCAACAGTTGTACTCTCATTGAATCGCCTTGCCTTGATCATCTATTGAGAATACGGGATTGAATCTTTCATTCGCATCCTCACCATGAACGAGCGAAGACTTTCCAGTCCTGATCAACAGTCGTACTCTCATTGAATCACCTTGCCTTGATCATCTATTGAGAACATGGGATTGAATCTTTCATTTGCATCATCATCATCATAAACGAGCATAGACTCTTTAGTTCAGATCAACGGTCGTACTCTCATTGAATCGCCTTGCCTTGATCATCTATTGAGAACACGGGATTGAATCTTTCATTCGTATCATCACCGAACATACACTTTCTCCGTCACTGAACAACGGTTGTACTGTCAGTGATGCTCATTGCCTCGAACGTCTATTGAGACTTACTCCAGACTTCAAGTGGAACTCAGGTATTCGAGCCTTTACTAAAGATGCTGGAAATATGGTTCGTCCCTTTTAGCACTTAAGAAATCACCCTACTCTTACTGATCTGCTCTATTTTTATAATAATTCAAATCGGACAAAAATGAATTAGTACTGCCATATCTGGACTGGAGCTATCAAAAAAAAAATACACGCACACTTTGAAAAAGCATTTACGCGGTAAATAATTATTCTAAAACCCTACGACTCCTTTCCCACAGACGAAACATCACAATTGTCTCGATATTCTATCGGTATTTACATGACTGATCTGTTCCATCAGTTCAGACTTTCACGGCTAAGGTCACCGTCCCTCGTACCCAGAATCGTTATCGGAGATCACCTTTTCCTCGAACATAAGTTCCTTATTGACATTAGATTCGATTCAGATCATCTGGCATTTGATGACAGGTATCACATACAACACTCTTATATCCAGTTATGTGCAATGCGTGATACACGCTTAGACGATCATGTATCTTTCGATATATATTTGAGATAATAATTGTTTTGTGGATACAAGTCTTACTAATAGCTGCAGAGAGAAGTAGACGCTCCATTATTCATACCTTTCCCAAGGATATTTGCACGTAAGTGAATTAACGAACACATCGGGAATTGGAACTCGAGTCACCTATTATCAATTCCGAGCCATTTTGCATTACATCAGCGTACACCCAAGCTTACAACACATGGTAATCCCTAGCGGTCTCTCATCAAGGTACTGACCAGACTCAATGTTGCTTAACTTCGGTGTTCGTACGGCAACCGGTGTTTCAATGAGATGTCACCGTAAGCACACAGCTATGAGTTAAAGTGCATCAGTAAAACGTTATTATCCCCAAAAATATTTTCTGGTTTCAAATAAGCAGCAAAAAGTTCATCGGCCGTAAAAAAACTAATCAGTCAATCACAAGTATTGTCATTCTTTAAATGGACATATATATATATATTGAAACATCATTTTTAGTGGATACTCATATTTGAGTGGACGCTCCATTTATTTATTAAAGAGCATATTTTATTTGTTTTCGTTTACCAACCTGAATATTCAAGAAATCTTATTAAAGAAACACCCTCTGTGGAATCGGTTCGACAGAGCAGTGGTTGACGGGAAGAAGCTGCTCGAGTGGAACTTACTTTTCACCAATGGGATACGGAGGGAATGGGGGTGGTTTGTTACAATGTGAGCAGCATGGGAGGTCAGAACTGGTGAAACCAAGGAATGTAATTCGTCCGAGCACTTTCCATTGAAGTAGCGATAGAGCAGTGAGAGGCTTACCACATCCCGTCTGTGAGGGAGAGGCTCGAGGGTGGGAAATTATTTTGTAACCCACAAGGACTTGGCGACGCTTTGGGATTTTATCGAGATTGAAAGCTCCTGTCCAAATATAACAACAGCACTCCATTTTAGGCTTGATCTTGCTCTGGTAAATGTTGAGGATGGCACGAGGAGCCAGGTACTTACTGAAGCGGTATAAGGAACCACCTTTGTTCAATCACGGCAACGAAACACTATAAAATGCAGTGTACAATTTGCAGTGCTATTACAGAATGGTAGAATTGGAATTCGATTTGGTGCAATATTATCATGCGTTGTAAGGTTACGATTCTGAGCCATAATCCAGTGGATAAAAGCGTTGGTTGGATCCAGTGACTTGACCCAAAGAGTTGTGAGTTCAATACCTGGTTACTACAGTGGTGAAAAAAAAACTTGGGGAGTTGAGTTAAAGGGAGATAACTGAGATATCCGGAAGAGGCGTGACGCGTAGAACTAGAACAATCTACTCCAGTGGACGGCATAAAGGGATCAATTCGAAATCACCTGAAGTAGGCTGGCGCGTACAATGGCCGGAACGTCGCAAATATGGCAATGAAGATGAGGGCAACAGTTCGAACAATGTAAATAATTACAATACCTCAACTCAGAAATATAGACAGAGACATAGATAGATAGATATGAACAGACATATTTTTAAATACCAAGTGTATTGAGCACTTTTTAATACTACTGTTCCCTGGTCTGATTCAACTCTGTTCATATCTATCTTTCTGTCTACATAAAGGTTAATGATCAAACTTAGATAGATAGATAGATAGATAGATATGAACAGACTTAGATAGAATACAGTGTCGATTAACATTTTTGGTCGCACCATTCTGTTGAAAGGACATTTTTGCAATCTGATCTCGCTGTATTTTTTATAAATTGTTTTCTTTGTAATTACATTTCATTGAAAGATTAATTTTTTAAGATCAATTTGTACCTTTTCCATAAACAAAAATGTACCAACTTTAAGAAAAAATTGAAGATCAAAGTAAACAAAACTGAATCCTTGAAAATCATTCTAAAACATTAACCTGGTGCAAACATGCATTTTACACTGCACTACGTTGACTAAATGTTATCAGTGTTATATTTGTGTTGATTTTTGACCACCACATACAGTAGCAGTAGAATGGTCGTGTTTAGCGCCAGAGAGACTCGTAGAGTTCATTCCTCTTGTCTTTCCTCTAGAGTGTCTACCCCAGCAGCGCTAAAGTGCTCAGCCTCTACACTATTTCAATATATAAATAGAGAGAAGGAAAAATTGTTTCTTGTTTAATTCTGTTTGTTTATATCCAATTATACAGATAGACGTAATAGCCATGATTTCTTACATGAAGCTTTATCATTATTAATTTCTGTTAGTTTTTCATTCATCTTTTGGTTTTATTTTATCGCGCCGCTTTTTTTATGACCGGTTAGGCATGCTTCATTAATCAGAAAATTAAAAAAAAAAAAAATAGAGCGTTAGCCGTGATTTGAACTCGTATCGCTTTTGGAAATCCGTCTGATCGAGGCAACGACTTACCGATTACGTAATGAAAGCTAACGAGCAGACATTTACATCGCCTACCTTAGGCAACGTTAAGGTTTGCACTGTCGTATCGCTTCAGAATAAGATTTATTCTGAAATTATCTGAACCTGATTGAACATGGATTTATAACAAATTAAAGGATTTATTTTTAATTCAACATTCTTATTACACCAAACATCATTTTTTAATGAAAACCCGTGTTTGAAATAGACGCTCCGTTTTTTGCTTTCTTTTTTTTTTTCATTATTTTAAGGAGTGTGTATTACGTCTGTTGACCTGTGCACTTGAGTTTTCTCAAGTAAGCAGATCTATAGATATAATACATTCTGTTTAAAATAAAAAAAACAAGGGCGTCTATTTCAAACACAGATAACCACTAAAATAATACTTGAATTAATAAAAACATTGATGTATCCAATTTTCCATCTGAAAAACTTAAGTCTGATTTTTGTGTTGTCGTAATGTAGCAGGGCAAAAATCCAAAAATAATTTGATACAGATTGTGCATAAACTGAATAATGAGTTCGATCCTCACTGTGATCCATACTTTCGGTTTTATGCCACATCTAAGTTACGCTTATTAAATTGCCATATTGTGTGTGATACTGGGTTTTACATTCCAAAACTAGCTATTATTTTAGCGTATTCCTATTCTCAGCATGGTAAGAAAACTTCATTTTAGTACTTAGGATAAAACTTTAAGCCTTTATAGATTCATTTCCATAATCTCTCGTTTGGTCATAGCGATAACACCTACGAATTCTTCTGATTTAAAGTATTTCTAATAAATAAAAGTTAACATAGCTTCTAAATCAACGCCTTAAAGCCATCCTAAAATATTACTACGCCACTGTGGTCGCCAGTGATACGAGTAAGTCTAGAAAAACTATATCTTAATGGCGTCAACTGTGGTTATCAAGTTGTAAGTGAACGTAAAGCTAGCTGATCCGGATGTTATCGACACCGACGTATTTTGTTTCTTTCCGACGTCAACCAGAAACAATGAGGAAGAAAAGGCACATTATTTTCTTGTTTGTTTGTATATATAGAATCTCAAACGATCTTTCTTTTTCTCATCTGAACCATATCCCATGGGCAGTAAATACAGAAAACAGTGTCACCTGGTAATAGACTTAATTCGATAAATCTGATATTTGCAGTGTTCAACAGGTAGATGCAGGAAATGCGATTGGGAGAGGTATATTCGAAATTTACCTTACACCAGAGCCTGCCTCAAGTGAGAGGGTACAAAAGAATAGGTATCAGATATGACACTTGCAGTCATCCGCTGGGCAAGACTGTCTGTTGTCTCCTGATAGATCACTGATTAAAGGCAATTTCCCCACCCCCAATCTTGATTGTGAGATAAGCCGGCCTAATCGGTGTGATCTTACGTGTGTTCCTGAGTTCGGCTAAGTCAACCTTGAATCCTGCACTCAATGTCCCTCAATAGCGCCGAAATAAAAGCATTGATACCCATAGGTTACAAAGTTATAGAAGGCGTGCTTCAATCTCTGACAATCAGAAAGTTATACAATTAATGATTCAGTATTTCAAGCTTTTTGCTTCTTTTATTTTTAATGTTGCTATACTTATTATTTTAAAAACATTTGGATATGTAAATTCTTTCATAATTTTTATTTTGTTAATTTATAGCTAAGCTTGTTGACTGAATCTGTGCGTTGTAAGAAGGTATGAATAAATTTTAAAATATATATAAAATATTTCCGGCAGATATTTCAATTTCGTACAGGATTTTTTTTAGTAACAAAGAAAAAAGTACTGAGCTGCTACGTGACATCTGTCTTCTTCTACGGCAGCGAATGTTGGACGGTCTATTCAAAGATGAAGAAGAAATTCTAGACAACGGAAGTATGGTTCTACAGAAGGATACTAAGGATATCATGGACCGAGCGTGAGAGCAACGATGAGGATTGAGAGAGGATGGAAACAAGAAGGAAGCTTACACTTAACATCAAGATGCAGCTCAAATTTCTGGGACACATAATGAGAAAGGATGGATTGGAGAATCTGATACTCAGAAGTCGAATAGAGGGAAAGAGGGACAAGAGAAAGCAACGCATGACATACCTATCGGGCTTAAACAAGTAGATGACAGAACATGGCCTAGGGGAAGTAGCAAAAGGACAATTTATTGAGAGTTACAAGGGATAGTGGGGAGTTGAGAGCCATGATCGCCTACGTTCTGAAAGGACTCAGCACATAAAAAGAAAGTAAGTATTGGTAGGAGTTTGCTTCTTTCTCAACAAATAACGCTAAAGTAAAAAAAAACAAAAAAAACAGTACAGTCCTTATAATAATAGTCGTACAATTTTTGTGTATAATACGACTATTATTAAAAATTTCTTAAATCTTTCACAACATAAGTATCATTTACATTATCGAGGACCATAAAATATTAAGGTCTCTTGCTTTAGAAATTAATTGAAGATGACATTATTATATTTTTAAGTGATTTTTGTTGAATTCAGTGAGAATATTCCATCAAACTTCAAGTTGATAAACAAATACGTAAATATGTTGAATATATTAAACCATTAAACACAAAAGTTTTCGATTGGGAAATGAAAAAGGTTTCTTCGTCGATGTTCTCGCTTGATAATGAAACGTATTTAATGAATTTTCAATGTTCTCCCTTTAACTAGCAATACGCTTTACATGAAAAAGACAATACGTCATAAAAAGGAAACGCTTATAATAGTAATTGTAACTGTAATATTAACCGTTTCTTTATGAGGATATATTCGGCATTCATTGACCGAGTAGCCAGTACTATTTTCGGTTGTAATCTGTAAAATTTTTCTATGAAAAATATTTCTGTATATTTTATCAAAAGGCAAACATCTACCTGCGCAGTAAATTAAAGTGCTCAATGGCTAGGCTAACTAGGCAGAGCAACAAAAAAAAAAACGCTTCCCAATGTCAACACTCAACGAAGGACAGCTCGAGTCGCTATTCAAGTTTCATGCTCTCGTGATCTTTAGACGACTAGAACGACTGCAGATCGCGAAAGCGTGAAACTTGTGTAGCGACTCGAGCTTTCCTTCATATCTATATATATATATATATATATATAAGCTTGATTAAAAAGAACTATCAAGGCTTGTTTAATTAATTGTTTTTAATGTAATTTTTTCATTTTGAATAAGGTACAGAGTAGTATGCTCGAAATTGTGGATAAATTGTCCAAAGTTCATTTTTCTTCAAGTATTTTCGATCGCCTCAGTCATTTTCAAGAACCAATGTGGTTAAACCGAATTCAATCGGTTTTTGAACATGACAGGCGATTGAAAACACAAAATGAACTTTAGACACTTTATCCACAATTTCGAGCATAAGCCATTCCTCACAAGGCGGCGTAAACAATTTTAAACTGAGAAACCTAAATACTATATTTTTCGGTCTGATCTTCTTGATTTATGTAAGCAGATGGAGAAGCTTATCTTAGTCTGGTACAGGGCTATGGAGCACCCGGTGAAGAATCTTGGGGGATCGAGCAGTTTACTATAGATTGGTTTGAGCTACAATCGAATATATGTATAGATTTCTATATCTGGACGTGTGTCCAATATTGTATGTTTGAAAATGTGTTCTGACCTTTTTTTTTTTTTTTTGCGTAGCTCTTCTTTTTCTTTACGGGTGTACGTGTACATTTGTGATACTATTTAAGGGTTGATCTCAGTGCAAATTCACGAGTTATTTGCACTAACCGCCACAAACGTCCCCCATTAATGAAATACCTTTCACCGTCTCCACCCAAACGCAGTCATCATTTTGTTGTAGATTTTAAGTAATCTTTTTTTTTTTTAGTTTCTCTGTCCCTCTTCTACTCCATCCCTACCTTGCCACACTTGTAAACACGCATACAAAAAGACAGCCTCGTTCTCTTTCTTCCATTTCCTTTCCCCTGTGATTCTGTATAATTTCCGAATATTTTCTTTTTTTGCGGTCGATCAATACTTTACAGAAACAATAAACCAGTCAGCACGTAGCGAGGGATATTTTCCCCACGGCAGTTCAGCGATCTAACAATGGAAACAAAACTTGTTACACAAAATGTGACATTCTTCTATCTGGTCACGTTCTTAACAAACCTGCCCGCAACGAAAATGATATTTGCACCACAAAAGCAGAGAACCGAACCTCTCCCCTTTCAAGAAAAAAAGTAAAGGGAAAAAAATTGTACGTTTTGCAAATAGGAAAATTCAGAAACGCGTCTCGTTGTGTAATGAATGACATTCATGTTGGGACAGTGAAGGAGAAAATGATTTAATAATATATCAGAAATTTGAATATATATAAGAAATGAATAAAAATTAGCAAAAAGAACCTTCTACAAAAAACAAATACTAGAAGAAAGAAAGACCTAAAAACATAATTCAATATAATTGGTGCTACTAATCAGCATTTTTTATATAAATACAAAATTTGCTTACGAACATATTTTAAAATTTCGCCCTACGTCATGTCGGCAAAAAGTTGGTATTCACGTTGGAACAGTGAATGATAAAATGATTTAATAATACATATAAGAGAATTGAATATATATATATATATATATATATATATATATATATATATATATATATATATATATATATATATATATATCGTCATTAAGTACTTGGAAATAAAACAAATGTGTATAAACATGTCGATTTTCTCTCGTCCTTCAATAATGGCATCTAAAACTTATTCGCGAGTATGAAAGGATCTTATCGAAAATAAGTAGACAAATCATGTCTAAACTATACAACGAAACATGTCACACACACACACACACACATATATATATATATATATATATATATATATATATGTATTTCTGACATGAGGTGTTGTAACTATTTACATTGTTTGGATTGTCATATTCACGACGTTTTGGCTGTTGTAAGCTCCGGCCTTCTTCAGGTGATATACGTTGGAATTTCCAGCCAAACCCTTTATTTAGTACACGAGAGGGGGGCAGTTCTACGTGCCATGCCTTGTCTGAATATCTCAGTTTTACTTAATTCCCTTTAGTAACTCAATTCACCAAGTTTTTTTCACCTCTGCATGTGGTTCAAGTTACTTTTCGGATTACTTCAACCAACCAACGCTTTTATCCACTGGGCAATGTGACCCAGTGAATCAAAAAAAGGTCGGAACGTAGAACGGTCGAAACCTCGTGAATATGACAATAAAGATGGGGACAACAGTTTGAACAATTTAAATAGTATATATATAGGGGGGTATAAAGAAATATGTTTTTCTTGTCTAATCTGCACATATTTTTAAAATGTAATGTTATCCCTCACGCTAACCCACGTTTCTTTGATGTTAGAAATTCTCCAAATCCTTCATGAACATCTTTACTTCGTGGCAATTGATGCTTATATCTGTCGACATGTGCATCTCCAAAGGAAACCAAGAAAGAGGAAGGCAGACTCTCGTCATCAGTTGATTATGACGACCCTATTCTATACGAAATTGGCCACTCGTGGCAATCTATCGGACTAAAAGAATGAGTCAATCACGTGAGTTAGCAATCTGAAAAGGCAAAATGATGACTATCCGAAAAGTATTTAAAGCCGATCGAAGAACATATGACATGTACTCGCAGCTTTAAGCTTCATGTGAATCCATATGAAAGCAGAACATGCTTTTCATAAAGCTGACAAGAATTAATGCTATCATTTACATAATTACTTATTTAATAAACCAATAAAAGTTGGATTGAATTAATTGACCGACTTCAAATCTTCGCGTCAAAATTGCTTTTCAGTGGTAAATGTTCTATAAATATGCCCAAGAAAGATTATTTACTTATTTAAATTTTTCCAGTATGTAATGACATCATTTACTAAGCTCAACTTAGTTTGGCGCAAGACCATAGATACTGTGCACCCAGTAAGGACCAAATTCACTACTCACGATTGGTGTTTCACCTATTTTCAAAAGTGGAGACATACTGTCTAGCAATTTGCAATTATTTTCATCTACAAGTCCCCGATTTATTTACTAGTCTGATACAGATATAAAAGAATGAAACACAAAATGTCGTTATATTTTACCTAACTGCTTCACCATTAAACTCTCTTTCCAAATACATGAAAAATAAACTAATCAACTTCGATTCATTAATTTTAAGATATTTTTGTCGACCTTTCGATATCATTAAATGTATCTGTCTGTTACTCAAGGAAAAATATCGATTTGATTAAATGTTACAAACTTAAATACGCAAACAATGGCGTTCAGTAATTTATTGAATCTACTATACTTTTTTTAAAAATTGTTATATATACTCTGAAGCCAGATTAAATACTTATTTTTTTTAGTTGATACTTATTTTATCGTGAACTTTCTATCTATATTAATGCCATTATTCAAAAGAATACCGTAGATAAATTCTATCGGGACATTCCAAAACTTTGTTATATTGATTAAATATAAATAATACGCACAAATAAAATGTGTAAATGAAAGAACACCAAAACCTCCAAAGTAACCGAATTCTTAGAAATACTGCATGAAATCTTAAGTTCTATTCACGCAAATAAATTCTTTGTTCTAATTCTTCCTAGTATTTTTGCCTCCCAATATTCCACTGTATTGTTGTGGAGATCAGTAATAGTTGCCATAAATTACCAATTGAGTTGATTCGGCGATTGTATCGGCCATGACAGCATCTCAAAGTTTTCAATGTAGACTTTAATTTGTCTAGCAGTGAGTTTCGTCCTGTTTTCATGCTTAAAAAATTAAAACTAAAACTCACAGCCAGCGGATATGATTCTTTTTTTGTGTGTGTTAGAACATAATTCATTATTTATAGACAATATTTACAATCCTTACGACTTTTTATTCCATACAAAAGACCGACCTTTATTTCAATGTAGGTTGTACTCTACTCCAACTATTCTATAATGTACCGCCGACCAACAAATTCAAAGATGTTAAATTTCGAATTGTCACTTGCTATCACTTTAGACCTCTGTTACAAATTCCAATTCATTCCCTTTGATAAGTTCTACGCGTTTTCGCCTATTCTTTATGGAAACCATTTTTTCTTTTCTATTTTTGTAAGCCACACGTGTCATGAACAGAAACCACGTTAACTAATTATGGTAGTCACATCTATTTTCAAGCCATGTTTTTAGCTTACATTATTTCTATTGACGGTGTAACGTATTGTTCACCCGAAGTCGAACATCCTCGTCCGCCCACGTCGCATAGTATTTATATTTTCACCCCCTCACTGGTCATGTACCGGTGAACACTTCTGGTTAGTCCCACTTTCCCCGTGGGCCTCTCTAATCTACAGACGGCAGTCATTTTCTTATAACTTTTCGAAAATCACTGTCTCTTTATTCATAGTTTCTTGTTTTTTCTTTTTCTTTAGCGATTGTTTAGACTTGGGTTTACCCAAATAGCTACCAATTGCAGTGTAGTTGTGTATGGGCTTTTAAATAGTATTTTGCGAACTCACACCTTCAGAAGCTTTTGAACGACTCAGCCACACGCTATTTACAATTTTTAACTCAGACTCAAGTAACAAACTGGGTACTTGGAGCAGCTGCTTCCGTTATAACAGAAAATTTAACTTATTTCACTTCATCGAATAATAAATTATGGAATTTTGAGCAGTGTCCTTCAACTAATTGATAATATCTTTTATGAAAAATATTTAAAGAGATTCAGAAAAATTCCTTTAAAAACGTCAGGCGATCATGTATCTTTTGAGGCAGTTTTTCCCCGCAGTATGTTGTCATTTCTTTCTGGTAGACCAGTTGCTATCTGGGGGTTCTAGCTGTAGGGAGAAGAGGATTCATACCTTTCCCAAGGGTATTAGTGCGTAAGTGAATATAACGGATTCGACTGGAAAGAATGTGCATATTTAAGAGTAAAGCATAATTTATGCTCTTTTCAAAACGTACTTCGTTTAAAAGAACCTAAATTATGCTTTACTTTTAAATATGCAAATTCTTTACTACGATATACTGCTATAAATGAGTACAAGTAAACACCAAGCTATGTTGTGTGAGCGGCAACTTGGCTCCGGGCTAAGTAACAGTCCAACTCTCTGCTTTCGGGCGGAGAGGAACCCGGACGAGGCTCCGCCGAAGGGCAGATTCTCGTTCGGGGTGGTTGACTGACCCTGAACCCTTTTATGCGGGTTCAAAGAGGGAATATTTTTGGCCGAGCCTACGGGCTCGGAAATCCCACGTTAAACCCGGCCTTGTGCCATATGTAACCCTCGTTGGGGGGGGGGGCTTTAGCTAAATATCACTTGTGTGAGCGGCATGTTTTGTCGACCAGTATGCTAGAGGACTTTCTGCAATGTATAGGAAATCGACTGGATTGCTGTATACAGAAGCAAAAGAAAAATCTTTTTATATAACGTCATAAAAGAGTAATTTTTATTTTAACATTATTGTATTCATTTCAGTAGATTAAGTGATACCATTGTATTTAATAAGATATGGTCGTTTGTTTCTATATCTTTTTCTTAACAATTATAGACTTAATTCGATACTAGAGAATAGGGTAGAAAATAGAAATAAATACAATTTTTTTAATGGTGGCTGATCAAAGAGCAAATATTAGATATTAGAGGAAAATATATGTAATCCTTATCAACGGAACCACGAACAATCACTATACAGGCATTTAGAAAAGAATATCGGCATCAACACCGAAATGTTGATACAAGTTTGTCTCTGGATATTTTGGCTCTCTATCAGGTTCATGGTTGGCGTTAAAAATAACGACTGCGAATGAAGAAAGATTTGCCTTTACACAGACAGGAAAACACTTGAATTTGGATATGCATCTCGTCTGATTTTATCTAAAGAAATATTAGGTGAATTACATAACTCGTATCCAGAATCAAATCCAAGTATGTTACTCTTTAATATCTTATGCAAAAATTAATATATAGATAGGTACAAACGAATATATATATATATATATATATATATATATATATATATATATATATAATATCCTTTTATACTAACAGGTATTATGTGTACATAATCATTGCTTTACCTACGAATTATATATATATATGTTATAATTATTTGGTGATGTTTGGAATATCTATACTACGGAATGTTTTACTCATTTATAGTTTTGAAATGGAGGTATGATCTAGGGTTTGTTTTCGCCTGAGGATGAGACTGCCACCCGGTAGTTAAGGTTTGATATTGGAATTAAACCTGGATAATACTGCTGACCAGTTTCGAAACATAGTAATTTCTGTGTCGCGAAGGAATCATATTTTTTTTTTTTTTAAATAATTATAATCTTGGTTCTACTTCTGTATCGAGCACTGTTTTTATAAATAAAAACAAAAATACTAAAGAACTTCGGATCATCAATCTAACAGTTCTTTCCTATTATATCAATACACACACACACACACACACACACATATATATATATATATATATATATATATATATATATATATATATATATATATATATATATATATATATATAATTACTGTCCATCCCATAAGAAAACACTAAATAATTCCAGGTTTTCACATAGGATGTTTAGCCATCTTGACACCATCGGTCATAAGAATCGCTGAAAAAACTCTGAGTTATTCAGCTAGAAAGTGAACAGGTTAAAATCATTTTGTGTTAGCCCAACTGAGCACTGGTGAGAGGTAAAAGATCATTCAAGCCTACAATAATGATACCAACATTCATACTCTGGCTTCCATCTTCAAAGTCCATTCAAGAAGCATCAAGAGAACGGTGAATAAGTTTTAAAAAGAGGGGACAGTAGTGAGGAAAACTGGATCAGGAGATCACAGCAACAAGAGGGATCATCATTTCAACTCAGAGCTAAAGAGATCAATTAGGAAAGATCCAACTCGATACATAAGACGTCTGGCATGTGAGAGAGGAATTTCAGTTATGGCAGTCCAAAGAGCAGTAAAAAAAAAGACTTTGAAAATGAAAACGTCCGTAAAACATGTGAGGCGACATGTTACTCCAGGACATAAATTTACAAGGCTAGATAGGGCGAAGATCATCTTGAATAAGTTGGAAATTGATCCTGGAATACTATATATATATATATATATTTGAACTTTATTTCAATCCTTCATGAGCTTCCGCTCCTTAGCTATAATATATGAGGTTGTTTGTCACTTACTATCTTATATCTAGCTAATCAGATTCACGACCCATTCACTCGTTACAAAATGCCCATCCAACATAAGAACTCATTCATCGTCATTCAATTCTCCATATACCATAATACCGCATACTCTCAGAGGACCTACAAAAATACATCCTCATGACAAAAATTTAATGAGAATAAAATCTATATATAAAAATTTGTAAATGATACGCGATGAGCGGTGGGGAGGAGATGAGCCCAAAGGATAAACTAAAAATATCAAAAAATGAAGTTAGAAGTAATTGCGCAGTGAGTAAGTTCGATCCTCACTGTATGTCCCATACTATCGGCCTTGTGTCCCATCTAATCTATGCTTGCAAGATCACCAATTAATACGCATGTGCGAGTGGTATGATGGATTATAGCTCGGAATGAGAATTCCAGCTGAGTTCTTTAGATTCAGTTACGTGCGAATACCCTTGGAAAAAGTATGACTCCATATTTTCCCCCCAGCTATTGGTTAAATAGCAGGATAGCCTGGATCCTACAGCCTTGGTTCGCAACCAATCTGTCGAAGAAAGTAATAACAGCCTACTGCTGGAATTCTTCTTCCAAGTCAATCATGAATCAAAAAATGACATGATGATCGCCCAAGCGTGCATCCCGTACAGCACCTAAGAAAGAAATAATTAATACCAGCTATTTATTTTAATTCTTTTGATTAAAACTGGATTTTACCGTGGGCATTAAATGGGCTTATAAAATTACCAGCAGATTTTGTTTGCTGAATGGATATTATTAAGAGGGGCGATTAAAGTTTCGACCGAGTAAATATCAGGCTTCTTTTTAAAGGACTTCGTGGTCGAGCTTATGACTTTTCAGTACCAGCAAGCGCTTTTTTTTTCTTCAAAATGACAATTATTCTTTATCATTTAGAATTGTCTGATTATCAAGGTTTTGTAACAGAATATATATTCTGGTATTTTTCGTATATTTCATTTCCAAAAATGAAGTAATATCATTCCAAAGAAAATAAATTTAAATGTAATCTCAGAATGCTTAGCCAGAGGGTGAAAGAGAAAAGCAGACAGACTGATGGTAGGATTCAGAAAGAAAAATGTACTGAATCAGTTTTATTTTTCTAAATGGCTTTCTTCTTCTTTTTCTTCTATATGTCGTGTCCATTCAGAACGTTGGCGATCATGGCTCGCCACAATTTTCTGTCTTTTGTAGTTCTTAGTAACGATTAACGAGGCTAGATGACATAAGATTTCTAATTTGATCATATGCTTGATTCTTCTTCTTCTTCTTCTTCTTCTTCTTCTTCTTCTTCTCGTGTCCCTTCAGGACGCCGGCGATCATGGATCGCTACATTATCCTGTCTTTTGTACGTCTTAAATTTTGCTTTTATTTATCTCTCCTAAAACCTGTTCCATCATCCATTTACTCCAGCTTGCTAGATAGGTTATGCGTGGTTTCCTCTGTCCCTTTTGTTTTCAATCTCAACTTTAAGTATCAAATTTTCCAAGCCCTCTTTCCTCATCATGTAACCTAGAAATTTCTACTGTCTCTTTCTGATGTTAATTAAGGATGTTTGTTTTTGTTTCCGTTTTCTCTAAAACTTCGTCATTGCACACATGTTTGGTCCATGGTAATCTCAGCATCTTCAGTAGAAGTTCCTGCATTACGTAATTTGTTGTTTAGAATTGAAATATTTTTTATGATATACATTATTTGCAAACAGAACCCGGAATGCAACCTGATATTTCGGGGAAATTGTAAAACACACAGAAATGTGGTATAAACTTTTGGTATAGTTTTTATAAACCAAAGACCAAACATGTGAGCAACGACGAGGTTTTGGAAAAAACGAAAAAAAAAAGGAAACTTATACATAACATCAGCAAGAGGCAATTTGAAATTTCTGGGGCACATAATGAGAAAGGAGGGCTTGGAAACTTGATACTCACATGACAGATTAAGGAAAAGTTAGACAGAAGAAAGCAGTTTGATGAGCTTGAATAAATGGATGGTAGAACAGGTTTTTAGAAAAATAATAAAAAGACAATTTATTAAGAGCTACAAGGTACAGGAAGATGTAGAAAGCCATGATCGCCTAAGTCCTGAGGGTTCACGCCACATAAAAGAATAACAAGTTTGCGAGCCAGGATGCAAAGAATTTATGGGGAGTATGTATGTGTTTTAACTGCCATGTCAAAAAATTACACTGATACCTAAACGCCTGAAAGAAATGTAGGTTTGTAACATGTCCCATATCAACATTAATGCTCGTATGGTATCAAATAAGTATATCTTAAGATGTGTCTTACGAGTGGAATAATGGACGCTAAAAGGTTAACTATAAATTATAAGTTTTCTTCCGGCACTTAACGGTCTTTTCTTTCCTTTGACGCCATGAAAACCATAAGATTTGGCGGCTTCTGTTCAATTTCATTTAGAGAAAGGGATCACTTTGCCTAAACACGCTAGCCGTGAATTTAAACACAAAATACCAACTGACAGATGAACACTCCTCTAGTCCTTGCCACTTTTATGCTTGTTTCACTGTGGCTACCGTTCCCCTAACTCGATTCCAGAATAGGTCGCCTAATAGTTTCATTTTTTTTTTTGTCATATTAAGACTATTGTTAGTTTCTTTCTTTTTGTATTGGTCTCATTTTAGTAGAAGCTACAAGTTTTCTTGCCATATGCCTTCGAATTAGCAACAGATTGCCTTCATACCGATCTCGTAAGATTGAGAATGTGAGAGGTGCAATAAGTATCGGAATCCAACTGAGTACCTACGAATGGGTGTGACAATTAAATTCTTTCTATAAATACGCATGTTAGAATAAGAATGGTCATCTTGGGCTCTAAAACAACCTTTTTGCACTACAGGTTCATTGCAACCTGCCTCAAATTATCGTGGTCGAAGACACTATACTTTAAGACAGCGATTCTCAGACCCTGGATAATTACTTGCTTTTAAGTTGGGTAATGGAGGCATTTTCGATCTAGCCAGAAATGTTCTATACACAAATCGACACTTGACGAATAAAAAAGAAATAAACTAGTATAAAAGTGAATTTTGTTATCGAAGTTTTGTTTTTTTTTGTCATTGGTAACAATATTTTATTTGTTTTATCATATTTTTTTTTGTTTGTTTTTTTGTTTTTTTTTTTTTTTTTTTTTTTTTGCTTTTTACGGTTTATCAAGACTTTGTAAGTTATATAAAACCGAAACATTTTCAGGTTTTAAGAATTTGCTTAGAGTGCCCGAAGTATTGACGGGGATCGATGCTGCTTAACTTTGGTGATCAAACGAGAACCGGCATATTTGTAAGAAGAAAAAATGTAGAAAGTTATATAAAAATATTTATGTGCGTTTCACAAAAAGAGTGGTACGTACCCAAAACAAGTACAAGAGAGCTCTGAAAGTTCTGTCCCAATGTTTCACTCCATATTTATATAAAGCAAGGTTTTCGACAATAAATAAAAGGAAAAACAAATACCGAGCTTGTCCCCACACGGTTCCAGACTAGCAGTTTGCACTGTTAATGACAAAACTACGCACTGAGAATTTAGGTGACAAAAAAAAAGGTTCACCCTCCTTAGTTTTTATTGCTAACTGATTCATAATTGTTTTCCAACTCCGAATTGTTGCAATATCATTATAGAATATATACAATACATTAGTGCATTTAGCGTAGTGGCTTTATTTCATTGGATAGGATAGATGTATTTTTTTTTAAATTCTGGGTTATCAGGGGTATGGCTACATAACTTTAGGGCAATTGAATAAATATAAAATGTTTAAGTTAATAGAATAAAAACGTTCGAGAATTTTTGCCATAGGGTATGAATTTATTGCTAATTTCTTTAATTAACAAGGTCAATAAAATACAAGCATTTTTCTTCGACCTCAGTTCACAACTCAACGCCCGTCCTGAGTATGACGATAAACTACATCCAAGGCCTCTGATCGACAGGTTTTGAAGAGTGTGGAGCCACCTCTTAATTGTTGCTGTTTTCCCAGGTCCACCTTCGTAGCAACTGTTATGGTCACAAGTATGGGCAAATAGTTAAGGAAACCTGATCTAGAAACTGATTTCTTACAAAGAATGCATATTCTATTATATGAACCTGTCCTAAAAATCTTGTCAGCATTAAATAACCCATTGAGGATGATATGCCATGAAACACAATAAATAATAATAAACAACATCATGCTGCAATAGTGAAGTCCATAATCTTTTCAATGACTCGTGTCATTAGAGCTACATACCCAGTATCTCAAGGTGAGGGCTTTGAATTCAGAATTGCCCTCTCCTAGATTGGTTGTTAACCACGCCTACAGGGCTCAACTAATATTTAACCAATTTGTGCAAAAAGGAATGTAACGAACTTGGGCAGAATTTGAACACGGCACGCGTATTTCTCTTTCCGAAACTACACCAGCCATACATCCACGTGTAGTGAAATTGTACTTTATTTTTTTACAGAAATAAATAGATAAACAAAAACGAAATTTATTTGGGACTAAACCTAATAGTTTGTATATTTATTATATTTATACGATAGGCTTGGATCAATAAGTCCTTTTTACTATTGGATTCTTTTTTATACTGTGTCCTTCATAAAGTGAGCGATCATGACTGTCTTTTTGCTAATTATCCTAATACCGGTTCTGCCAACCATTTACACACGCTCGTTAGGTAGGTTGTTCGCTGCTTTCTTTTGTTCATCTTGTCTTCAATATGTCCTGTGAGTGTTAAATTCTCCAAGTTCTCCTTCCTTATTATGTACCCGAAAAGTGTCAACTCTTTCTCTTTGATTCTAAGTATAAGCATCCTTTCTGCTTCCAATTTCCATAAAATTTCGAAATTGCTGACATGTTCAGTTCCTGGTATTCTCAGCATGCTCCGGTAGAACCATATTTCGATTGCTTCAAGTCTATTCTTTATCTGTGAGAAGATTGTCCAACGCTAAATGCCAGACAGGAGGGCTGATATTACAATTCAGTACAGGGTGTTGCAGCAAAAACACTTGACAAAAAGAAAACAAAACAGGCAATAAAAACAAAAGTTGTAGATGCAGGTACCCGACAGTTTAACAACGTTTTTCTCTCTACCCTTTTCCAGGATGGAATATGAGCGCAGAGCAGCGGTAGTAGCTTCTTTTCGCGCCGGGAAGAAGACTGCGGAAGTGATGGCCTACTTTGGGTTCAAGAGGACCATGGTCATGGACGTTTAGAGGAAGTGGAAGGCTTGTGAGAACAAGGACAAGTTTACTGCCAAACGAAAGGCCCACAACGTTCGTTCTTCGGCAGTTAGGACCGACGAGTTCGTCGCCGCCGTCAAGGAGACAGTCGACAAAGATGGAAGCCAGAGCTATGCCAGGATCGCCGCTGACATGGGCTGTCACGAGTCGATGATCTGCCAAACGATCAAGAAGAACATTGGTTACTCCTCCTACCGCAAGTCTCACCGCATGCTCATCGCGAATGCCTCCAAGGAGTCGAGGAATGTCAAGGCGGCGGCTTTGTTGAACGAGCTCAATCACGGGTCCGCCGTGGTGCTGAGGTTCTTCACTGATGAAAAGAATTTCATCCAGGACCAGACAAGCAACAGGCAGAACGACAGGTGGATCTGCAAAGACATCGACGATGTTTCCGTCGTGAAGCATACGAAGTTTCCATCTTCCGTCATGGCCCTTGGCGTCATCTCCAGCTTTTGCGTCATGCCTCCGTTCTTCTTTCAAAAAGGGCCTGATATATATATATATATATATATATATACTTGATTTCAATCCTTCATGAGCTTCCGATCCTTGGCTATGATTAATTTATGATGAACATGTCATTTTCGTTTATGATCGATTTCATCACGATTCTTCTGTTAAGCTTGGAGAGTAATTATACATTCTTATTGCTCAATGTAGAGTTCAATAGTGTTATAAAAACCTTGTAGAATTCCGGTAAGATACCTTTAATCATTTCAAAGGATAAACTAACAAATGGACAAATTTGCTTCTACACAATTTGGACAATTTTGCTGTTACATCAGTGTGTGTGTGTGTGTGTGTGTGTGTGTGTGTGTGTGTGTGTGTGTGTGTGTGTGTGTGTGTGTGTGAATGTAAATGTAAAATGCGCATCCCAATCTGGAGAAATAAAGTTATGTCCTCGTTATGCTTGAACTTATGCGAGAAGACGTATTAGCCGTTCCACATAAACCTTTTTTTCTACTTACTAGCGACACTTTTCTACCCATTAATACTACGATTAATATTCCGAGCCATTATCCATTATACCAACAATACATCCAAGCTTACAACACCTGGTATTCCCAAGCGGTCTCTTATCTAGATACTGACCAGGCTCGACGTTGCTTAACTTCAGTGATTGTATGGAAACCGGTGTTTCAACACGGTATGGTCATAAGCCCCCATTAATACTGATACTTGTATTGAAATAACAAAGTCTCCTGGATAGCCTAAAGAACAAATAAGGGTTGTAACGTTTTTCCACACCTCATGATTGTATTGTTATTCCAACCTGGCTATAAGAAAAACTTACATTCACTGATTTTTTTTTATTCCAAGGACTTGGCTGTAACTTTCAATACCACCTACTTACTGTTTTTTCTTAGAACAGTAACACAATTCTTACAGGTAGCATATCCTGACGATTTATACTGTCATAGACTATGTACCAACGCCAGATATTCGACACAAAACTCAACACTACTTCTCAAAAGCTACTATCAAAGTAGCAAAATTTTTCCATAATAGATATTCGAGCCACAAGGACCTTATTTTAATAATCTACTTTTGCCTGCGTCACTCATGGTCGCAAATAAATATTTCAGATGAGCAGCTCAAATCGTTGAGAGAAAATTAACAAATGACTTTTTTTATGTTTAAGTAGGCATAGACATAAACACATCTCCAAAACAAGAGACGTCTTAACAGACAGAGTTCATTTCCAAATGCAAAAACGAAAGCAAATTTCTACTTCGCAAACTGCAATCACATAATAGCCAAAAAGACTAAATCACATCACAGAATCAAAATCAAACAAATTTTATTTAAATTGACAAAATTTAATCAAGAAGAAATGTGCAGGAAAGAAAATATACAAAACAAATCAATGAAAATGCAGTTAGTGTTGATCCCTATGGCCCTACGATATATATATATATATATATATATATAGAGAGAGAGAGATAGTTTTAAGGTGTGCCATATTTATGGATTAAAGTGCTCAACATCAGGAATACAGCGCATGTAAGTAAAACGTGTACATTGATGTCAACACCTAGAGACGATAGTCTGTTTGCTGTTTAAATGCATATATATATATATATATATATATATATATGTGTGTGTGTGTGTGTGTGTGTGTGTGTGCGTGCATTGATACAGTAGGAAAGAACTGTTAGATTGATGATCCGAAGTTCTTTAGTATTTCTGGTTTTATTTTTAAAAAACACTACTCGATACACAAGTAGAGCCTAGATTATAATTATTTTTTTTTAAATATGATTCCATCGCGACACAGAAATTACTGTTTCGAAACTAGTCAGCTGTATTTAAGTTTAATTCGAATATTAAACCTTAACCACTGTGTGGCAGTTTCATCCGCAAGCATTGTTTTGGAATAACTACGGTATGGAATGTTTTACTCATTTATAGTTTTGAAATGGAGGTGTGGTCTAGGGTTAGTTTTTTTTTCTTTATCAATGTACCTTCCGTACCATAGTTATTCCAAAACAAATATTCTAATATGATCACCTAAAATAAATGTCTAGCTTTCACAGAACTTGTTTTGATTCTTTTATTCAGTGTTCTACAAATACATTCTACGCATAGCTGTGCTATTAAGAATATGTAATCCTATTTTGTGTTATTAACCATATTCATTTCTTAGATACTAACCTCTCAAATTCCCCTCAACAGATATTTTACAATTAAAAGACTGGTTTTATATAATTTCCTGCTAATACCCGCCCACTACTGGATCATTGTGTTTCGTCAGTTTCTACAACCGGTATTGCTATATTACATTAAAGTTTTCTTAAATAAAAGTGTTTATCGGTGGCGGAAAAAAAAAACTTTATTGGTTGTATTTTGAAGCATCTTTATATCTTGTTACTAGCAGGTTGTTAGTTTTATGGCATCGAGAGATATTAGCATATGACCAGTTATAGGATTCAAGCTGTTCACAATGGCCCGCGCGAACCTTCTTTAATAAAATTATACAAGTTGGCAAAATTTGATTATTTACATGTTGCTTCATATCCGTCGATATATATATATATATATATATATATATATATATATATATATATATATATATATATATATAATTCTGAATTCATTGAAAATAGTTGGAAATTTAGGAACACCCATCCCTTAAAAATGGATTCTAACGCACAATATGATCTCACGAATAAAATTCATTTACTCTAAGCATCAACTCTAACAATTGAGTGCTTATCCTATTTTGCAATTATTACTCTGTTTAAATTAAATCCTCACAGATGAAGAGACTTGAGGCAACAGAAATGTGGTACTACAGAAAGGTGCTGAGGATACCATATGAGTGAGCAACAACGAAGAAAATGTAACTAAAAAGGACACTGATACTTAACATCAGAAAGAGACGGTTGAAATTTCTAGGGTACATAATGAGGAAAGAGGGCTTGGAAAATTTGATACTGACAGGACATATTGAAGGCAAGAGGAACAGAGGAAAACAGCGCATGTTCTACCTAGCGAGTTTGGGAAAAGGGATGGCAAGACAGGGTTCAGTAGAGAAAGCAAAATGCCAAAATTTGCTAAGAACTACAAAGGATAGGAAATTGTGGAGAGCCATGATCACCATCTTCCTGAAGGGACACGGCACGTAAAAGACGAAGACAGGAGTGTATTCTGGCCTTGTTAATCTGTTTTCTTCTTTTGTCTGTGTGTATATGTGCGCGTTATTATAAATGTGGTGTGTTACCTTTGGAAAGACTTCTATGAGTTCTTTAAAAAGAATATTTTTATTTGCTGGTCAATGTGTGATCTGTCGATGCGAGAGAAACTCATAAATTATTTGCGTAAGAAAACGTATCTACTTCGATCTTTACCCTTCATAAATCTGTTTTACTAATTTTCACGCCAGTTGTTGATTTCTCCCGTTACACCCCACCACAATTCAAACATAAACTCTACAATCTTGACAGGTATCAGTGTCGATAAAGAATATCCCCTCTTCCGCATCGCTCTGGGTGGTTAGAGTAATCCAGGACAGTCCTTATTGGGTCGACTTAAGGCATCTGTCAGCTCCAAAATATTCTCGTGTGTTTTGCTAGCAATGCTTTTCCTCTCTTTCTCATTACTTTAAGTGCTACGAAACATTCAAAATGTCGGTAAAAGGACTTAAGAAATCTAACTTTGTCTATCGACCTTAATAGATAGCAGTGAAATTTAAACCCTTTCTGTTTTCCTGATAGTTATCTTTGAGGGGGGGTATGGGGTTTTAGTAATATAGATATGTAATGCTATCATAAACAGTGTGTATGTGTGGTCCCGGCTATGCCATTTACACAGAAAGGAATGGAGTGTGTGGGGAGAAGTACTGATGTCTTGTGCGCATGATAACCAATCAGAAAAATATTTAAGAATTATATTTTCAAAATTGACACATACATAAAATCAGAAATGAAACCAGAGGATAGAAGGTTTGGAAAATTTGGTACTTATAGGATATATTGAAGTATTTATTTGATTTTTTGCAGTTTATTAACCCTTTGTCGGCCATTTAAAGCCGAAATATTTTCGAATTGTAAAACGTCGCTTACAGTACCCGGTTTTCCACATTTAATTACTGACCGGACTTGACGTTGCTTAACTACGGTGATCGAAAGAAGATCGGTGTTTTCAGTGTGATTTGAGCGTAAGTTATATTGAAGGAACTGGGAGTCTAAAAAAATAGCTAGAAACGTGCGTAAGTTTTTTAATAGAGGAATTTTGTGTTAGGAACAAAGTCAAAAGTTGCTTAGAGTTACAAAAGAAAAGATGTAGGAAGCCACCTGAGCACACAATATGAAAATTTTTAAATAGAAGGCCTGTAAATCATGAGTAGTATTCGATTGTCAATGATGGTGCTGTCAGAAGAGTCTCAAACTTTCTTTGGAGTTTTCAATTCATCTACTCGCAGCTATACTCTTTTTCACCCACTAAAAATACCTCCGACTTTAACATTTAACGCACACGCTTTTCTCAATTTCTGAACGAAATGAGGTTGTTTTCCTACTTGTTAACGTTAGTTTTCGCTCTCTATTCGTTGGCAAAGCCACGTCGATGATCTAAAAGGGTTGTTTTTTGTTTGGTTACTGTTAGATCTGGTCTAAATTGAATCGGATAGTTGATTTGCATTTCAGTCGCGGAGTAGTACTAATATATTCTTTCTTTTTACAAAACAATGTACAAAACAAAAAAAAAGCGAAAATCAGAACTAAAGTTCATTCATGTAATTCTTTCTTGCTTTTTCTTTATTTTTAGGTTCTGAAGAAGAGTAATACAAACTGTTTAAGGTATTAAAAGCCAACGCATGAGTACACTTCAATATAAATCCAAAGGACGGGAAACTGAGAAAAACCGTCAATAATAGAATGATGATATTTATTGCAAGCTCTTGTAAATGTTGCTCAGTTACTGCTAAGAAAGTGGCTTCCCTTTGTTGTACTTGACAATTTTTTTATCAAGAATTTATCTTACATATCTATAAGTCTACCATTCGCCTATGCTTAGAATATTTCTGCCACATTTGATTCAGTACCCCTGCTATTTATTTAGAGATGCTTGATAAAATCCAAAGGAGAATCAGAAATATTATTGGTCCTGATCTGGCATCTCGGCTTCAGTCACTTTCACAACGCCATAAAGTTGCTTTCCTATGCCTGTTCTATAAATAAATTCATGGTAATTGCCCCGGGTGAGCTCTTCGTTACGGTACCTAGACTTTATGAATTTAAGCGTAGTTCTAGATTCGTAATTATTTACAGTTGCATTAGCTAGATATAACCGTAAGTTCTATGTTAATAGTTTCTTTTCTTCCACTTCCCGCAACCGGCTCCATGCTTTCCAGCCAACTTTAATCTTCAAAAATTTAAATCCAATGTCAATCGTCATCTTCCTGATTAGTCTTCCATTGTTCCCGCTCCTTCATAATGTTTTCTAATTCTTTCACACACACTAACCATTTGTGCCTTAGTTCCTTTACTGATTTGCTTGAAGTGAATTTGATTTTTTTTTAAATTATAGGACGTCGGATCTGGGTACTTCGATGTGGTGTAATGGTTAGCAAGCTTGTCTCGTTAGATCAAGTAAGACTCGGTAATGAGTTCGATCCTCACTTGTTACTCCATATTTCCGGCCTTGTGCCACATCTAAGATATGCTTAGTAAATCACTATAGTTGTCGAATATGGCCAAGTTTGTTTCGTTAGATCAGTTAAGATTGAGTAATAAGTTCGATCCATAACGAGTGCTCTATACTTCTGGCCTTGTGCTATATCGAAGCTAGGCTTACTAATAGCATGTAGAGAATGGACACTTATTGTGCCATGGTTAGAAGGCTAGATCAATTAAGAGTGAGATCACTGCATGATCCATACTTTCGGTATTGTGCCACATCTAAGCTACACTTAGTAAGCCTCTCTCTGTCTTTTTTACAAATACTTTCATGGTAACTGCTCCGATGAGCTGCTTTCGCTGGTTCCCAGACTTCATGAATTTAAGCGTTCAACTAGGCTGGCATCTCGCTCTCACCCTTTCACTATCGAAACTGTTAAATATAGCCGTCTCCTCTACTCTAATAGCTTCATGTCTCGCACCTCTCGCCTGTGGAACTCCCTCCCCATTTCTTGTTTTTCTGATAGCTATAATCTCCAACTATTCAAATGTAATGTCAATCGACGTCTGCAGATGCCTTTATCTATCTCCTATCCTTCTCTTCATCCTCTCCTCTATCACTCCTCTTTGCAACCCCTTGAGTGCTAGTGGTTTCCCGCTTTTTCTTAGGGTGGAATTGCTTAAAAAAATCCCTATAGTATGTCAGGTGTAGATACTTCGACATGATGTCATAAGAAAACTTGTGTCCCTGGATTAATTATGACTGATTAGTGGTTTCGGTTCTCACTGAGTGCTCCATGCTTACGGGCCTTCTGTCATATTTAAGCAACGCTTAGTAAATCACTATAAGGCACTTTGATGTGGTGTCATAGTTAGCAGGCTTATCTCGCTATATTAATTACGACTGATTGAGTTCGATTCTAGTTGGGTTCTCTATGCTTTCGGCCGTGTGCCACATAATACGTTGCACTTATTAAATAACTATAGTATGACGAATCTTCTTCTTTTCATGTGCCATTTCACTTCTGGGCGTGCGTATTCATCTCTTTCCACAATTTCCTATCCTTTGTAGTTAAAGGAAAGATTGGTTTTTTTTTTGGGTTTTTTTTTGTTTTATTTTTTTTTTTGTTGCTATGCTTCCAAAGTAGATTACTCACGACGTTTTCCTCTGTCCCTCTTGCCTTCAGTATGTCCCGTCAGTGTCTGGATGACAGAAAGATTCTAAACGTTAGCCAAAAAATATTCGTCTTACAGTAAAAGACTTTGCGACATGCACACAGTCTGCTAAATGTTTATCTCGTGATAACTGAGTTGTCTTCTCTCCGTGGGCTTGCTTACAGAAACACAACTCCCCGACTTCTAAAATAAGAGTGTTTGTTTAACGGTATATCAACTCTTTTAATGCCTAAATTTAATTTTCTTGGGAGCTTGGGTTATTTTTTTTTTACAAAAATCTATCGCTTTTAATTTTTTCCTCAAAAACGTATTGCTGGTAATTTTACCATAAGAATTTATTGCTGGTATTTTCTTACTATGAAAATGTATTTTTATACTTTCATTGTGTTTTGGTCCCAGTTTGGGGGTTTACAATTTGCCCATAGCTGTAACCCTAACAAATGATACCACCCCGGGTTAAAGTGAACATGGGAACAAAGGCAAGAGGTGGTTCCACGCGCCTCAGAGCCTTTGCTGCCGGATGTAGTTTATCATCATACCCGGTGTTACTATATATATATATATATATATATATATATATATATATATATGCAACAGAAATTTATAGAAACAAGGATTTTTTCATTCATAAACAGGTTCGGGGTTTTTGTATATTATTTGAATTGTTCGCGACGATTTATTTCTCGCCAATTAAATCATTAACCTTTGTATTTGTTTTTTGTATGAATAATTCATGAATTTGTAAATTAATTGCACCTTTATTGAAATTAAAATAACTGATCCAAATGCAACTTTTGGATAATAAGTGCGACATTGCTGTAATTATTGAACGATAAAGTTCATGCCACTTTGACAGAAAATTTACCAGTAAAAAAGAATTCACTTATTTCTATAAGAACGCACAATTGTAAAATTTAAATTCAAACTCAGCGTTGCGACAGCACGCTCCAAAAACAATAACTCATTTCTAATAGCATTTTTCGGATTACAACAATATATATTTTTTCGTTGTCCTCTTATTACAGAGAGAAAAAACAAGAACAAAATCTATTCCATACCTGAGGATGTCTGTAGGAACAGACGAAAGCTTGTAAAAATAATAAGAACTCATGCAACAGAAATTTATAGAAACAAGGATCTTTTCATTCATAAACAGGTTCGGGGTTTTTGTATATTATTTGAATTGTTCGCGACGATGGATTTCTCGCCAATTAAATCATTAACCTTTGTATTTGTTTTTTGTATGAATAATTCATGAATATATATATACACACAAGCGCAGGGGCACCTCGAGGCGGTGTCATAGTTAGCAAGCTAGTCTCGCTAGAACAATTACGACTGAGTAGTGACTTCGATCCTCACTGGTTACTCCATACTTTCGGCCAGACATCTAAGCTACGCTTTGAAAATCACTATATACTAGCGCAGTACCTGTCAAAAACGTCAGGATTATTTATGACGACTATATTTGTATTTTTCTGAATATTTAAAATATCTGAATTAAATCTCCTTTTATATATCTTTTTTTTTTTTTTAATTTTGCCTCTTTCCCTCGCCAACCAAATAAGTCTTTCCTTTAAAATATACTATCTTTATAAAATTTAAGTCTTCATCCATGAAGAGATTATCCAACTTTCACTGCCATATAAGTGACCTCATGTTACATAAGTTTAACACTCTTATTTTCTAATGAAACTTTCCTATTTTTAATATTTTGCTTAGCATTTGGAAGGCATCTTTTGCTATACCAATTCACCTTCGGATTTCAGTGTCACATTCGCATACACATTAAGAAGAACTGTTTTGGTTATTTAAACATTTTAATGGTAACCAGGGCCTGCTCAAGGTACTGGCAACTCGGGCAGTCGACTGCGGCGCCATTATGCCGTCTTGACATGCTTTTGGGATCCTACTTGTGGTCCTCCATTTTGTCAATAGAAAATGATCGTGTAAAGAAGATAGGCGTAGAAAGTGCCATGAAAATATTTGCAAATCTAAAGACTAGAAAACATTTTTTAGGTAGGATAATGAATGTAATAAACTCAATATTCTACATTTTCAGTTTTTCTCCTTGTAAATATTAAAAAAAAAAACTGTACTTGCAATAGCACCGAAGTTCAGCTTACCCGGGGTGCCAGCAACCGTAGGGCCGGTTCTGGTGGTAACACGGGAATACTACTTCTTGAAATCAGAGCCAGTGTTTTAAAGAGCACATTACTTCGAATTACATTCTCAAGTTGAGGTGTGCGACGTGGTCAAAGACTATGAAAAACCATCACCCAGACGAAAAATGGAGAATCTGATAAGATCAACTGTTAAAATGTCGGAACGTTGTCAAGTAAAGGAGGAACGTTAAATCATTCCACATATAAGATGACGCTTACAGAGACTCAGAAGGCGAGAAAAGACGCATCCTGAACTGAATGAAAAGAATTTCTTGACAGCGTGTTGATAAAAAAAAAATATCAGTAATTCCCTATATTGGCTTAAGTTCCCTCCACCTTTTTAGATCGCTCATAATAAAATACATAAAATAAAAAAAAAAAAACATGATTGAGTAAGAAGATTTTTTTCGGTATCGGACACTTATTCCCAACCCCGTTACGTCACGTGACTTGTATACTAGAAGTTATATGCTTCATGAACTTATCATGTTCTAACGCGTCGCTCATGTGTCGGGTGATTAAAGACGCATACGTGGCGCCCAATGATTTTTCTCCTCTCCAAATGCTAGCCACTGTTTCTAAGATCAGAAGCCCTTGGTGATAAATCTCTACACAAGAACCAAAGGAGTTGTCCTGCATTATCAGACAGCACAAACACAAATTCGTCTTTCGAAGTTATTTATTTTCTCTGTTTATGGACAACGCAGCAGTCAGTAAAGAACCCTTTACCTTGTTCAAATGCGGGCTCATCTAACACTAAAACAGAGTACCCACTAAAATATGTGCTTTTATTGTAATTTTTTATTTATTTATGCAGATGCTTGGAGCTTTTACTGCAAGCGGGATATATATATATATATATATATATATATATATATGCGTCATCGACGACCACAAGTAGGATCGCAAAAGCATAAGACGGCATGATGGCGCCGCAGGCGACTTGCCCGAGTTGCCAGTACCTTGAGCAGGCCCTGGTCACCACTAAAATCTTTAAATAACCAAAACAATTATTCTCAATGTGTCTGCGAATGTGACACCGAAATGCAAAGGTGCATTGGTATAACAAAAGATGCCTTCCAAAAGCTAACAAAATATTAAGAAATATATATATATATATATATATATATATATATATATATATATATATATAGTATAACGTTACATATATATATATATATATATATATTAGTATAACGTTACATATATATATATATATATATATATATAACGTTATATGTATGTATATATATATATATACACACAACTGTATATAGATTTCACTCAGTGAGAGCCATGAATGTACAGGTCATGAATAGACACAGCATTTAGGAGAGGTAATAGGCTATCAATGATATACAGTTTCCTTAGAGATGTAGAAGAGATGTGAGGCAACAGAAACGTGGTTCCATGGAAGGATACGGAGAATATCATGGACAAAGGAACGAGGAAGTTTTAAGGAAAATGATACCAGCTCCCCTCTCCACCGCAAAAAAATGTAATGTTCAATATCTCATCTAATACAGTCATTTCTGCACTAAGAAGCTTTCCCAGTGTATAATAATGTAATCGGTTATTATGGACCAACAGAATAAAAGTGCCGATTTGCTAACTCCAGTTTTTTCTGCATTTCGCTATAAGTTTGGAAAGTCACAACTTACTGTCTGAAAAGGCGTTTCCTAATGCAACAAGTAGATTGGGCGATTTGCCAGATTCTTTCCTTACACTTTCCTACATCTTAGTCTCATCAGCTTTAAATTCGTTTTTCTCTCTAGACTACGTCAAATGTTTATTAGGAACTTCATGTTGAGTAATAGCTATGGAGCTAGACTTGTTGTAGTGAGTTCGATACTCAATGGATGCCTCATACCTTTGGCTTTGTGCCAAAACTAAGCCAAGCTTTGTATTTTATATTATTAACTGGACCAAGAGGTTTCTAAATAATATGAAGCTTGAGCCCCAGAGGATCATAACTCCAGACAATACATCTCCTTTGAGGGTCTAGGATCATTACTCCTACTCAGAAGAAGAAGTATCAAATGGCGGGGGGCTTGAGCATTTTTTTTTAAACATCTGCCAGAAACCCACATTAAATCCAGTGTTATGTCACATTCTATGTGACGGTGGCGCAATAGATAAATCTCAGATCTTTATTTATTTTAGTCCCTTAATACTCACCGGCTCATTTTTAAGTCGGTAGACATTAATGAGTTATAAGTAGAAACTTATAATTAGTACCGGATTCTTATTGTAATTTTTCTAATTAATACCGGATTTTACGGTATTTAGTAGTGGGTTTACATAATCTTTGTTTCTCTTCAAGAGTTCTTTTTTGTGGTGGGTCGGGGTATATTATGTTTACTTAAAATTATTATATAAAATTCTTAGAATTCAAGATAAATTTCTATTCTGTTATTTACTTTGTATTTTTCAAAAATAAATTGTTATATTAAATATCTGACATGTGAAAACTTTTTAAGCCTTTACAAAATTTTATATTCAGTTATGTAAAAAGTTAGTCATTCAAAGATAAAAAAAATGAAGTAGTAAAACTTATAAAATGTGACATTGAAACGTGGCCAAGAACATATCAATGAAGGAAAATTAGATGGCATTGTGATTCATGGACTGATGCAGATGATGTAATGGTTAGCAAACATGGCGCGCTCGATCGATTACAATTGAATAGTGAGTTCGATCCTCACTAGCTTCCCCATATTTCCGGTCTTGTACTACAGCTATGCTTATAAAATCTTTTCGATCATCACTGGGTGTCCCGTACTTTCGGCCTTGTGCCACATCTAAGTTACACTTATAAAATCTTTTCGATCTTTACCGGGTGCCCGTACTTTCGGCCTTGTGCAACATCTAAGTTACGCTAAGAAAATTTTTTCGATCCTCACTGGTTGCCCCTTACTGTCGGCCTTGTGCCACATCTACGCTTAGAAAATCTTTTCCATCCTCACTGGATGCCCGTACTTTCGGCCTTGTGCCACACTTAAGCTACGCTAAGAAAATTGTTTCGATCCCCACTGGGTGCCCCGTAGTTTCAGCCTTGTGCCACAACTACTCTTAGAAGATCTTTTCCATCCTCACTGGGTGCCTCGTACTTTCGGCCTTGTGCCACATCTAAGCTACGATTAGAAAATCAGCATGGACTGATGTAGATTCAAATAAAACAAGCGTTAAAAGAAAATTTTAAAAAGTCATATAAGCATTAACTTCTTGTTAGATTAATTTAGGAAAAAATATGCACACCTTCCGATTCTGTGTCGGTATCTCTGGAAAAATAAATAGATATGATAGAAATTATTTGTCATTTGGCGTTACGCATTTTGCAAATGAGCAAATTCCATATACCCTTTGTTGACTTTAGAACCAAAGAGATTTTTAGCAGCAGAAGAGGAAATATTACAGAAACACAGAGAGACAGATCATTCAATTTTTTTTCTTTATTTTTAGTCGAATTAACACCATGCAAGGTAATAAAGCCACTAAGACACAAGGGTTTACTGGGCGTGAAAGAATTAGAAAACAGAAACATTTTTAAGGGGCGAGAACAATAGAAAAGTAATCGGGAAGACAGTAGATAACGATTGACATTGCATTTAAATTTTTGAATATCAAAGCTGGCTGGAGATCCTGTAACTAGAAGAATGTTCCAGAAGTGAGAGAAAAGAAACTGTTAGCAATGAACATATGGTTACATCTAGTCAATTCAATTGTAAAAGATTTTTCTCATTTTGAAAGAAAATTTGAAAGTCATAATTCTAAAATTTTCCTTCTTAAGAAATTTAAACCTGATCATGAAAATATAACATCATCTTCTCCTTAAAGTACCTTGTCCTTCATGACATAGGTGATCATTATTTTCTGTCCTTCCTAGCTCTTAATAAAATTTTGTCTTTTTCCTATTTCTCCTAAACCTTGTTTCGTCATCCATTTACTCAAGCTCATTAAGTAGGATTGTTCCTTCTCTCTTGCTCTGGCCCGTGAGTATCAGAAAAATATCCAAACCCTCTTTCCTCATTATGTGCACTATAAATTTCAATTGTCACTTCTTGATGTTAAGTATAAGTTTCCTTTTTGTTCTGTTGTTTGATATTGTATCTCCAATTTGCAATTCGCACTTTGGACTTATCCTTTTGCTAACATTTTGTCTCCTTGCAGTTGGTGTTTACTCCTTCTTCCTTCTCGCTTTCATTTACTATCTTCTGTAGGAGTTTTTGTAGTTTCCTTTCTGTGACTGCAATCATCAATGTCATCTGTATATCTAATATTAAGATTGAAACTGCCAATAATGGATTCTAGTAGAATTTCTAATTCTCTCGAAATCGCCTCGCCGTATAGATTGAATAAGTCCGGTGGGAAGACGCATCCTTGTCTTACACTCCTTTCTATTTTTGTATATCTACTGAATTCATTTTCTATCCGTATATAAGCGATTGTTGACAGTACAGATTCTTGATTTGTCTGATATCCTTCCCAAATATGTCAAGATTATGAAACAGTTCCTTTGTGTAAAAGATTTCATCTCGTGTATGTTTGATGCAGGTTTTGTGAAAAGATAAAAATCTATTTCCAATCCTACTGTATCAACTATGCTAATGACATGAAAGCAGAACCTCATTTCACTATATTACATATTTGTATTATAAATAGATGAGTACACAGACGTTTGTAGGCTTGCAATTTCTTCTTCCTTTTTATTCGTTATGACGTCAAGATAAAAACTAAAGATTCGTTATGTGAATGTTTGTAGCTACAAACCACTAAAATTAACATATGCAACTGCATTGATAATTTTTATAAAAACACATGCTATAAGGTGGGTTAAATATATTGCAGTAGACAGCCATGTAGTAAAGCCAATGGCAAAAAAAGTGGTTGGGGTTGTCGCAAATATCACGAATGTTGAAAAAAAACCTGTGACTGTAACAACTGCATCCATTGATGGGCATTTAGTTACAAAAGGGTTCAATTGCATTGAAAGCGGTTTTAGACATGGTCATTATAAACTTTAGAGCTCGGCCACTGCGGCTTCATTTTTAAACATTATGTGAATATATAGATAGTCATCACATCTCTTTATTTTCACATTGAAAAGTTAGATGTCTGTCGCAAGGTAAGATTCTTGATGTGAGAATGTTTCAATTGCGGAAATAGCTGTTGCCACATTTGAAAATTCGATCATAAGATAGTGAAAAATGACATAGGTCTCACGAATTGTATATCCTTTATTATAGCAAAAATGACTGAGCCATTTTTATCAGCGGAAGTGGATAATTTTCAATCCAAAAATGAAATGGTATCGTTATCAAGTAAATTGCAATACTGTATCTCGGAATGGAACAAAATAATTTTGATTGTTTTCCAATTCTTCGTGACTTCCTTTAAAAGTTGGCATCAGCAAAATCATATCTGCATTTAATTAATTTGGTTTGTTTTGTTTTACGGTATATTAACCTCAATGGTCTATTTAATGCCGACAAGATTTTTATTGGTGGTAATATTTTTTTTTTTTTTTTCTGGTAATTTTTCTTCAAAAATGTATTGCTGGTAATTTTTCTTCAAAAATGTATTGCTGGTAATTTTTTTCAAAAATGTATTGCTGGTAATTTTTTTTCAAAAATGTATTGCTGGTAATAATTTTTCTTCAAACATTTATTGCTTGTAATATTTTTTTACAAAGTATTTCTGGTAATAAAACCTATTTTTACACTTTCATAGTGTTTTGACCCCAGTTTGCGAGGTTAACTATTTGCCCATAGCTGGGAACAGTAACAGGTGCTACCACCCTGGGTCAGGGTAGACCTGAAAACACCACCAATTAAGAGGTGGTTCCACGCTCCTCAAAACCTCCTGCTCATCCTGTTGGATCGTTTTACCCAGGACGCAGATGTAGTTTATCGTCATACCCAGGACGGAGAAGAGGACGAAGAAGATACTTGTCTGGAAAACTCACGTTCAAATGAATCTCAATAGTTAATTTATTTATCAAAATTTCGATGTTACTTTAACGAAAAATGTATTTAACAAATTTATTTGCGTTGGTCAAGAATAAACCGGAATTTTGAACTGCTGTTATGAGGTTTAAGAATAACAGAGAAAAAAAACAATATTTTATTTGTTTTGTTTCGTATGGACTTTTTTTTCTTTCTTGTCTCTTTTATTTGTTTATTTACTTTTTATTTGTATAGTTATCCTTATTTGTTCTGTTATTTTTATTTGTTTTTTTAGCACTTACCAATTACGTGAATCGAAAACAAAAGTCCCATTTTCACACCTACTCACCGTCTACTGCTACTGTTTTTCCTTTCAATACAATCGCGCGAAATATTTTCTTTCCATACGACTCAAACAAATAAAAAGAAATAGCTGCAACGTGCGAAGGCAAACCTTTCCCGCCTCTCTTAACTTTTTTTTTACCACTTGACGCCGATGGCGCCGGAAAACTGTTTTTCAAAGACCCTCAGACAAGTGATAACCTGAATATAGTAAGCTTAATGTTATGTAGTGGGTGGCCGGAACATAATAGAAGAAAGAATAAAACTCACTCAAAACGTCCCTCTCTGTGTTGGTAAGGATATTACAGAAGACCGAAGGGTGACATGAACACATGTCTAGATTTGATACTGGTGGGGAAATCTGGCATTAGATTTACGTATTTACTTCGAATAAATCTGAACGTTATTGCTTGTCGTGTTAAAGCGTTGCTTCTTTAGCAGACGTTATTTAATAGCGAGTAAAACTCCAGGGAGACAGAATTCATGGTTATCAGCAAAAGGATGAGCCTAAAATGCAAATCAAAGGTCGGGAATATTAAAATTAAGCATAAATATCTGGGAAGTGTTCTAACAGAGGACAGACATTGTGACACTAAGTTCCGACGACGTATTGGGATGGCCAAAGATGCATTCCAAAACCTAAGCAGAGTATTAAGAGACAGAAAAATTTAGTTGAAATCAAAGAAAAGAGTACAGAATCGTTACGTGATATCTATCCTTCTGTATGGCAGCGAATGCTGGACATTTTCCTCAAAGATGAGGAAGAGACTTGAAGCAGCAAGTGGTTCTACAGAAAGATGATGAGGATGCCATAGGACGGACATGTGAGCAACGACGAGGTTTTGGAGAGAGTGGAAACAAAAAGGAAACTTATACTTAAAATTAGATAGAGGCAGTTGAAATTTCTGGGGTACGTAATGAGGAAGGAAGACTTGAAGAATCTGATACTCATGTGACACATTGAGAGAGAAAGAGGGACAGAGGAAAGCAGCTCGTAACATACTTGATACGCTTGAACAAATGGATGATAGAACAGGGTTTGGGAAAAATAATAAAAAGACAAAACTTATTAAGAGCTACAAGGGACAGGAAGATGCGGAGAGTCATGATCGCCTATACCCTGAAGGAACACGGCAGATAAAAGGAAGAATCGTAACAAAATGAAATGCTAGTCATCTGTAGCCTCACGTGAAACATCTTGTTTCCTTAATGTGGGCTTAACAAAAATTACTTTTGTTTCTTCAGTCTTTGTCGCAAACTTCAGAATTTATTCCTGGTCTTGTCACTCTTAGAGCAATTGGGAAATACTTTCTGGGAAACGCGCCAAACATCTCAATTTAAAAATAGTTTTCTTAGTTGTCTGGCGCGAATTTTATTTAAGTTAATGGGCGTTTTATCACAGCAGAAGTTTCCTAAATTTTTCTCACGCCGCGTATGAAGTTGAAAATTCATAGCTGAAAGTTATATATTAATTTTATGTATATTTTTCACATTTTCTTGTTTCCTATTTAGGATATGGTTTACCGGTTCTTTCTTGGAACTTTTCTGTTAATTCACCCTAAAATTCACCTAAATTCCATTGCACTCCAGTTGTGTTGACCTTTGCGACCGCCCCAAATGTTGCTTACGGTCAAATCACGCTGAAACACCGGTTCTCGTACGATCACCGAAGTTAAGCATCGTAGAGTCAGGTCAGTACTTAGATGGGGGACCGCTTGGGAACACCTGGTACTGTAAGCCCCCAAAGTCCAACCCTTACCTCACAGTCGGTGGGGGGGGTGTAAACGGTAGTGTCAGAGCTTTGCCGCCCGGAACTTTCTTCCTGGTAGGGCCACCCAAGGCGGACAGGTCTGACACACACGCCGGCTAACAAGGGCTCTGGTGAAAATCCAAGGAGCGTCTGCATCGGTAACCGGCGGCTTCTGGTCGTTCCTGTCTCTGCGTCTGTGGGAATCCCGCGGCAAGCAAGAACGTTATCCGAGTAGGCCTGGGTACTACTTTAATTTATCCCAAGAATCTTCTTCTCATAACAGGAAGAAGCCGGCTCAATCCGCCCAGGGTGAATGCCGCATCAGTACAGTACCCCAAATGTAGGCGACCCGGGTGCACTATTTCTAAGCGTGGGGGTCTATGTTCCGATAAACAAGCCAAAAACAGATTTATTTTTATTTATTTTTTTTAAATTGTAAAAATATTCCTTGTAAGTACCTGGAAGCACTTAGGAAAGCGAATAATTCCCCGATATTTGTTAAATTTTCATTCTGAGAGTTGGAGTCGTTGCGAGGCAAGCTAAACAAGTTTTGATTTAAAATTTATAATTTCAAGAGTGACAAAAATTTAATAAAAAAAAAACAAATAAACTTTGATTTAAAATTTTTAATTTGTTGGGGTGAATTAATATTTGCGATAAGTAACATTACACTATTAGGGGTGAATTAACAGAAAAGATCCTCTTTCTTTCATGGCCATAATGATTTGGGGATCTGACTGATCAATGGCTAAGAATCTTAATTATAAAGGTACCGGGTTGGCAGTTTGCTGGTTTCTGTATCCATCTGGTAGTAAGGAGACCTGACTATTTGGTAGCACTTAGAGAAACATGCATCAATGAAAAAATGCTGCCTAAATACACACAATTTAAATTACATGATCCAGCAGCCCACCAAACTATCAACACCTGGAATTATAAATGTAGCCTTGTGAAAAGGCAAATTGAAATAGCCAAAGAAAAATTGTTTAATATATTGTAATGTAATTGTCATCTTTGATAATGGCTTATGTGAGCCAAAAGCTTAAATAGGATTAAAAAATATGTATCAATATTGTGATTTTCTTTCTTTTAATGATAATGCTATTAAGCCATATAATGTTGGGGTATTTGTAGTGCCATGTCGCACATAAGTAGATATCCCTGCATGTATTTCCGGTGGACAACTCTAAGGCCACATTATGCTTTAGTGTTAGCCATGTTCTGACCAGTTTGTATTGCCATTGATGAGAGAGAGTGATAATTATTTTGCCCTTCTTTTTTCTCCTGAAAACAAAACTTCTTATGACAAATACAAGGAAAAGAAATACACGTAAACCAGGAAAAAAAATCACATATCCCACTCAAACCTTCTTTCTGCAAACTTCGGGGTAAATCCAGTGTCAATCATCACTGTCTTCTTGATTCTTATTTTTTATTATGTTTCACTTTTTCATATTATTTCACACACAGAGTAACCCCTTGTGACTTAGTATATTTACTGCATTGCGTGAGGTGAAATGATTATAAAAAAATCTTGTTTATCCATACCACACCTAATTTACTTTCAGATACACCAGTACACAACAACGTGAAAAAAAAAAGATCAGTGAAAACACAATAATTATTGAACGATACACAAGTTACATAAAAATTGGTTTTAAATAAAATAGTGCTGATTATAGATTTTAAATCTTGTCCACTGCTATTGAGTCTTTCTTAAAGCTTTATGTAAAGATTTGGGTAATTTTCACAACTCTTCACTTCAACGCACAGCAGTTAGATGGCTATCGCGAGGTAATATTATTTTGAGAATGTTTCAATTGCAGAAAGAACTTTTGACATATTTGATCGATTATCCGACAGAATAACAATAAATATGTCTCTCAGGAATGAGCTGATATTTTTTGCGAAACTAAATGTGTCATGTTTATTTCTGCAATGGAAAGAAGTGAAATATTTTTCAAGCCAAATTTAAAATGGTATCGTATTTTGCTATATCTTCTTCCATCATTCCATTCAAAATAAATCATATAAATATCAACTTAGATCAAAGTAGCGATTAAGTCACTGGGTTATAATCATCAGCATCAGTCTCATGGCTGGGTGTGGTCATATGGTCGCTGTGCAGCTGAGTCTATAGTTAGCTCCTTCCACGTGACCCACTATTTATTCATTCATGCATAGCGTATCTTGGGAAAAGTAGGCCTAGCGGCGCCCATCCCTCTCCAGGTAAAATAAGTTAGTGGGTAATGATAGGAATAAGATGAAATTCTGCTAATGTATACTGGGTTCAAATGTAGTTATTTTATCACTTCACCTCAAACAAGGCAATAACGACACTAAGAAATAAGGGCTTACTCAGTGTGAAAAAATATGAGAAAAAGAAAATATTATTAAGGAGATAGGATAATAAAAGAACTTGAAGATAACGATAGACATTGCATTTCAATTTTTGAAGATCAATTTTGGCTGGAAAGCAAGAAGCTGGAATAGAGTTCCATGATCGAGAAGTGTTAGAGAAATTTATGCTAAAATACAACCATGGTTGTATTATATTGTATGCTTTCGCAGAGTCAAGCATAGAAAGCTAGCCTTGTCCACCATTAATACAATCCTCACTAAGTGTCCCACATATGTAGTCTCGTAACAAATTAATTAAATACCTAAAAATATAAAATTTTAAATTGGCTTCGACGCAAATGAGGATGCGTTGAGAATGTCACATATTGAAAAAAAAAAAAACGAGTACGATGTGTGTACTCTTTTTGATGAGTACATTGTTTAACGATTAAGTAGAAACTATTTAGAGAGTATTGAACTCTTTGCAGAGAAAATATTACTGAACTGTTTATCAATGACTTAGCATTTAACTCTGATCATTTTCTTGCATGTAAATGTCGAAATAAAATGAGATATTCTTGGTTGTGGTCTTAAATGCTTTTTTGATCATTTTTTTTGCCATCCAACACGAAATGATATTTCTGTATAGAAAAGAAAGAAATGAGGAATTGTATATCATACAAGCATGAGAGATTTTACTCGTACATTAATATACTGACAACCAATATACATGAAGGACATGCAGCACCTTCCTTCAAAAGAACGCATTCTAAAAATAATATCTGAAATTGTGGTCTTTAACTAGATACGAAGTCTGTCTACAAGTATCAATTCAAAACCAGTCTCAAAGCATGAAAGATCTCCCCTTGCTCAGACCGCAACTAGGTCCGTGTTCTCAAACGCCAACTCACATACATTGCTCAACTAATGCCAGAATATATTTCGCTCAGTTCAATATGTTTTTGCTGGTCAAACATATAGATCATTATATATCTGAAATTAAAAATTAAATAACTATATTATCAGATATATTTATTTACATTAATGGCCAAATAGCTGCCCTATGGGTAAGATATAAATTCTTTCTATACAAACTCGATGATTTTTAAAAACATTTATCAACAGAATCATTGCTGATACATGGCAATTTTAAAACATATTAATTTAGCAACGATGGAGAAACATGCCCGCAATAAGACGTAATGCCAAAAGGGCGGTTTTTCTCGTGAAACCGCTATTTTAACTAACTTCACTCTTTATTGTTTTATAAAGCGATGATTAAAATTGGAATAAAACTTAACCATATGAAAGTGAATTTATACATTTTTGTTCTTGCGAATTTACAATAAAAATATAAAGCAATATATATTAGATTGTTTATTTACAAAAATAATTTTATATTTACAACATTCTAAAAATTAATCCAATTAGAACTAATGCAATGCAATATTTATCATTTACCAATTTATAAGGAAATAATATGAAAACAATTTTTTAATCATAAATTTACTAAATTATTAAAATGTGAATTAACTATAAGGAAATTCTTATTATTTAACATTTTAGCCGATGTTTTGCCTACAATTTCAATAAATATAATAAATAAATACTATAAATAAACATCCTAATCAATAAAGCGTTTATTATTTTTGTTGTGAATTCTCAAGAATAAAGAAAATGGACACATTTGCTTTTTAAAAACAATAAACACTTTGTTTGCTATTAATTTATATGAAAGTCTGACAACAAAATGTTTGTTTATGTGTTAACAATGTGGGTACTTCAACGTGATGAAATGGTTAGCAAGCGTTTCTCACTAGATCAATTATGACTGAATAGTGAGTTCGAATCTCACTGGGTGGTCAACATTTTCGGCTATATACCATATCTAAGCTATGCTTAGTAATTCAAAAAGATTGCTACTAATAGCTTGTTTGGTACGACGGCACATTACCTTTCATGTTTCTATCTTCAGACAGAACATGTTAAAAATTCTGACGTGATACCTGGTCGTGGGGACTCCAAACCTGCGGCACTAAAGAAAGGATGTCGGTGAAATATCCACTCCAGCGTAACAGTTGTTCGGTAGACAGAGTACGCGCATGGGCACTCCACATTAAAAACACCACATGTCACAATATCCACCCCCAACCGGAAAGCATGTTACATTTATGCGGTGTTTGTCTTCGGAGAGAACGCAATAAAAACTCTGAGATTATGCCTGGTCCCAGGGATTCCAACTAAAGATTACACTAAAGAGTTCAGTTCGTACTGAATACCCCCTACTCGCAGCCTTTTGCCACATCAAAGCTACGCTTCGTAAATCACTATGTGATAACGTTGTAGACTGTTTAGTTCTACTGATGTAAGATAGAAAACATATTGCCTCAAAATTATAAAATATGATAAACACTCACAAGTTGCATAATCGAAATTTCATACCATGAATCACTGACCCAAGCGTTCGCTAATGTTCCATTCACTAAAACATTACGCCCTTATCATTCTCACTACAGTCACCATAATACCAAAAAATACTCTATGAAGTTCTGACCATGTGTACAATTTTTGTGAGGTGGGAAACTAAAAATTTTAATAAACTAAAACCCAATGTGGTTAATTTGCAGTTTAGCACCCGCGCTCAGTTTGTATTAAAAATTTCCAGAATACTTACAATACTTACATTAGGTGTAATTGTAAATGCTTCATTCGAATCTGGCTTGATACATTTGATAAAATCTACTGTTTTGGAGTTATTATCAGTAAAAGTTTGGATTCATTCGCGTCGCGGCAGCCATTATTGACGTTGTTTGCATACATTCGCTACCGAATAGATATGAGTAGAATATTCACTTTTCTTGATTACTGCGCACGCAATATAGTTCTCTTGCGCAGTAATTGAGACAAGTCAGATCAGTAAATAAGGCCGTTAACTACGTTCTCTTCCATGCTTAGTTTTCCGCAGCAAATGTATGCAAACAACGCCAGTAATGGCTGCCGCCAACGACGCGAATGAATCCGAAATTTTACTGTTGATAACTCCAGAACTGTAGATTTTATCTAATGTATAAAGCCAGATTCGAATGAAGCATGTACAATTGCACATAAATGTAAGTATTCTGGTAATTTTCAATGCGAACTGAGCGATGGTGCTAAACTGCAAATTAACCTCGATGGTCTAGTTAGTGCGTAAAAAGAACTATTTACAGAAACCTCATTTAAATATTGACAAAATGGTAAATTAACTCCCTTGTCTGATAAGACACTGTTATTAGAGGTGTGACGTCACTGCTAGTCAGTATTTAAACTGTAGCGCGCCAAAACTTTGCTTTCTTATTAATCAAAAGATGTAGCAAGATTCGTTTCCTTCCTCGGCCAGAGAAGTCGCCTGTCATGTAAGGAGCTATTTGTACTTTCACATCCCTTGTTGAACATTTCATAAACTAATTATAATTTTTTAAAAAAGCTTTAATCTTGTTTATTTAATTGTGAACTTTGAATATCAAATATAAATGGATTATTTTTTGTTATTAGAAATTTAATTGACATGTTGTTTTGTTCACTATTTTCAATCATCATTTAAAATAACTTGCTTTACAGAAAAAACAAATTAATGATTGTATATTTTGTTAAATTATTTTTTAATCTATTGCTTGTTAGAATGTGACGATGGTTTCATAAAAACAACGCCACCAATTGGAATTGAAGTTGACCTCAGCGTGTTCAGAAGGAAGATTTCAAACGTTTACAATCGGCCCAAATACAAACCAAATCGAGCGCTCATAAATTGTGGAATCGCTCTAATTAAAACAGAAAAAAGCATGAAATGCAGTAGGTTTAATGAAAAACTTTGTGAATTAGGTAATATTAGTGTGTAAAGAAACTTGGTCAACTTAGAAAATAGACCGATCCGAAGAGTAGAATAGGTTTTTATAATCTTGCATGATGGCTGGTCCAACATGTAAGTCGGACCTGATTGAATAAAGTAAATTACTAAACTTGACTGCAGTTATTCCTTCCTCTTTCAGTCCCGAACTATTAGATTAAGTACCCCTCCCCACAAGAAAAACTGTATTAACTATTGTTTTATTTAAGATTTGATTTCTTCAGTTGGAATTAGAAAAACGTAATTGTTTTCTGTTGTTCTATAATAATGACGATTTATGCTCAGAAATCATCTTGTAAATATATGATCTACTTTATTTAACCGCCAACTCCTCTCGCCATATTAGTCTTTAATTTTGGCGGGAAATGTCGGAACGATGGTAATAAAATTTTACATATTTCCGTTACTTGATCTTTAGTTAAGAACGATTATTTATGGTATTGCTACTTTTATTATAAATAAAAACTCTCACCTCAAAATATTTAGCCTGACTTAGAAAAACAGTAACTTTAACACGAACTGAATCAAATTTCCTAAAAAATAAAGTTAATATCTTGTTCGATAAAAAAAAAAAAAAAAAAAAAAACTTTACTATAAGAAACTTTTTTTAAAGAAAAACTTGCGACGGATGTATATTGCACCAAGTTCTATTTACCCGGAGAAAATGTTTTAATATGATTATTAATAAACTCTCGAAATCCTGCGTGGGTTAGACCAGACCTTCGTCGAATTTTTTATTTTTTTAATTTGAATTCAGTAAACAATCGGGGGACATATTTAGAGTCTGTACTTAGTCCACAAGTGGTGAACCTATTGTTTCTCGTATCTAGATTATCAAATGTTTTATCAACATTTAAATCATCTGTTCCATTCCGTCCTATCACTTTTTCTTTTAACGTTTCTATTTTCATCCCTTTATCTGCTTTCTTGATAAGTTTGCTTTCTTTTTATTACAAAAAATTACATTTTTTTTTTTTTTTTTCATCTGTAAATTCTATTATTCTGTCAGGCTTTTCCACTATTTTTCATATCTTTTCACCTTCCCTTACAACACTTCCTGTTACTTCACTATCTTCCGGTTTTGGCACTGCTTGAATTAACAAGACCGCTTATAAAAATCGAGAATGAGGGGGGGTAATTTTTGTAGATCGTCATTTATTCTGCTTACATTTGTCCTAATCGAAAAATTTTCATTTTTTTAAAAAACTATTTTGGAAGTGAGTTATTTTGCTAATGATATATTGTCAAATCGATTTCTGATTTAATTTTATCTACATAGTTTTTATTTGCAAATATCAAGTTTAAAACTGCTTTACGCTATTGAGAATGGCGTACTATTGCCTTTTTCCAATCTGGAACAGATAACTCTTTATGAACCCTGGGACCGATTTCAGACTAGTTTTATTATGAACAAGACCCCACTTCTAAAGTTATTTTTTAAGCAATATATTTAATTTCTAACAAATGTCGTGACTAAGATTTTAATGAATGCTATATTTGACAGCCCCCCCCCAAATCCACGGGGGTTGTATGTGACACAAAGCCGAGTTTATTGTGGGTTCTCCAACCCCGTAGACTCTGTCAAAAATATTTCCTTAGAACCCGTATAAACGGGTTCAGGGTCTGTCTACCTCCCCGGACGAAACTCTGCCCTTCGGCATAGCTTCGTCCGGGTTCCTCCTGCTAAAGCAGAGAGTTCGACAGAAGTCGCTCACTGTTAATGAATGCTACTTTTCAAAAATTGTTCAAAATATTTTCTCTGCGAGTGGACCAATCAACATCGATGATGTTTTAAGTTTTGTTTTCACCCTTTTTTAAATCATCTGTTGCTTTCGGATTTTATTTCTATCGCATTCCCTTCAACTTTTTTATCTTCATTTCTCTACATCTGTCTTGATAAGTTTCTATTCTTTTCATTACAATTTGTTCTTCGCTTATCTCGACATCCTCTTTTTTTTTTTTTTTCGATAGACTCTCTTCCATTCTCTGTTTTCTATTTTGCATATCTTTTAAACTTTTTTTTTTCATCTTTTTATTTCTGTTCTGTCTTTGCCTTCCTCTTTTTAAATGTTCTCTACATCTTTCTTTTTTTCTTCACTTTGACATTTATTTCTTCATGCGTGAATTATTTGAAATAACAAGTGCAACATTTTTCATATCATTGCAAGTTTTCTTTCAACCTTACCGACAGCACAGCGATGTACTAAATAAAATAAAAAATGCGTTGACTTTCCACGACATTTGAACTTATTTTACTTTCGTTTACTTTTTTTCATTTAATTCGGCGTGTCCTTTCTTCATTGTTGACTTGTTTTATGTTCATGGTATGTCAGTATTTAAAGGCATATGAATTTGACGACTGAGGTCGGATACGCTGAGGCAGAAATATTTGTCTAACGCCAATAGCAACTCCCTAAAAGTCTTAACTACACACGCACCTGCATCGTAAAAGTACAATGCTTTTAAACAAACTTTTATTGCCAGTATGTGTACTAGATTTTTTAACAGAAGCTCGACAACCCCGCCATTAACTTAAGTTCTTCAAGTTCAAATCTGATTCTCCACAAATTTTACGGTGATAAATCAAATTTGTAACCTAATGATGAAAAAGACGTTTATTTTACACTTTTCAATATATATATATATATATATATATATATATATATATATATATACCTCCACGAGATCGCTAAAAAAGAGCATAGCATGATGAAAAAGACGCCAAATTGACGAAAACAAAATTTTATCGTCTAAATGTTTGTTATTAAGAGGAAAGGTCAAATTATTTTGGGTATTTTTTCCATTTTTTAATCGTTCCTAGCACGTCTGAAATTTTCGTTAAAAATCTAGTTTTTTTTTGAGTCAGCAAAATTGACCATTTTTTTCCATTTTAAAAAAAAACTGGAAATCTGACTTTGAAATTTTTTTAAATATCAATTATCATTTTTTCAAAACTTATTTTAAGAAAATCAGAAATTATAATGTTTATTTAAAATATTTTGAACCAAACTTAACTTAGCTTTTGTGCCAAAAAGATGTAATTTGAAAATAAAACAAAGCAGGTCATAAACTTTCGCGTCTCTTGACATGTGATGAATGATATATTTACGAATTCCATGAGGCTAATTTGTTCTACGGAAGGAGAAAAGTGAAATAATTTACATTTACGTGAACAAATTATTTACCCCGTTATTTTAACGAAAACTTTCAGCGGTCTAATTTTTTTTTTTTTTACTTAGCTTTCACCTTTACGTTTATGATGCTTTATGGGAAATATATTGTAAAGAAATTAAAATAAGTCTGTTAAGAGGACATTAAATTTCATATTTCTTAAAGTAGGTACCTCCACGAAATCGCTAAAAAAAAGAGCATAGCTTGATGAAAAAGACGCCAACCTTGCCGAAAACAAAATTTTATTGTCTAAATGCTTATGCTATTATTTAGAAGAAAGACCAAAGTTTTTTTTAATTATTTTTAAAAAATTTTCCTTTTTAGAAAATTCTAAATTTTGATTAAAAAAACCTTGTTTCTATTTGTATCAGCGGAACTAGTAAATAACAGACAATTTTTAGCACGTTTTTTGGTATGACACACATTAATTTGAAAAAATCGTGCAAAATAGAAATAATTATCGGATGTTAATGAAACTTTCAGAAACTATTCACAGATGATCGAAATTATTATAAATATGTTTTTTTTTATGAAAGTCATGGTAGAAATATTTTTAAAAATATTTATTCCCCCCATAACTAATTTTATGAAAACGCTAGAAATTCGATCGCATCGGTTTTAGTGATTACAATAATTAAAAGCACAGGGCTTTGAGGAATGCAAATCATGTTTTTTTTTTTTTAATTGGATACCCAGTACCTGAAAATCAGCTCTGAATTGTAACATACAAAACTCAATAAAACAAATATATTATTTAATTTCAAATGCTTTTATTTGCTTTTAGTTGTTTTTTATGAATATAGACAATATTTTCTGAAAGCAAAAAAATTTTTTCGATGAAAATGAATTTTAATACAATTATTTGTTATTTCATTAATTATAATAGATTTTACATTTAAGTTGTTAAAATATTATAAAATTAGTTAAAAGCCGCACAGGTTTTCATAAGTGTCCTTATGAGATAGATCTTTTTTTAGCGCGTTGTAAATTGTATCATTTTGACTAATCAGAAGATCCCCAGTAATTAAGAAATGTAATTTTATGCTTATAATCGAGCTGTAATTATAAAATACGGAAGACCAACCAGAATATAATTAAGTTGCGTTATTTGAGTTAAGCATTGTTCTCCGCTGTTAACGTGGTTTCTCTTCAGGGCGTTGGCGATCAATGTCTTGTATTTTGTAGCTCTTAGTAAATTATTTTTGTTATCTCTCCTAAATCGTGTTCTGCCATCCATGTACACGATGTTAGGTAAGTTATTCGTTGCTTCCCTATGTCCCTCTTTGCTTCAATGTCTTGTGAGTGTTAAACTTTTCAAGCTCCCTTATGTGCCATACAAATATCAACTGTCCTTTTCTGATAAGTATAAGTGTTATGTTTCCATTTACTCTAAAACTTAGCCGCTGCTCACATTGTTAGTTCATGATAATGTTGGTATGTTAAAAACAAACGATCACCCATACTTGGGAACTGATGTCAGGCTAATTTTGCTTTTATATTTTCTACAGAAATAAATATCTCTGACGCTATTACATTTTCACGTAAGTGAATGTGTAATAGCGTCAGAGATATTAATTAGGGTATTAGCACGTAAGTGCTAATACCCTTGGGAAAGGTGTGAATCCTCTTCTTCTCCCTCCAGCTATGGGTAAATAGCAGGACAGACTGGGTTCTATAGCCTTGGATGGCAACTGGTCTAGGAGAAGGAAAACTCTGAATTCAAAACCTGCGGAGGGTCGTTTGGGGACCTTGTGGCACCCTTCACCACTATAATCAAATCTCATGTGCTATACATGCGGGTTGGGGACCGCTTGTGAATTCCAAATTCTCATGAAACTCCAAATATTGGAGCCGGCTCAACCCACATCGGGTGAATGCCGTTAAAAGAACAAGAGAGAAGAACTATTACACTTCTCGCAACCCCCGTTGGTTAGGGTTTTACAAACATTTTGTTTTTCGAAATTTATATTTTAATTTAAATATAACAAACAGAACTGTTTCCAGACTGTCGTACCTGGGGCAACACATTGCTGAATGACAGGAAGTAACGGAGGGAGGGAGTGTTATAGAGCCTTATCTAGACTGTATGATGTTGAACTTGATCACTTCATTATTTTGTACTCTAAATTGAATGAATTTTACGAGTCAATGCTGTGTTCCATAGCAGTATTTTGAAATCAGATTTTTTTTTTGTTACTCATACTAAGCAGGGAAACGTTCATTGTCATGAGCTTATTCCTTCGAAATCTGATTTTATTCCGAACTTTATTTAAGAGCAAAAAATTCTAATTGTTTTATCTATTTTGAACCTCCACCTCCTTGATTTAGTCATGCAAATATGCTGGCATCCCGATTTCAGTCACTTTCCAACCTCCGTAATGTAGCTTCCCTGTGCTTTTTAAATACTTTCATTCTAATTGTTTTGACGAACCTTTCTCTATGGTACCTAGGCTATATGAATTTAAATGCAGTACTAGATTGGCAACAAGGTTTCATTTAACAATTGAATTGGTTGGTTGTAAGTTCTATGCTATATTTTCTTTCCTCACACATTGAAATTCCAGTTTTTGCTTTCCCGCCAATTTTAATCTTCAAAACTTTAAATACAATGTCAATCGTTATCTACTGTCTCCTTGATTCCTGTTCTTTTCTAATTCGCGCACCTGAATGTTTTTTTTTCCTTATTCTTTTACACTCAGTAATATCTTGTCTTAGCAGCCTTTATGGTCTTGTTTGGTGTGAAATGATTTGAAAAAAAATTTTAGCTTCCTGTCTACTTTTCAACAAAAATACGCGTCATATTATGGATAGTTATTTCTGTTCGTCCATCACATTTATAATCAGCGACACACTGAAATAATAATAATAAAAATCGCTCGAAAATGTTTGATCGATTTTAAGACTTACACATTGTGCTATTTAGAAAGGATTGTTCATCTTTTTGTACAATTCAAAATAATTCCCCAAGGATGCAAAAAAAATGTCATTTGGTGCACTAAATCGTATGATAGAATTAGGTGTGGCTAGGACCACATTTAGAATATTGCATGCATTAGTATTTTCGTGAATAAACAGATACACACCCTATATATCCATACATCATCACACATGTTGGCGTGAGATATATATATATATATATATATTGTGTGTATGCGTGTGTGAAAGAATCGTTATATAAATATACCGGTGTGTCATTAGTATTTATGGGCGTAATTCACTGTAAATAATCATTTCTCGGTTGAGTTATTTGCCATATGATATGTTTATTTAAATAATATTTTGCACGCTTGATTCCGCTAATAAACATTACTTCCTGAATTAACCCTTTCATTTGAAACTAGATGCAGTTTAATATAGTGACCTCAGAAAATTATTTAAAGCACGATTTCTACGTCATGTGGAGTGTTTACTTTCCTCACCCAAATGAACGGAGCTTTCTGTTATAAGGGAACAGATTTGAGACTGCAAATCGGATCAGCACAAAAGAATAATATTCTACGATTTAACCTCCACCGCAAATGTAAAAAACGATTTCTGTTTTTCTTTTTTTTTCCCATAGCATTTCGTAATATCTATATAATCCCTTTTCTCTGGGCATATCTCCTATATGCGTTGCCTTCCTGTATCATTCTTGCCTTCATTATATCCCTATGAGTATCAAACTTACTAAGCCCTTTTTCCTCATTTCGTGCCTCAGAAATTTGAATTGTCTCTTTCTGAGAGTACGTATCAGTATTCTTTTCTTGTTTCAATTTTTTTTCTAAAACCTCGTTGTACACGTGTTCAGTCCATGGTATACTCAGCATTTCTCTGTAGAACCATGTTTCAGTTGCTTCAAGTCACTAAATCAACGATAATCTGTCCAGCTTTCACTGCTATAACGGACGGCTGATATGTTACAGTTCAGTAATCTTTTCTTTGTTTCTAACGAAATTTTTCTGTTAATATTTTGCTCAATACTTTGGAAGGTTATTTTTGCAATTTGAATGGCGGGCTGTTCATTTCTGCGTGCAAATGCGAAATAGTACGCTATTTGAACTTCCGTAAAACTTTAGTACATTGCGAATATTGATCGTTTTTCAAATATCTGTATATTATCTAACAATTTCACATCAATTTTTTTCTTTACTTTTTAAATTTATTCACGCTAATTGTTCACCCAATACAAACCACATACGTTAGAGGATTGCTGAATGGGGTTATTGTGAATATGTTGAGTGATTTATTGAATTATTTTAATAATTTTTTCAGATAGAAGTGCTATTTATCCCATAGTTTGGGGTAGATGGATTAATGCCTTTCCCAAGTGTATTTGCACATAAGTCAATGTAAGGAAGCAGAGTGGAATTAGAACTCGTATCTTCGATTTCTCATTATCTCACTCGCACATACGTAGGACGTAACAAGTGCAGATTGAGAATGTATAGGAAAGATAGCTGTTTACCTTAGATTTGAAGAGGTTAAGGTTATAGCGATCGAGGAAGCATCCTCTTGGGTGTCTGTTCCAGAAATAGCGGTTTTTGAGAAGAATCAGTGCGAGTGGAACTTCATTACTAATTTTCGCCGTTCCGTAAGTTCGACGTTCCTGACTTCCCACAAATCATTTGCCAGTTAGAACCGATTGATATCATTTATAATGTTTGAATTATGGAATGAATATTAATAACTGAATTGAGTGTACTGATAATGATTTTTTTTAAAAAGAATGAATGTTACATGTGTGCATTCGTCCCCCGCATCGTAGATGAACTTGATTTCGAATTACTTGGGGTGCGAGGTGGGTGCGGAGATGACCGAGTCAGAACTTCGCCCTGAAAATTCTGTTGCAGTTTCACATGGTACACTGGGCGATGAACCAGGCTGGAAGGCAGGGGGGGGGCCTCTCGATTTTTCCTTTTCTGGTGTCTGTTCTTTGTCTTTGATTCTTTTCTCTTCAAAATTAGACAATCTGGAATTTACAAGGGAACGCCAGATGGCACAGTCCTCAGCAGATGGAATGGGGAATGACACAATGGCCGCGTGATCGCTTACCTGAGGATAGCTCGTCATAGAACAATCTCTTTGGGAGGCGACAGTCGTCCATGCGGCGGACGTGACCAGTCCACCGGAGCTGATATCGCAGTAGGATGGTACGGATGCTCTCCATCCCAGCACGTTGGAAGACTTCAGTGTCCGGGCCTCTGTCCTACCATTTGGCACTGAGCAGAGGCTGAGGCATCTAATACGGAAGGCATCGAGCTGTTTAGAATGCCGGCTGTAGACAGTGAAAGTTTCGCACGCATAGAGCAGGTAGGACTACTGCTTCGTACACTTTGAGCGTGGTGTTAAAGCCCAGTCCTCGTCGCCCCCTAGACTTTAACCTTCAGTCTACCGAAGGCCGCTCTGGCGATTTTGTAAGCCACTTTCGCATCGATGTTGGCGTAGCGTGACCTAGTACTACCAAGGTTGATGAACTCGTCTGCAACTACTAGTCTCTGGCTGATGACGGTAATGAGGTTCAATGTAGAGAGCGCTGTAGATGCAGGACTTCGGTCTTACTAGAAATTGTGAGGCCAAAGTCTTTGTAGAATATGTATATGTATTTTTGACACTTTGTTCCACAAAGTGCTGCTACTTGAGTGTGGGGACTGAGTAGAACTTTCTTCTTACATTTGGGACACGGAGTAAATGAAGGCAATTCTACTTTGTGTAAGTTGCATGTCGTATCCTAGCGGCAAAGATCGGAACAGTTGGGGCGAAAGAATGGAGCTCATCAACAGTGTCGTCTGTGTATCCTATATTAAGGTTATCTCCCCTGATTATAAATCCATGTAGGTCTTCTAATTACAGCAAGATGAACAGAAGATGACTTCAAGTATTTAATATACTCTTTATATATTAATGGTTGGAAACATAAAGGTAAGTTGGGAAAAAGAATGCTTTACATTAAAACCGCAGAGAAAATACATATAGCAAAAGATATATTAGTCAAAGAATCAGTGCATGAAAATTAGAAAAAACATAACCTCTCGCCGAAAATAATACAGCAGCCCAGGAAAAAAATGTTATGGCTGTATGGGCGGAGTTAGAATTGGCAGAAAGAATTTGAAAATACAATTACTATTGTTAGGTGAGGTTTTAGCACAAAGGTCAGGAGCCGTCAAGGTTCACTGCTCGATTTTTATTTTGGTTAATTCTCGCGAATCATGACTTATCGCCTGATTGAGTTCTGTTTATAAAAAAAATATTTATGAATCGTAAAGAAAAAAAAGGATTCTGATGTATCCAATTGGAAAATCTAATTATCACAATGTCGACGCATTTTAGGTTTGAATCGCGCAAAAACAGACTTGACATCAGTTGACATAATGAATCTTTTTTACTACATAAGGTTTCATTTTCCGAGCATTTCTTTTTAGAAATTAGGTACATGAAAAAATTTTCTTAATGTTTTTATTACTAAATTGTTTGCCATAAATATTCAAGCTATTGTACAAATATCCATCTTCTCTTTGACTCGCGTATATCAACATTCTGCACCAACCTGGATGGATTTTGAATGTAGTCGTCGTCCTTGACTGGTTTGATAAAGAGTCTAGTGATCCTACTATTTAACCCTTAGGTGGAGGAAAAGAAATGGATTCATACCTTTCTCAAGACTTAGTACAAAAATTACTGTAACGAATTCGACCCGAGTTCGAACGCACTTTGCCGATTTCTTATTCCGAGCGGCTAACCATTTAGATTTCCCTGCGCATATGAACATGCAAACATTATATAAATATAAACATTTCTAAATGAACGATGCAAACAAATTTCATCCCTAAAGATAAAATATTAGAACATAAATATGTTGTATATATGAACGTTTTATCTATATATCTAAAATCCTTGCTAGCTGATGGAATTAAGAATAGCTTAAATTTTAACATTTCTTGTCAGACGTAAGAAAATTCAAGATAGTAATTATTCGAAAATGTGACTATTCTTGGATCTCTCAAAAATTATTATTCTATGACTTGTGCTATTATGAAAACATTAAAAATATCTATATTCTCTTAACCTTTGCACATCGGGCATCCTTCATTGGAGAAGAGCAGATATCACTGATATTGGTGTCTCACTGGAGATGGGCGGATATCATTAATTGATGTTCTAAATTTTTTCTAACGTTACTGCACCATACATTTTTCATTCTGGTCTAAATAACAAATCGGCAATGAGGTTACGTAAATTACTGGAGTAGTTATTTGTAGATAAAACTGGAAGAATAAGCCAAAAACCGTAATATGAAAAGGAATAAAAGGCGTAAAACGGTGACCATTTTCGGCAAAGAATGCATGACTCCATTAAATATAGGATGATTCAAGAAATGTTATGCTGTTAAAATAACGTAACATTTTTATAATCTAAAAGTCAAATTAACATTTTTATAGTTTTGGTATATAACTAAAGCGAAAATAAGCGTAACTTTTTTTTTTTTTTAATGATTTTTAATCCGTTCGTGTAAACTGTTCGTGCAGTTTAATGTTTGTAATAATCCTCCAGTTACCTAACAACTCGAAAATTCTACGAAATTCAGGACTAGAAGCATCAAGAAATGGTTATGATATGAAACTTTGTTCGTATTTACTCGGTGACACTTCAGATTATTCAATCATGATTTATTTCATGTAGATCATGAAATGAAAACGGCTATTATCTGATATTTATAACCGAATTATACAACACTAAAACTCTTGCCAAGACTGATACGTTGATGTGCAGAAATGAGTACATTCCCTATAAACATCTTCATTTTTAAGAATATTTGTAATGATGGATTCAATATCGAGTACGTAATTTTAGATAATTCGTTGTTTTCATTATACGAGCGTTTAGTTCAGTAACGGCTCCACATGGGAAATAACTTTCTAATTAGAAGGAACGTATTTATTTTCACAAGTAGAACAAAGTTCCAAAAATAATTTGGTTTAGCGTCGTCATGGCGATGCGTACGCGAAGACGCCTTTGAGACTGAAAAGTGAAGACTGGGCCACTTCTGTCTATATATGGCAGCAGTACTCCATTTTCGGCTTAATTTGGATCTTGTAGAGGAGGAGTTAGGTACTTACTGGGTTGGTACAGCGAACCGACCATTTTTCCAGCATCTTTAGCGATCGATCGTTTGTACAAGTTCCACTTAAGTTCTGGGTTAAGCTCAAGTGTTAATAGGCGATCAAGGTATGTGGCCTCCTTGAGAGAACACCCGCTCATCGTGATAGGCAGAAATTAAATAAACGCTTTTTCAGTATGATAATTCAAATCCCTAAAACTAATCATTCTGAAGTAAATGTTCTCGATTGGTCTCTAATGTCGCCGGATTTAAATTCATTTCAGCACTTGTGGAATGTACTGAAAGTAAAAGAAAATGATATTCATCCAACAAAACGGCTTTGAAAGAAAATAGCTCTGGAGTGAGAAAATATTCCAATGTACATCTCATTTTTGGCGGCAGATTCAATGCTTCAGAGTTTGATCATAAATAAGTTGATATTCTCTTTTGTGTAATATTCCACAAGAAATAAAATGCTATGAATTTGGTTAGAAGAAAATTAACTTTCTATTAAAAATCTTAAAGGTATACATTTATGGGCGATATTGTATTAAAACATAAGTGTTTATTTGAATTCGCAGACCCACATACGAGACAGGTAAAAAAAAAAAAATATTAATGTGGTCAAGATTAAAATCTGTTTTGGTGGTTAATGACACATTTCAGCAGATCTTCAAACCTCAGAAAATTAATGTATTGTTCAAACGGCAGGAGTGAATTTTAAACGAGTTAAACACCGCTATGCATTATAAATGTCAAAGAAATAGAATTTAATTTAAAAAAATTCTTCAAGCGTTGTACTTTTAAAGTACACGGCACTTAAATGGCATATCTCGCAAACTTCTCTGAACACAGATATATGTAATAAATGCCGTAGCATTTAACATGTAATTAAGAATGTTAACTACAACTCGTTACTGAGATTTATATGAAGAGAATTAATCTGAAATAATATGCAATCAGTAATACATGAAGACGTTTATAGGTTAATTTTATAAATGTTACGACATGGCTTGAATTTTTTCCGTTAATTCACCCCAAAATAAAAAGTATATATATATATATATACTAAAATTCACACCAAATTAAGCCAGAGCAAGGCCCCTTTCATTGCACTCTGGTTGGGTTGACTTTTGCGATCGCCCCAAATGTGAGCGATTCGCATGCGCTATTTCTAAGTGTGGGTCTACGTCCGCGCTCACTCCGATAAACAAGCCAAAAAGATTTTATATATATTTTTTTTTTTTTTTTTTTTTTTAAATTATAAAAAAATTCCTTGGAAGTACTTCGACTATCATCCGTACTTACGAAATATGAATAATTCCATAATTTCTGGTAATTTTTCATTCTGCCGGTTGAAGTTGTTGCAAACTAAACAAATTTTGATTTATAATTTCAAGAGTGCCAAAAATTTAATAAGAAAAACAAACTTTGTTTAAAAATTTATAATTTGCTGGGGTGAATTGATATTTGCGATAAGTAAGATTACATTATTTACTGTGAATTATCAGTAAAGATCCCATGGCTTATTTAACGGTCGTAGAATGTAGAACGACCTGATCCCTTTGGCGAAGAAAAATAATCTCGTAAACTTACGCATGAACGCGGGGAGGCGTAACTTACCGACGCGGAAAGTGGAAATAACGAGCTATGTTCACATTCCGTAACTTATGGCCACATCACGTTGAAACACCAGGTCCCGTACAATCACCGAAGTTAAGCAATGTTGAGTCTAGTCAGTATCTAGATGGGTAACCGCTTGAGAATGCCAAGTGTTGTAAACTTGGATGTGTGAGTGATGTAATGGCTAAAAGGCTCGGAATTGTTAATCGGAGAGCAGTGTTCCAGTTCTGGTTGGGTTCGTTTTATTTACTTGCGCACAAATACTCTTAGGGAAAGCTATGAATCCTCTTCTCCACCCCCAGCTGTAGGTTATTTAGTAATATTTGTATCACTAAACCATTATGCCCAAAACATTTTTACAGTCTAAAAATATTTTCTGGCTTTAAATAATCTGCAAAATGGTTAAGCCGCAGAAAATTCGGTCTTGATTTGTTGCTGCATTCAATTTCGCACAATTGCTACAACTTGTTACTGAGATTTATATGAAAAGAGAATTAATCTGAAATAATATGCAATCAGTAATACATGAAGACGTTTATAGGTTAATTTTATAAATGTTATGACACGGCTTGAATCTTTTCTGTTAATACACCCCTAAATAAAAATGTATATATACTAAAATTCACACCAAATTTATATATACTAAATTTATATATACTAAAATTCACACCAAATTAACCCAAAGCAAGGCCCATTTCATTGCACTCCGGTGTTGGGCTGAAAAGGAATGAATTCATTTTCACCCTCCTAGCTAAGGATTAAATAGTTGGGACAGTCTAGGATCTATAGCCTCGACTAAACCTCAGTCTATGAGAAGGAAATCTATGAATTCAAAATCGTTAAGATAGTCTTTTCCAAGAAGTTATTGCAATTCACAGATAATGAAAGGAGCCTTTTGGAAAGTCATAATTGCCGACGTTCTGAACGTACATGACATTATGAAAATATTATGGTTTTTGTATATCATTGAGTTGATTAAACATTTTTTCTCCTTTAAATGGGGTGTAAACGAAAATTACGAGTGTAAGGCCAAGAAGTTTAAAGATCACACAAGATTTCAAAAGTTTTTTGTTTGTTTGTTTGTTTTTTATGTTATAACTGTAATTGTTCTGTCGCCATGCGGTTAAATCATTTAATACTCTGGTACCATAATTCTCTGCAGGGAAGCACGCGTGTAATTTTAGAACAAGACAGATCTGTCACCAAAAAACCACAAAGGCTTTTAAAATAACGTTTGGAAGCAGTAAAATATACTGCCACATTTTTTGCCGAATATACTTTCATGTCAACGCAGGCGTCTCCCAGAGATCGCTTCTCGGGCCAACCCTCTTTTTGCATTACATAAATGATCTGCCTAAGAGTACACATTGATCATTTGTGAATATCTATGCTGGTGGTATTACGGTATATGATCACATATCCAAAATTCTTGATGTTTATATTGGCAGCTGATTTCTCCTTCGATCTAACTCTAACATCTCAGGAAAAAAAAACTGGCTGGTTATATTTAATGCCTCGAAAAACCAAACTAGTTACATTCCATCATCACCAATCGTACCCTGAACTACCACCAGTCACAAGGAATGGATGCTCTCTCAGGGAGGCTCGTACCTTGAACGATTGTTGGGGCTTAAACTCAATCCAGATAGCAAGTGAAACTCGTACCTATGATCCATCACAAAAAATGCAAGAAAATGGTTCATTCTTTGGACGCTCCATTAAGTTTCTGACTTTTCGTGCTATCCTTTACCTTTTACAAGAGCCAGATCAGGTCTAAAATGGTTTACTGCTGCCATATTTGGGCAGGAGCTTCCAAGTCCTCACTTTCCAATCCAAAAGCGTCTCCGCGTCCTTGTAGGTGAAAAATTATTTTCCACCCTTCAAGCCCTCTCTCACAAGCCTTTCACTGCTCTATCGCTATTTCCATGGAAAGTGCTCAGACTAACTACATTCCTTAGTTCCATCAGGGCACCCAGACGTGGTGTAATAGTTAGCAAGTTTGTCTCGCTGAAACAGTTACAACTGAGAAGTGAGTTCAATCCTCACTGGGTGCCCCATACTTTCGTCCTTGTGCCACATCTAAGCTATGCAAAAAAAAAAAATCAACATTCCTTCATTCCACCAGTTCTAACTTTCACGGCTAGGATCATCCATCATGTTACGCACATTGTGGCGAACCACCCTTATTCCTTCTGTATTCCACTAGTGAGAAGTTCCGTTCGAGCACCAGCTTCTCGCGAACCGTTGCTCTGTGGACCCGACTCTCAAGAGGATGCTTTCCGGATCACAACAATCTTAACCACTTCAAGAGTTAACCATTACCTTGCCAACCTATCTGCATAAACTGTGCTCTATTCTGTAACTTACTATCTCAAGTGGATCTCGGGCCTTTTACACTGAACCTCACTGTGAAACCATCAAAAAACACCTGAAAAACAAAGTTCAGGAAGCAATTTATGTCCGAATAGTGAATTGGAGATTTTTTTTTTTTTTTAATGCAATGAATTCGTTATCCAGTCCGTGAGAATCAGTCTATTTGCTATTCTTCCATAGAAGCTTAAGTCTTAATTAAGCTGGAGAAGTGTTTTTGCTAACCAATTAATTCGACTGAAACTAAATGAATGTAACCGCCTGACATAACTGATTTAGCAGTAATATATGGCGTAAATAAATCTGTTAAGGATGAACTGTTTTTATTTATCCAGTTTCACATGGTCTCGTGATAATAAGACGTTGCCATTTAATTATGGAATGTAAATTTAAATCTTGTCGAAGGTTATTTCTTTAATTCAGACTCGTGCTGCTTCTTTTTTTTTTTTTTTTTTTTTTTTTAAGCTTGCAGCAGGTAAAACAACTTGAGCGTTACTTTTAAAAACTTAAAAGCAACTGTGATAAAAATTTAAAAAGAAAACTAAAAATAAAACATTTAAGTTTTGTATCCTCCTCCTTAAAAACGCGTAACTCATCAGCTTCTGTAGCTTATTATTACTCATCATCCTCCTTCGACCTCTCTATGATTGTTCGGAACTCCATTGACAATCACTTTCCACACTGTTTGGTCCTGTATTGCTGTCCCAGAATCTCCAATGTTCAACCCTGAGTCCCGACCTATGGTATATGGGCAAAGTCAATTTTCGTGAGAAGACACTTTCAGAATGATGTCATCGAAGTAAGGATGAGACGATTCCCCTGTCCGCTAGGTGGTAGTGGTCGGTAAACTGTAATCGTTTTTCTTATTGTTGAAGCTTGTAGTACTATTCAAAATATGATAATGAAAATAGTTACTATGTAAAGATATCAAAAGCATATCAAAAAGCTTCTACAAAAAAAAACATAAAAACGGCATGTTTTCGGAAAATGCCGACAAAAATAAAATCTAAATGCACAATTCTGCCATTGCTTCATATAATTGAAAAATCCGTTGCGAGGAAAAAATGAAGGGAAAAAATATCAGATAATGTTGTTTCAGGGTTTATATTTTATTTAGCTAAACTATCGTCAGCTATTTTTTTCTTAAGCTAAAGAATAGAATTAAATTTCTTAGACGATGGCAAAATTACAGTATAACCCGGATATGAGACCTGGACATAAGAGATTTTCTCTGGTCTCAAATTAGAGCCTGTGTATAAAATAGACCAAACCCGGATATAAGAGACTTCTTCTCCGGCACCGACAACTCTTATATCCGGGTTACACTGTATTATAGCCAAATAAAACCACACAAAAAAAACGCTAAGAAAAATTTTTTTTTTTTTAAATATTTTACTAGACGTGCAATAAATCGCTTTTTGTAAATGTACCAGGAAAACGGTAGTAAAACGAATATATCTGCTAACAATCAATTTACACACCTTTATAATTTTCAGTAAATGCGGTTTTAATTTTTTCCTCAACTTTGGAAATATTTTCCTGTATTAATTTCAATTGAAAAATTACTAACGCTGCCGTAAATTAGTTTTCATCTCTTAAAATTTTATTTACTTTTTTCATTTTAATCTGTTTATAGTTAAATATTTATAGCCAAGAGAATAAAATCTGATACCTAAAACTTAAAAGCATATATTCATACTTTTGCCATAACTAACTTTACTTGAATGGACTGACGGTAATAGGCTTATGGTTGGACAGAAATTGTCTAATAAATAAGTCTAAGTATTCAATGTGTTGAAATAGCTCAAATAACTAAAAATCAAAATAGCCGGCTTAGTTTTTAAATATGACCCACCTGAAAATAGACTGTTGTAAAAAGAAGAAAAAAAATCTTAAAGGGGCCGAGATTGTTGGATAAGCTCGCTCAGCAAATCATTTCAAAACTAATAAATAGTAGCAAATAAGATTTACATTGTTTTCTCTTCAAGCGAAATTAGAGTAAGAAAACTGGGCGGAGCTTTAAAATAGACTGCCTCCCAAAAGTCAAATGGAATCTAAAAGCTTTGCCTTTGTTTTTACTACTAAAATACTATTAACGAATGATAGTGAACTTCAGATTCCTGATTGGTTCTTTATAAGCCACGCCTCGTCATTGATCACTCATGCTGAGAAGCCCGCCTGTCGCGCACAGCATCCGTTCTGATTTTTTTATATATATTTGTGTGTGGGAGAGCTGGAGGGTGGAGCTGTTATGCTTTGCCAACAACAGAACATAAATCTTCCGCGGTCATGTCTGAATTCTTGATTCTTATTTCCCAGTCCATTAACTCACACACACACACACGTGTGAAATTCTTCTACTGGAAGAAAATGCTATATTTTAAGTGCCTGAATCCTGATTGAAGGAAGATATTTTTTTTTATTATTCTAACAGTAAGAAATCTACCAGTTTATTTTTTATTTTACTTTTTTTGCCTTAAATGTTTGCTTTTGTAATTTTTCATTCTACTCGTCCTTATTCTAAAAAGATATGAGAATTATTAACCGTTAACGTTCATAGATAGATCTTTGGATTACAAAGACATATCGTCAAGCAACAGATATGTACACTCATTGTTAAAATTAAACGTTTGTTAAAAAAAAAAAAATATTTTTTAAAAATTGTTTCCATCGAAAATATTTCCGATTTAACGTCATAGGATTCAACACCACTAAAAGGCTACCTCCGCGCGGATTATTGTCGATGAGTTCATAATGTATCGCTATGGCTTGAACATTTATTTAACCTTTATAACTCGGTATGTGACTTCATTTTCGCTACAAAAGTTTATTCTGACATTGAAAGTGATTGATCCCTGAACAATAGTTTTTGAATTTCATAGTTGTGTTGTCATATCCTGCTATGACAACAGTAAACAACTGTAAGTGAAATTAACAGTAAGAATACTGCAATTGAGACCTCGAAAAAAATGCAGTGTAAAGGAAAGTAATATTAATAATTCAGTGATAAATCTTAATACACGAAGGTGTATATTTACAAGAAAAAATAAATGTATCTAAATAATGCATTTCTTATGAAAATTATAAGAACTTTTATGTGCCGTTTCTCTTTGGGAAGTGTGATCATGACTCTCCACGACTTCGTCTCGTTAAAAGCCGCATTTGACTTTACCACCTTTTTGTCACCGCTCTGTCATTTATGAAATATTTCATCTTGATATCTTCAATACATAACTTTCAACTCTCCTAACAACCATATACAGTGTAACCCGGATATAAGAGAAACCCGGATATGAGAGATTTTCTCTGGTCCCAAATTAGAGCCTGTGTTAATGTATATAAAATAGACCAAACCCGGATATAAGAGAAACCCGGATATAAGACTTCTCCGGTCCCGACAACTCTCTTATATCCGGGTTACACAGTATTCATCTTTAAATAATTAGTCCTTTTGTCATGCTTTCTTCAGCTAAAATTGTTTGACTATGCACCATTGAGACTGTACCTAGTTTGATTGTGACCTTGTCATACGACTGCTATGCGCCGTGTTTCTTCAGGCCGTGGCAGATAACATCTTCATATACTAATCTTTGTAGATTTATTTTATCTAAGTTACAGATATATTAATACACATAAATGGTCGGCTCTCTGTAACAGCTCTCTGGTGTTCTTGAAATTCAATTTCAACTCCCGCCATCCATACAGCGTAAAGAAAGGGATCGTCTGCTGCTTACAACACCGAGCAAAAGTCATAAGTGGCGACCCAGAGACATTAGATAAAGAATTGGTCAGTATAAGTAGTACCCTACAACGTAACAACTACCCAGCAGCCCCCCAAAACCGGGATAGGCGGGTACCAGAGGACGACAACAACACTCTGAAAACGGTCTGTCTGCCTTATGTGAAGGGGTTATCAGAAAAAATACAAAGGATCTGTGGTCCATATAACATCAGGACAACCTTCAAAAGCTGGACGACACTTCGCAGATATCTCTCCCGAGTAAGATCCCGCCATAGAGGAGAACATGACTAAAGACTGTGTGTACGCTATCCCGTGCAGCTGCGAAAAGGAATATAAAGGAGAGACAGGCCGCCCCCTTAAGGTAAGATTTCAAGAACAGCAGAAAGCTGTAACACGAGGGTAAGTGGAAACATCAGGCGTGGCTGACCACATATGGAGAGAGAATGGAGATCACTGCCCTCTGTGGGACCGGGTTGAGATCATAAACAAAGAACATCATTGGAAAATTCGTAAACTTAAGGAATCAGCACATATGCTAGGCCACAAAACTCTCCTGAACCGACCAAGCATAGAAATGAATACAATATGGGAACCAGTAATAAGGAGTGCCAGAGAAAAGCGATAACAAAAAAAATTGTAATATGAGCACTGGTAAAATAGTTGCTGAAGATATTAGGTTTATAATACCCATAAATTCATACACATATGTCTTCAAGGACACATGGCACAGTGGATAAAGGCGTTGGTTAGATCCAGTGACAGGACCCAAAGAGTGTGAGTTCAATAGTGCAGAACTTGGGGAGGTGAATTAACAGGAGATACCTGATAACTGACATCCATTAGACATGGCATGTGGAACTAGAACAGTCTATCCCAGTGAGCAAAATAAAGGGTTCAGTTCGACATTCCAAATACCTGAAGGCCAGAGCGTACAATGGCCGAAACGTTGTGATAAATATGGTAACAAAGATGAAGACAATAGTCCGAATAATGTAAATAGTGAAATTTTTATATACCAAAATTCGATTAGTGCAGTAAAACATTCTTCTTTTTAACTATAGTAATTGAAAATTGATTTTTTATATAGTTATCGATGTATCGAGGGATTCCTGTATTCTCATGCTTTTGGGCCCAGACCTCACTTTCCAGTATCGATACTTCAAAAGCGTCTCTGGATCCTAGTGGGTGACGAATTATTTTCCAACCACTCTCTCATAGGGGGGACGGGGCGGCCTTTCACTGATCTATCGAAAGTGCTCGGACGAACTACATTGCTTGGTACCTCCAGACCTAACCTTCGCGGCTAGGATCCAACATGTCACTTACATTGTAGAAACCCGCCTATATTCCTCCTCATATTCCATAGGTGAGAAGGTCCGCTTGAACAGCTTCTTCCCGTGAAGCACTGGTCTGTGGAACACTCCCGTGTTGATGTTTTCCAGATAACTGCAATCTTAACCTGTTCAAATCTAGAGTTAAGCTTTATCTTCCCCTTTTATCCGTATAAACTACTCTTTAACATAACCTTCTACCTCGATTGGCCTCTGAGCCTTGTACAGGGTGAACCTTCTGTGGAAAAAAAATTAAATCTTCTATGAGTACAATACGTTTCAATTGTATGTCAATCCTGAATTCTTGCAGTTTCTTCTGGAGTTTTCTTTTTGGACAGATCTAAAGTAGGAATCACCACTAATTCGCTATAAAAAGAACATACCGTGATGAAAAAAGGCCCCAAACTTGATGAAAACAATTTATCCTCTAAAAGTTTAAGTGGAAAAATCAAAGTATTTTTCTTTTTACATTTTTTTAATCCTACTTAGCACATGCGAACTTTTAAGTTAAAAAAAAAAATTTTTGTCAGCAAAATTGCCATAAAATCGATTATGCGCGCCATTTTTGAGAAATTTGTAAACAGAAGTTAAATCCGCCATTTAAAAAATAATATCTTTTTTAATACCTTTTTTTTATGTTTACTTAATGTAATTGAAAACAAAAATTTACTTTTTTTTTAAGCAGAAAAAAATTTAGTTGAAAATAAAAGCTTATCTTAACTTAAACTGTGGTGAATTATTCCGAGGTGTGAATTGGTTATGTCAATTGACAGTTTAAGTCAGGGGAATTTATCGGAGAGAAGTGCCAATCTATTTCGAATTTTAAATGAACCAACTTATTTAACTACACAGTAATTTTTTAAAGTTAAGTATTTTCAGCAATCTAATTTTTTTTTTTTTTTAGCTTTACGTTTGAAGAGGATTTCTGGCAAAAGAAAATTTAAAAAACTAACAAAATAAATTTAAAATTTCATAACTGAGAGCGAGATAATATAAAAAAAAATTAATAAAAATAATACCATAACCTTTCATAAGATAGGTGCCTAATGATTATAGGTACCTCTCTCATTTTTATCAAATGTTACTCTTTTAATGTTAATTTTTGACTGTCCTTATTTTAATATTGTTATAATCAGATAGTTATGAAAAGGTGATTTTTTTTTAATTACGTAATCATTTACACTTTTTATTTTATTCAATCATAGTCCACTAAAAATAGAAGTGTAAAAATAAAAAAAACAAACTGCTATGCAATTGATTTCAGACTTTCGTGAAAATTTGGTGGCTTTTTTTCTGAAAATATTCTAGCGAAGATATCCAAAGCCTGTTCCGTCCCTAAAATAGAAACTAAAGAAAATAATACTTGTATGTCGCTCACTGAAAAACAACAAATTAATATTTTTAAAAAATTAAATTAAAATATTTAGTGAAATAGAACGCAATTTTTTTTTAATTTTGAAAATGCGATTACGGTCAGAGAATTCAACAGGTGCTCACTGAACGAAAAAACAAAATTGTCTGAAGTCTGGTGCTTACTGTCAAGGGACACAACTCTTAAGACACGTGACATGTCAGGCACCTACATCCATATATTTGGAAAAGTTTTATGGAGGCTCAAAAACAGTACATTTTTTTAATACATGTGTGTCGCAGATTTTTTAGCGTCCTTAGCACATTCATGAGGCATTAGCGTCCTTAGCACATTCATGAGGCATTAGCGTCCTTAGTACATTCATGAGGCATTAGCACATTCATGAGGCATTAGAGGCATTAGCGTCCTTAGCACATTCATGAGGCATTAGCGTCCTAGCACATTCATGAGGCATTAGCGTCCTTAGCACATTCATGAGGCATTAGCGTCCTTAGAGGCATTAGCGTCCTTATTCATGAGGCATTAGCGTCCTTAGCACATTCATGAGGCATTAGCGTCCTTAGCACATTCATGAGGCATTAGCGTCCTTAGCATTCATGAGGCATTAGCGTCCTTAGCACATTCATGAGGCATTAGCGTCCTTAGCACATTCATGAGGCATTAGCGTCCTTAGCACATTCATGAGGCATTAGCGTCCTTAGCACATTCATGAGGCATTAGCGTCCTTAGCACATTCATGAGGCATTAGCGTCCTTAGCACATTCATGAGGCATTAGCGTCCTTAGCACATTCATGAGGCATTAGCGTCCTTAGCACATTCATGAGGCATTAAGCTTTTCTAATTAAATAATGTCTCAGTTTTACTGGGTTTTGTATGTTACAATTCAAATTTTGAGTAATTGCGTGTTTCGATTTTGCAAAAAATCGGTTATTTATTTCTTCAAAGCTTTCTGGTTTTAACTAACATAATCACTAAATGACATATCGTCAAATTTCTCGAGTTTTCATAAAATTAAGGGGAGGTAACAGATGTAAAAATATATATCTGATATTGAGCTCTTTCTAATAAGTACCGCGCATATAATATATAAATAATTATACATACATCTATATATTTATATACACTTCACACACACACACACATATATATATATATATATATATATATATAAAATGTCTATTTGAAGCTTAAGTCTATTTTAAAAGTAAAAGGTTTAAGGTAGCCTTTTTTAAAAGGCTATTTGCAGTATTTGATTTTGTTGATTAAAGCGGAAGTGTGTACTTTGAATGCAACCGTTTCTTCAGATCAGCAATCGCCACTAATTCGCCAAATACAAACAGCATAGCATGATGAAAAAAAGGCCTAAACTTAAAATCGAAGTTTTATCGTCAAAATGTTTATTAAATGAAAAGACCAAAGTATTTTTGATTATTTTATTATTTTTCGTCTTTTCTAGCAAGTTCAAAATTTTGGTTAAATTTCTTGGTTTTTTGGCGTCAGTGGTCTATGTAATATTTACCATAGCGCCTTTTTCAGGCGAACACATTTATTTGAAAATTCTTGCAAAAATCAAATAATTACCGGATTTTAATCAACCTTTCAGAACTTGTTCATAAATGAATGAAATTGTTTTTAGAAAAGTCATGGTGACTTTTTATATATAATATATATATATATATATATATATATATATATATATATATATATATATATATATCACACACACATTCTTATTCTAACCGCGTTCTTTTTTCGTTTTCTTTCTTAGTATTCAGTTTCTTTCTGACTCTTAATTTAGTCTGTGAGCTGTCTCGGACAAAGCGTTTTAAACTTAGATACCTCCAATAATTCGGTATACCTAAAGTTTAAATATATTTTTCATAATGGAAAAATCCTTTTTGAAGCTTTCCCCCAGCATTAATTGAAAGCGAAATGATTAAATTTTCTAATTCCAGAAAAAAATTACCGTGGAGTATTTCAAATAGAAATTTGAATGAGTCGATTCTTCCGAAAAGCCAATCGAAACTGCCATTTTTAACTTTTTTTAGAGAAATGTAAACGAACTTATTTCTTCGTTTTTGAAAATCCCGCTAAAATAAGATATACATTTCTGAAACGTTAGTTTCGTAAAATTAGCAAATTTAAAGTTAAATTAATCTGTTCTGAAACAAATATCACTTATAGCATAAAATTTTCTAGACAAACATTTCTTGCCCTCGGTGTCCTGTTATTTTCACGTCTCCATCGATAATTTGATGGCTGAATTTAACAGGTTTAGTATGGTGCACTGAAATTGATATAATTTTATGAATTCTAAGAAAGAACGTTTTTTTTTGTTTGTTTCTCATAATAATTTACAATACTATAAAAATTTCTTACATTGAGTTACCTCTATAATGTTATTCCATTATTTAAGATAATGATAATCTTATTAATATTGCATTAAGTTAGTACATTTTTAATTTAATAACTGAGATAATAACTGATAGTGAGATAAGCCGAAGAACTTCATATGTCAAGGGGGAGATAAGCGAGATGTACAGATGAATGTAATTAGTTTTGTGTTAAAAGAAGGTAACAAAAACTTGTACACGAAATTGTTTTTTCACAAAAGTGACATGAGTTATGTTCTATATATTAGAAACAAATTAGAAATTAAGACGAACACGGCCGGCTGTAAAGTTAAATATGAAATAACAACCAATGCATTAAAGTAAATTTTTATTTGAGATTGACGACATAACACAAATTAGGAAGTCAAGGACAATATGTAGGAGGCTTCCGGTCACATCAAGATGAAACAAAAGTTCCTGTATGATCATCGAAGTTAAGCAACGTCGAGCCTGGTCAGCACCTAGATACGGGTAATGTATAGCTCGGAATTGTTAATCGGAGAGCCGAGTTCCAATTCCAGTTGAGATCGTTATATTTACTTACGCACAAATACCCTTAGGAAAAGTAAGAATCAGTTTCTTTTCTCAGGAATTTTTTTTTATTTGCATGAAATATTAGATTATAACAAATAGAATATCGGGAAATTAAAAAAAAAATCGTTCTACCGATAAAATAAAAAAACCCGCAGGCATGAGTCCAACGAGGGGAAAAGTAATGCGAGAGCTTTTCGAATATTCTCTCCCTTGAAAATTATTTTCACCATTATTTGTAAGGCTTTTCATTTAAAGTTTATCAAATGCAACATTGCACTTGAACTTAAGTTATTAGTTGAGTTGAATTTAACTAAAGATTAAAACGTACTTATTTTGCTATTAGAAAATATCTTTGTATTAAATAAAAGGTGTCTGGTTACCTCCTCCTAATTTTCGAAACCGCTACTAGTGGACGCTCTCAGGACTATCAATACTCTGCGATAATTACCACTATCTTCTCACCTTATCTACTTAATCATCAACACGAAACTCTCACAAAGAACGTGTTCCCTTTGAGAAACGCATGAGAGATGCACACACTACTACTTACATTAGGTCAAAATGGTTTCCACATTCATTTGTTACACACATTGTCGTGTCGATTGTATACCATTAACATATTATCATTCGTTTGTACATATATATTGGTCCTTGTCATTTCTTTACGTGGACTCACATCCTAAGCATGCCATGTTTGTTGTGGGCATTTCAGCAGACACAGGTGTTCATCTCTGAACGCAGACACCGGCCTGCAACAAAAGAAACGCACATACATAGCTGCAATGTATATACAAAAATTATCACAATTTTTTTGTCCTTTTCATTTGTTTTTTTTTTTTTTTCGTTTTTTTTTCTCTATATTATTTTCTTTTTACATCTTTTTACATCTTTTAACTGCTTTGTTCTGAAATTTTCAACTTTGAATGACTTTCGCGTTGCCAGTTATCGCACTTGCTTTTGATCGACCCTGAGGTCCTTACTGTATTTTCTGTTTAATTACATACGTCTCATCTTCCCTTCGTAATTCAGTGTCTTTTTTTCATTTTTTTTTTTTTTTTCGACTACACTGAACTATCGCGATGAAACCCATTTCTGACGTTAAATATTATCGAATCTCTTTCCCACCTCTCTCATTTCATCCTTTGTCTGTCGAAAAAGAAAAAGAAAACACAATACAATGAATACAGACTTTATTTAACAGTCAATGCTCCAATTGTTCTTAATGTTGCTTTTTTCTGTTTGATGCCTGTGGGTGTGTGTGCGCGCGCGCGCGCTTGCCTGTCTTTATGAATATACACATTGCTTGAGAAGATAGGCATTTGTGCGTAGAAACCTCTTTATATATATATATATATATATATATATATATATATATATTTATATTTACACGTACATATAAGTACATGCATCACTCAAATTCAAGATCACTCAAAAAAAAAAATAAAGACATGTCTTTGCACACGAATAACGGAACGTTGAAAAGTCCTTCCAAAATTAATGTGCCCATATCTTTTAAACTGGGCCAGGACTTGGCCTTTTTAGTACTCGTAGAAATATTATAATTTAAGCGTTATTTTTAGTGTATCTGAGTAGAACGTCTCACTAAAGAAAGAAACTTGAAAGTGTGAAAATAAGGTTCAGGAAAGAATTTTCGAAAAGCTCCCGCTAAACTTTTCCCTTGCTGGCCTGGTTTTGTGTTTTTTTTGTTTGGTGTGTTTTGCTGTGTGTTTTCGGTGGACTGGCATTTTTAATTTCCCGACATTCTCTTTGTTTTAAACGAAATAAAGTAAGAATTCTTTTTATTTGCATGAAATATTAGAGCAAAATATTAATTTTGTTGTAATATAAATAAGGAATAACCTTAATGTAGCTTTTCATGTAAACAAGATTTTCAGTTGAACGAGCAGATTCGGGAGCTGGCTTGTGGGCATATCACGTTGAAACATCTGTTTCCGTACAATCACCTAAGCAAAGTCGATCCTGATCAGTATCTAGATGGGAAAATACCAGTTAATGTTAACGTGGATGTACGGGTGGCGTAATGGAGAACGGATGAAAATGGGAAATCTGAGAACAGTTCGAATTCGTGTCGGGTCCGTTACTTTTTGAATCTGAAAGTCACTATCGAAAAAAAAATGTTAATTTTCACTGGCAAAGAAAAAAATAAATTATTCTTACAACCCCAAAATGTTTCGTCTTTAGATTACTTACAAATGGTGAAGCTGAAATAAATCGATGACCCCCCCCCGCCAAATACACACACAGTCAATATGCTGAGTAGTCAATTGCTAACGTACTTAGTTGAACCACTCTTGACAAACAAAAATACGCTTTAATGCATGAATAAAGCCAAAGAGTAGATTGTTCTTTAGCCTTCGTTGGCAACCAGTCTAATAAATAGTGTTCCAATAACCTGGACCGATTTTAAATGTGCATTAAGTTTAAACGTCTAATGATTTTTTTTTCTTTCAGATTTAACAACTTTATTCTGGCAATTTCAATCATGGAAAGATTAACAATCAAACATGTTAAAGTTTCAAGAGTGCAATTGAACGTAAATTCAAACAAACTGGTCGGTAGCAAATGTAAAAAACGCTATTACGTGCTCGTTTATGCCGTTCAACTGAAAACATTGCTGCAGTGCACGAGAATGTGGCCCAACATCCAGACCCCTCCATTCGTCATCGCGCGCAGGAATTGAACCTCTCCACAACAACGTTACATCGTTTTCAATTGCACTCTCGGTTGGTCGAATACGTTGACCAAAAAAATTCGAAGTGCGGCAAATGAATTTATTTGAACGTCCACTTTTATAATAGGATTTGATAACTTTAACACGTTGTTTAATTGTTAATCTTTCCATGGTGGAAATTGCCAAAGATTTAAGTTGTTAAATCTGAAAGAAAAAGAAAAAAATACACTTAAATTTAATTCACATTTAAAATCGGTCCAAGTTATTGGAACACCCTTTAGAAAGATAACTGAATTCTAAAGCATGTAGAGGATAAACTATGGCAATTTAAATATAAAAAAGGAATGGTCGGTGACGGCATTAAAAATAAAAGCATAACACTATTCATGTTTTAATCATATTTTTTATCATTTCACGTCAGGCAAGACAGTAAAGCCACTAAGCCGCAAGGAGTTATTGAGTGAGAGGATGTAAGTAAAATAAGACATTAAGGAGAGAGAATAATAAAATAACAAGAGTTAAAAAATAAATATATAACGATTGTCATTGCCTTTTTAAACTTTTGAAGAACAAAGTTGGCTGAAAAGAAATAACCGGAAGCGGGAAATGCAAGAGAAGGTTAGGTTAGTCAAGCTACCAAAAATCATCTTAACAATTATGAAAATATAGAAACGGCACAGAAGCTACGTCATAGCAGTAAGAAATAAACTGAAGCCCAGATGCCAGGTCACGACCAATAACATTGCAGTTTCTTTGTATTTTAAATAGAATCGCTAAACACACAGCAGATGCACCACATCAGATGTAACAGCAATATTCAATACATGGACGAATAGTAGATTTATGTGTAAGATACTGTCAATAAAAAATGATTTATCACGTCACTGTGAACCAATGTTCCGAGCAGCAGACAAATATTAACAGTATAGTAAATAACATTTTTTTTCTTTTTTTTTTTTTTTAAAGTTTCTTCTCTTCACCATCTGTAATTTTCATAGTTGTTCCTTGTATGGTTTGCACGTCACATTCCAGGCTAATTTTTAACAGGCCTATTTGTTTTATAGTCAATTTGTTTGTTTTATCTAAAAGATGTTAAAACCGTCGAAAAATACACAAACGGGTTGTTTTTGGTTTTTTTAACAGAAAAGTAATAAGAAAATATTGTAAAAAAAAAAAAATTATTTAAGAATTAAACAATAATACAAAACAAATACAAGTAAAAAAAAAATATATCAAGTTTCTATATAAATCAATTTTCTTTTAACCTTGGCCTTTTTTTTTTCTTTTTTTATACATTCGACAATATTTTTTCAAACTTCATTCGATGTTTGCTTCAAAGTGAATTCCATTTTTCAGTGTGTTCTTCACAAAACATCTTTTTGAGAATGTTATGATGTTGATTTGGGGTTAGTAGAGACAAACGCCAAATAACACGTAACAATAAAAAGGGTTTTAATAGGTTGGTAAAAAGGTACAGAAATCGCCTGAGTAGTCAATAACTAGCTCAGCTAAGAACTTCTGTCTATCTCTTTCCCCCATGTCAACTGACATGCCACTATTTAAATTCTTTGTTCACAGACAAGTTCATCTTCAAGAGGGGTGGTAGGTTTCCGACACAACAGAATAAGACTCCAAAATTCTTTCAACATACTCTTGTTGGTTCATTGTTTTACAATAAATTTATCTGCATAGTCAAGTATAGCAAAACCAGCCCAAACCAACTCTGCCATTTGGCTAGATGGAACCGTAAGACCTTGAAGAAGTACTGCTTATCTATAGCATCATCACTATCATTGCCTGCCATGATCAGGGAACACATTTCACATTGAAAACATTTTTTTTAATTTTCTCTAATAAAGAAAAAGATGGTAATGGAAATTTTCTCCAGAAGTAAACAAAATTTCGGTCGTTCTAAAAAGGATAAACGTTCCAAAAGTATAAAAACATTAATTAAATTATATTTTTTGCCATAAATATTAACCAATGTTTTTAAGTTGCGGCTTATGGTATGCTTTTTTTTTTTCTTTGTAGCGAATTTGTGGAGATAACTAGACTAAAATCAATCAACCAACATGCATACAACGTTAAGTTGTCAGCAGCAGTTACTTTCAGTTTCGGAGAAAATTAACCAATATTTTTTTACCAACTGTTATTTTTAATATTTATTTTGCTAGAATTAGTTACTGGTCTTGTTGCTCTTATATCGAGATTCTCGACATAATCAAAGGAAGTGTCTGTAATGTTATTGGTCCTAACCTGGCATCTCGACTTTCCACTACCGTAATGTGGCTTCATTGTATTTTCTAAAAAATATTTTCATGGTAACTGTTCTAATAAGCTCTCCTGTTTCGTGCCTCGACTGCATAAATTTAAGCGATTGGCAAGTAGGTCTCATTGTTGAATTAGCTAGATGTAACCGTAAGTTTTATTCTAATAGTTTTTCTTGCAATTCTCGTCCGTGGAATCCTTTTCCGGTTTCTTTCTCCTCTACCACCTACAATCTTTAAAAATTTTAATGCAACGTCAATCGTCATCTTATGTCTTTCTAAAACCTAATCATTTATTGTCCTTTCTTCTCACAAAAGTCTTCTCATTATCTTTCACGCCCAGTAACATGTGTTTTAATAGCATTATCACCTTGCTTGCAGTGAAATGATTTAAAAAAAAATATTAGTTTCCTGATAGTGTTTAAATGCCTATCTCAGCATATTGTTCTGGAAGAGTCATTGTTATATATGAATATTCATACAAAAAATATATATTTATCGGCCGAGCTAGCTTTTAGTTAGAAATCTAGAGTAACCAATACGTTAATAAGTCCAATTTAGATGAGAAAAAAATGTTCATTCACCTTCACTTTTTCTCTTGCGTACACACAATGATTATATCTATCCTCTCACTCTAGATACTTGTGGCGAGTACGAAATAATTCCTTTAGACTATCCCCTTCAAATTCAGAGAACTGCAGAAGATAGTATAGACTCCGCGAGCCTGTGTTAATTTTTCTTTGGACCAATGGAAATTTTGCCTTCACAAAAAATGACCAGCAAGTTGAAAAGGAGGAAATAAAATTCGCAAGCCTATATGAAATTGCTTTTTGGACCAATGAAAACCTTGTCCTCACAGAAATGAGCTGTCGAACCAAGAAAGGATAGAAATTAGAGCATATGCGAAATTTATTTTGATATAAAATAGAAAAATTAATAAGAGAAGTAGTTCTGTGAAAAGTTTCGTTTCAGTTACTCGCGACCAGCGTTTAAGTTTTTGCCAGTGTAAAATTATTCGCTAATCATCGGCCTTTAACAAATTAACTGACAATTCAAATTATTTTTCCTCAATAAAGAAAGCTAACCATCTCTCTCCCTCTTTCCTTTAGAAAGAATGCAACTATATATCCCTTCGATGAGAAACGAACTTATTTTTTGTTTTGTTTTAAATATTTTTGAATATTATTTTGTGACAGATCATCCTGTTGTATGAACATCTCCTCTTGATAACAATACGTTAAAACTACGGACTTTGAAAATTTCTGATTTATTTTCCTGAAACGAACTACTGAAACATCAGGCGTTTAAATTTTGTAAATTCCTTATCTTATTTTTGTTAAAAATTACCGTTGTGTTTCCTCGGCATTATAATCCTTCATTAATCTTTTTTGACGTGGGTAAATCAACTGTTCATTTTTCACTGAGCCACACACACACAATAAATTTGCAATGTCCAAATTTGGTTGTAAAAGAGAGCAGAAACTTTGCAGTTGATCAACAGGTTGACCTAGTGACTGACTTAAAGGTTTAACCCGAGCAAGTTGATTATTAAAGGCTGGCTATATACGTCGCAAGTACTGGCGGGACGTGGTGGGGCACGTGTGACGGAGAAGAAAGGAAAACAGCAGTGTCCGAGAAGAAAGTTGGGTGGGGGTAGACTTGATGGGCTTACCCTCCTCAGCCAAACTACATCAAAGCGAAGGTTGACAAAATCACGAAGAAAAAAAAAGTAAATACCGTCTCCTCAGAGAAAGTGATAAAATAGTAATTCACATTATCAGTGAAAATAACAAGTTGGCCTCCAAAGAATACAGGCTTGATAGGGTGGAAAGTCACACGCACTAAGAACTGTACAAATGACTTAAATTCACACATTCTGACAAATGTTATCTGCACAAATTAGACACTGTTAGAAAACAAATACTACTAAAAAAATAATTTCGTAAATCCTTATCGATCACTTCATTCAAGCAAAAAAAACTGGATCCAATAATTGTGCATAAAGAATAAGAATCTGAACATAGATATATTTACATGTGGATTATTATCCTCATCATTATCAAAACATTTCGGCTGTTGTGCCTCCGGTCTTCATCAGGTGCTTGTCGATAACCTTCGGGGTATTTCGAACTGAACCCATGATTTAGTCTACAGGAGTGAATTGTTCATATTCCGTAGAAGGTTATCTTATCTAATTCATATTTAGTCCAGCTCAGCTGCGTACACGTACGCACTGCCGACACAGGGATTGAAAACAATTTGCTGTCACCAAATTCACGAACCATTAGGTTATCGTCCCGTAAAGTGTAGAACTCCGATTCTTAAAACTGACCTGCCTGCTGATGAGTGCTTCTGCTCCTCACGCTTGACTGAATTCTCAGAGCTTTCTCTTTTAGATTGCGGCTGCTACTACCGTAGCTTAAATAAAGGGTTCAGTTCAACATTTTCTGAAGGTTGCCTAGATTGACAATTTGGGCTTGTAGTTAGTTCTAGACTGCCCACTGTCCGTAGAGGTGGTTCTGGGTTGCCCCTTACCAGGTTCAACCATAGATGGTTCCAAGACCGCATATCGTGATTTAGACATGTGGTAGGGGAGTCAGTTCTGGCTAATTGAAGGGAAGAGCTGATTTATTAAAGTGACATGGCAGAAGTTGTCCTAAGTATTACGAAGGCCATGCAAGTGAATACTCAAATTAAACAACTCCGTATATAGAGAAACTAGATTCGTGTTGGTTTAGTTTATTTTATTATTTCTCGCCTTAGCGTTTATTTGCACATTTTGTTTCTTTGTGAACGTACAATGTACCTTTTTAGTTTCCGTCCTGGGTAAGACGATAAACTACGTCCAACAACAAAGCCTCTTATCAGGAGGTTTTGAGGAGGGTGAAACCTCTTGGTGGTAATTGGTATTTCCAGGTCCACCCTGGCCCGGGGTGGTAACACCTTTCAGAGTCCCAGCTATGGGCAAATAGTTAACCCCCAAACTAAAGTCAAAACACTATGTAAAAATAGGTTTTAATACCAGCAATAAATTTGAGGAAAAATTATTACCAGCAATGCATTTCTGAAGAAAAAAGTATTACTCTCAATACATTTTGGAATAAATATTACCAGCAATAAAAATCAGCACATGTATCGACCGTTCCGTCTACCCAATTTTACTCACAAGGCTTTGGTCAAACTGTGCTATGGTTGTTCAGGCACTCTCTAAAAGTGTCGCACGATGGGATCGACCCCTCCAGCCCAATGACATCAGGAAATCTCCTGACAAATCGACCATAGTCAGAATGCGAACGTTCTAATGACTCGGCCACACACACACACACACACACATATATATATTATATATTATATATTATATTTTATATTATATTATATTATATATTATATTATATTATATTATATATTATATATAAAAAAAATCAAGTTTCGGCAGAATATTTAGTCTTATGGAAAGGAACATGAAATCGGCAAACGCATCAAATTTGCTCAGAAGAAATACAAGTATTGATGTGGCAAATTTGATCGTTTGAGAATCGGGTTAACTGTTAAAATTTGGCAATGCAAGACAAATATCTATGCACAAACGAGAAGCTGTCGTAGAGCAGGGCCGGTACCCCACGCTCAGCATCTATTATACGAGGCCCCCGTACTCTACTACATTTTCAATTGTCAATGTAGTATTCATATAAAATACAAATGTTATTATGTAGACTAATTGATCATATGCATTATAAGTGAACCATTCAACCAGAAAATAAATACAATGTTACAATGCATCTGAACACAAATTAGAGACATGACATAATAGATCATTCCATCTTAAATAAGTTAATGTTTTGCGCAATTTTTAATATCAACTTGAGATTTTTCTTGTTAAAAAATTAAATAATTTAACACATGCAACAATATAGATAAAAAATAGGGTATTTTATTTTATTAAGACTTAGCCTGAGCAAAACAAATTCGAAGAAAAAAAGACCCCAGAATGACGTCAAAATTCACAAAAATTGTTTATACTTTATCAGTCTTGCTTAGTTTAATTTGTAACGTATGTAAATGTTAGTAAGAAAAGGCAAAAGTTAAAATAGCAAGGATCACAATGCACTACCCCAGGGCCCTCAATCCGGATTGGCTCCCCGTTCGAGAGTAGTACGCACCGGGCGTGTCGTAGAGAATGGAAGAAGTAAAAATCTAAGTCACTTAGGAATTGAAGAATGCCATCGAATCTCGACAAGAACAGAATAAGACATGACCAAAAAATAATGGAAGACTTTCCAGATCCCGAATATCGCTGTTCTTGCAAACCATGTTTTGAAACCCAATTTGGTCGAATTTTATATCCATACCGAATATGCTTGTTTACTAAGCTTAGCTTTGAATGGCATAAGACTACTGACAGGGGCACTGATTAAGTACTAGAGTTGCTACACTTGTAACCGATTCAGAAAGCCAACTTTCAAAACATTGCACTATAGTAGGAGTTTTAATCTTGCGTGAGTGTCGCGATAGCAACAAATAAATCACTAAATAACCCCAAACCTTATTAGACTATGTAGGAGTCTGGACCCAAAATAATTAATAATAGTAAAAGAAAATTTTTTAAAATATAAGCAATAAAAATACTTTAAAATACATATAAGAATGATAATTCACAAAGAAAGGAAACGTTAGGTTATAAAAAAAAATAGTTAAATAAATATAGAATATACCCATGATGCATCAGAACAAGTGTTTTACCGCCGAATGAAACAAATTAACTTTCTCTTCGTTTTTCGACTAGCGAAGGAGGCAGACATGTCTGATAAAACGTGTTACCAACGACAGTTAAACAAAACTTTATTTCTGCATATATAATTTCTTTAAAATATACAATCATTTCTCTGAAATGTATACTAAGGCATCTTATCGTTTTTGTCTATGCCTATTTCGTTGTATCTCATGATTTTATAATCTCGTTGTGGGCTGATGATGCCCTTTTAACCCTCCAAAAATGCATATCAATAAACACACACACACACACACACACAAAGGCCATAGCATCACTGGAACACCCACAAGTGAATTTTATAAAATTAGTATTCCATGAAAACACTTGTCTATAAAGCAGAAAAAAATCTTCAAAATTTCAATAAGTTGAAATATGACTTAAGCGATTTGTATATCGAAAAAGAAGTTTCCATCATTTTTATTATTTCTGAAACTTTGTCTGGTAGATTAAGTTTCCGGAAGCTTCGTTTGGCAGACCAAGTTTCAGGAAGCTTCGTATTTCTCATCACGTCATTGACTGATTTAACATTTAACTCTTGTTATTTACTAAGTTTAGCTGAACTTGGCACGATCCGCACTCGTGGGTGATTCACTAAGTCAGACGAGCTACTCTTGAAATTTAGTCAACAAGACGAACTCGGGATTTTAATATTCAAAGAACCAAATCTGTCAATGTGAATTTCAAATTCATTTGAAATTTAAATCCATCTTGAAAAGCCACATGAAAAAAAAATACTTAACAGTGGCTGTTGATTAAAGTTCGTTATATTCTATAACGCAGCGAGAACTTAAGAACTCTCAATGTGTACAAGCTTAACCGAGATATAATTGGCATTTATCATCAATAAATTGCCTACTCTGCCTTAAATAATTAGAATTTTCCGTTTTAAATCTTTTCTCCTTATAAAGTTCTCATGTCTGTTATTTAAAAGAAACTGTAAGAAGACTATATGCTGGACAGTAAGGGATGTATTTTTGGCTACAGTTGTGTAATAAAAAGCCGAAATTGACACATCGGATCTTTTTGTTTTCATCGTCTTTTTTTATTGGCGCAAAAACTGTAGTATCCAGTTGATAAATGTTTTAAATTTTAATACTTTGAAATTAGATATTCAAATAGGTTATCGTTCACAAAATTTTCAAGTTTTCTGTTTAAGTTTTTTGGTAAAGTGTAATGTTTTGACCAGCCGTTAAAATAAAATCTGTTTTTGGTCATAAAACGTTCATCTTTCCATTGTCTAGGAAGACTGAAGCTCTACAGAAAATATTTTACTATCCGTCATAAATATGAGTCGGTATTTATTTTTTTTTTTTTCTTGATGGCAATGTATATACCAGTAACCATATTCTTCGACCGGTAAGTAGGAGGTCACTGGGATTAAACAGAGAAATCGAGAATACATACATCTGCTTACTGATGTGTTAGACCGGAAAAGGACAGAAACAAGAAGAGAGAAAATGACACTTATGTATATTTCAATCTTGTACTGTAACAGCTGAACTGAAATAGACGGGATATAAGAAAAACACATGGCTTTTTTTAGTTAAATTTTATAGACAAAGTTTCCAACTGCTTTCTTAAGTACTTAATACGTCTTATTTTATGGCACAATGACTTAGTAATAATGTTTGTGCTTTGCATCTTGCCCATATAAATTGTATAAAGGTTCATAAAATTAAAAATTATATATAAGACTGCGCTATAAGGCTAAACCTAAACTTAATTTTGAAACTTGCTTCCTCAAAAAACGGTAATTTGAAAAAAATATCATTTATGCCAACCCTCAAATTTCAAAGTGAGTGCAATATCACGGTTCTAAAATCAACCTGATACAGTGTAACCCGGATATAAGAGATTTTCTCTGGTCCCAAACTAGAGCCTGTGTTACCTAAACCAAATAGACCAAACCCGGATATAAGAGACTTCGTCTCCGGTCCCGACAACTCTCTTATATCCGGGTTACACTGTATCCTCAAAATGATTTTTTTTAATATCTATCAATATATCTATATCACTAAAATATCTATTACCTAGACCGTTGCCATGTGGGGAAAACTAGGATAGCCTCCCCAATTTCAAATCATTATTTTCATGGGGTGGGCACCTCCACATGAAAATAACTAATTTTAGTGTGCCAGTTTTTACTTACAGCCTTGACTTAAATGTCGCTCCCCTGATCTTGCCAACTATTTCACCATCTCATTCTTTCCGGCTCCTTCAGGTCTCCCATGATAATGGTAATTTCCTGTGATTTATATTGTCTTGACATGATCCACTATGCCGTGAAAGTTATCAATTTTACCTTGCACTGTAGGTGTGTATATATAAGAATAACTCTTGTTATAATAAGTTATTAATAAGTCATTAATAAGTCTTACCTTTCAGTTTAACCCGCCAGACAGTTGCCATTACCCAGAACACATTTCTCCATGTCAATGCCTAGTATTAACCCTACTCTTCTTTCATTTTTCTTTCTACCTGCATATATGACCCTGTGTGCGGCGCTGACGAAATGGCCATAACTTGCCCATCTATTCTAACAAGTCTCAACTCAACAAAATATGCACTCGTTTTCCATTTTAAAGCATCATTATTGACGCCTCAGTGGTAAGACTAGAAACATTTGAATATCTTGGGAAAAAGTATGAATTTTGAAGAAATTAAAAGGATTTTTTCTAATTAAAATTTCAATATGACAGTTACTATAGTAATATAGACTACAGGATATATGAAGGGTGGCCAAACTTAATGTAAGAGTCTCATACGATAAAGTTCAGATGTTTGAGAGTCACAAGACATGAACAAAATTTACACATGCGTTTTCGTCACACACACACACACACACACACACACACACACACATACACACACACACACACACACACACACGTTACACACACACACACACACACACACACACACACACACACACACACATTTCACACACACACACACACACACACACACACACACATTTCACACACACACACACACACACACACACACACACACACACACACACACACACCGTTACACACACACACACACACACCCCCACACACACACACACACACACACACACATTTCGTTACACACACACACACACACACACACATTTCGTTACACACACACACACACATTTCGTTACACACACACACACACACACACACACATTTCGTTACACACACACACACACACACATTTCGTTACACACACATTTCGTTACAAAAGGTTTATGTAAATATTAAGAAATGCATGTATGCAATAATATTAATGCATGCAGTTTTTTAACTATTAATTTGTATTGGTTTCAGTAATCACAAAGTATACACACACACACACACACACACACACACACACACACACACACACACACACACACACGTACGTGTATGTGCGTCTGTTTTCAAAATCTTGATTGATGATTGTATTAACTATATTGAGTATATTTAAATACAATAATGAACTACGGAAACTTCTAAGAAAAATTTGCATTTCAGTAACATAAGATTATGTAAGTACATGACGTGAGTGCGTTCCCCTTGCTCATGACCTCAGTCTTGACATTCTTCTGTAACTGTTACTGACCGGAATTTCTTTAACCCTCCCCCACCTGCCTACCACTATTCCTTCTCTCAGTATTAAAGAACAATACCTCACTCAGATCCAGCATTAAAATTAGGACTTAAATTCTTAGATATTTTTACTAACCATGAACATTATACTTATGTTTTAATCCAGTGGGGTCTCAATCCACATCCAGTAAATAATTATAACGGTTGATTGTTTTTTTATATATATATATATATATATATATATATATATCTTTTCTTTTTACCGTTTATAATCACTGTGATGGAGAAAGGAGTTCAGCCAACATATTTCCCCAAGCCGCTTTTTAAAGGTCAAAAAGCTGTATGTGGCTCCCGCGCCGTGGTTTGGCCACCCCTGGGATATATATTGTAAAACTTCATAAAATAAGGTTCATAATGTATGTTCTAAGGACCTACTACTGTAAAATGATTCTATTATAATACTAACATGGAGGTTCGAGTTTAGTATGATGTTTTTTGTTTAATGCAGACACAGTTACTTTTAAGCTGGGACACTGCTCAAGTAAAAAAGAAAAAGCCGTATTCAACCGTGTTTATAGTGACGTTAGTAATAATTTGCCATAATCAGTTATTTTAGTAAACAGGTTTCCAGTAATTGCGATCATATTTAAAGTTACAATTTATTTACATTTTTTCTTTTGTCAGTTTTTTAAATTTTTGTTGATTTATTTTTTTAAGAAATGTCAAATGTTTAAAGAAATTGATGTCTCTAATCTAGAGAAGTTCATACATTTAGTCAATGTTATTACTAATAGTTCACAGGATTAAAGTAATGTACGAGCGTTGTCGGTTAGTTTATTATTTTTATTCGTTTCGCTTAGCTTTGTATAGTCGTGCCGGTATTTTTAAGTTGACTGACTACAACCTGTTTCAAAGTTTCATATTTGTTTTAAAGAGATTCAAACTCGAAATGAATTCAAGCAAACCAACAGCATTTGGCTGAAAATTCTTTTTGTCTCGTGGTCTGTTACTACGTTTGAAAATTTTAAAGACTGCCAAAATTAAATGTTCTTATCTGGTGCTTGTTGTTATATGGCTTGTTATTATATGAAGCGATGGAAGTTTATCATTTTGTAACTTTTTTACATACCTCTAAAACTTTTCCATCTTAATCCGATTGATTATTTAATTTTTAATAGCACGACACACTCTTCCTAAACTAAAAAATCCACCTTTGTATAAGTCTATATATTTAGTATCACAAAAATACAGAATGGTAATGATGTGATAGGCTGTTTCCACACAGGAAACATTCGACATTTATTGGCCGAACAGCTAGCATTACCTTCGATTGAAAGTTATAGAATATTTCCCTTAAACAGTTAACGAAAATAGATTTCTCGGAAATACTAGAATTGTTGTTTCTAGTATTAATATGCTTTTTTTATGCTAACCTTTTGTTTAAGGTAGTGTTAAAAGTCTTGATTATATTATTTTATTTCCTTTGATTTCTGGTGTACACATTACTTTCCAAGTCTCACCTAGAGACCTAAGGTTAGAAATGGCATCATGACATTTTCCATTGACCAATTAAAAAACGATACATGTATATTTTACATAGATAAAGCCCTTCGTAAGGTGTGGTCTGTAATCGTGAGAACATTTTTTTTTGTATTTCTTTAAGACATGGGCTTCCAGGAATCGCTTCAAATGGAAAAATGCTGCTCAGAGCAATAGTAAGTTGTGGAGAGCCATGATCAGCCCCGTTCTGAAAGGAAATGTCATATAGAAGAAATAAATATGATTTCCGTTTGCTCAAATACTGATTTATATTAATTTATTTCCTTTGATTTCTGGTGTGTACACATTTCGTTCCGGGTCCCGCCCAGAGACCTAAATTTAGAAGTGGCATCATGACATTTTCCACTGACTAACTAGAAAAAAAAAAACACGCATATTTTACATAGCTAAAGCCCTTCGTAAGCTGTGGGATGTACTCGTGAGAACAATATTTTGTATTTCTTTAAGGTATTATTCCCTTCTACTGAGGTATTATCCATTTCAGTTGTTGCTGCTGTTGGAATGATGTGGTGTATTTTGGTAGTTTTTCGTAATTTTGTAGCGCCAGTCTATAAAATCTGATGAAGGATTATCTTTTTTTTTTTTTTTTTCTTTTAAGACTTACAGGGTTGATTTGCTTGAAGCCATTGTTAATCATTGGTCTTAGAAAGTGGTTGTATATAGCTTATAGTTTACCAATTTCTGGACGAGTTGGCCACCATCAGGGCGGGGGTCTAGTGCCTCGTTCCTCACCGACCCCGTCTCTGTACTACATGTCGATTTCAAATTTTTCCCAACCTGAGGATAACACACGAATGGAAATTGGTGTGTCGTGGGGAGAGGCAGCGCTTTTATAAATTACCAAAATCAGGAATTATCCAATTTAAATGAAAATTTTAGTAAATATTCATTATTTACTTTTATAATGAATAGTTTTTTTTTTTATTTTTTAAAAAACTGAGAAATTATTCTTTTTCAATATTTTCATGACTATAATTTTACTCAAAAAAAAAATGTTTAAGTTGCAATTTTTTACATTTCCATAAAGACTAATCGTCGACGCATCTCCGCTGAAAAATTGTTTTACAAAGATTCCAACACAACACAAACGGGATTGGCTTAAAATTTATTTTACAAACTGTATTTCAGTTTTAGGGAAAATTTATTTTTAAGCGATCATTTTCTTGTTTTTTATCTTTCTAGAAATGTAAAAAATAGGGACAAAATATTTCCTTTTAATTACTAGCCGTTGACTTGGTTAGTATTGTTTTAGTATGGCCATAAAACAGTGTTGAAAAATGGCAGAGGCCACAACGGGGCCCCCAAAACGCTGTCTCCACTGGTCGGGGGTAAGACTCACCTGCCCTGGTCACCATTCACAATATCCATATGAGACTAGATCTGACGAGGCTATTTAAGAGCCTGATTCTAGTTCTTCACCTATTCTTTTGTAACAAGAATAGATTAAAGATTTAGGATTGGGTTTCTAGTTCCTTCTAAAGTTTACTTTAACTGTCTCTGCCTAAAGCTCTGAAGTTTTATTTACTATTTATTTACATTTTTTTTTATCAATGGGAGTAGATAGGTTTCCCTATCGTCCGGTTCACGCACCTCTACGATCTTTTGAACAGGAGTTGAGGTGTATCCCTTGTTTCCTGTTCCATCTAAAATCTTTTCTGCCCTTTTCACTTCCAGTGGTCCTTTCCGACTTGGTGGCATTATCATCTTGCTTAGAGTGGTGCTGCTTACTCTATAATCATCTACATCCAATGGCTCTTGGGACTTGTAGAGAGTGAATATCTTTTTTATTTTGCAGTGTTGGACAAAAATTATCGTTATTATAAAACCTATATTATCCTTAGAATAATCGTTATCGCTGTAAACGTTGTTAAATATTTGAATGTTTCAAACAGGAACAAACAGCTTTAAGTTTGGTCACTTATAAGAAAATCTCCCGAAATTCTTCATCAATGGATATTAAAATTAAGTAAACTTGGTATTCCTTTCGCCTGTTTGGTCTTATAGGGAAACTTAAACAAAGATAATTCATCACTGTCATTATTCCATGTTCACGAGGTTCAAAGATGCACAATCTCAGTTCGGTCATCAGTTCTGACCAGCAGTTTCACATTCTGGGTCAGCTAACGCATTCTATAATTTTAAACGTTTATTCTGGGTACAGCTCTGAACGTCCCCAAATTCATCAAATTAAAAACTTTCTGAATTGCAATGAAATTCAGAATAATTTACTGGGAAAATAACCGTTTGTGAATAATATATATATATATATATATATATATATATATATATATATATATATGGTTTGTTTGGACGTTATTATATATGGTTTGTTTGGACGTTATTTTAGATGGATACTCTTATTCGAGTAGATGCTCTGTTTATTTAATTGAATAGTATTTTATTTTAATTACATTTAATGGCCCTGAATACTAAAAAATCTTGTCAAAAATATGCGTCCTGCGGCAGAATTCGAAATTGCATCCTGTATGGGAAATCGTCATTAGGTCTGAAGTGCTTAAGCGTTTCTCGAACATTCAGTTCGACCTCACGTACTCTGCGTCTTAAAAATAATTATGTGGAGTTACCCCACTTTCGTCTAAAAAAGAAAAACACCGCTAGGGGACGTTCTGTAAGCCTATAAATAGGTAGTGGCATTTTTTTGTCATCCTCTCTTTCCGTCTTTTTTTTTCTCTAGCCTTCAGATGTAGTTACACGTAAAAAAGAACGCTGCCGCTGAGGTGCGTTCACTTTTCTTAGTCCTCTGACTTTTGATATCACTCACAGCTTCATTAGTTTAAATGTTTTCTTTTATGTTCATTGTTTTGTCACACGCAACAATCTTCAGTTGTCTATAAAAACCTTTTGTTAATACATATCGCTTGTCTCTTTCTCTCTCTCTCTCTCTATATATATATATATATATATATATATATATATATATATACTATTTACATTATTGGGACTATTGTTCTCATCTTTGTCGCCATATTTATTCCAACGTTTCGGCCGTTGTACACTCCGGCCTTCTTCTTTAATTCGCTCACTGGGGTAGACTGTTCTAGTTCCACGTGCCATGTTTAATGGATGTCAGTTATCTCCTGTTAATTCCGCTCTCCAATTTCTCTACTGCATTAACCGGGTATTGAACTCACACTCTTTGGGTCCTGTCACTGGATCTAACCAACGCCTCTATGCACCGTGCCATGTGTCCTTGAGGAATCAGCACATATGCTAGGCCACAAAAATCTCCTGAGCCGACCAAGCAGAGAAATGAATACAATATGGGAACCGGTAATAAGTGTCAAAGAAAAGCGATAACAACAAAAATTGAAATATAAGCACTGTTAAAAACTAGTTGCTGAAGACTTTAAGTTTATAATACCCAGAAATTTACGCTATGATGCGTCTGCTAAGATTTTTCGGTGTTTTACCCGTGTCATATATTAGGCAATTTTGGAGTCAGGAAGATTACTAAGTCTGAAAATCTCTGTATCAGCCCCGCATGGTAGTTGCTTTGTTAAACGCTGTAGCTTAAAATGAAATAGATTAGATAATAACGTGGAGATTTCTAAGAAATTGGCTTCCGACAGTGGAGGGTGCCTACTTGGTCAACTTGTAAGCTTAACCTATATGGTGATGGTGAAGTCTGTTTCATTGAAAACCTGGAAGCGTTCGGCAAGCGCACCACGGGTATGGCTTTTGTAATCCTCTATGACCGCCTCCAGGGCCTCATCATCCAGGACCTGTGGGCGGTCACTGTGTGGTTCATCACAAATGGACAGATCTCCCTACCTGAATTCTGGAACCAATGCCTAGCGGCGCGTTCACTCACTGCATTAACTCTAAAGGCTTTGATGTATTCGGTGACTTGATGTGGCTGCGGACAAGCCCAACTTGATCATAAAGCAGACAAATCCAAACGAGCTGCTTTGATACCGCCATGTTTCCTCACCACTTCTTGATCTATAACTAATGTTTGTGCGCAATGCACCTGCATTAGTCAAGAGATATCCTATACCTTTACAAGAGCCAGATCAAGCCGAAAATAGAATACTGCTGCCATAGGAGCTGCCCGGTCCTTACTTTCCTGTCTCGATAGTTCAAAAGCGTCTCTGCGTCCTGGTGGGTGCTGAATTATTTTTTCACCCTACAGCCCCTTTCATAGAGATGAAACGTCGCAAGCCTCTCTCTGTTCTATCGCTATTTCCATGGAAAGTGTTCAGGCGAACTATATTAATTCCACTAGTTTTAACATTGGTGGGACGTAAGTTCCACTCAAGCAGATTCTTCCACAAACCGCTACTTTGTAGAATCGGCTCTCGGCCGGGATGTGGTTACCCAATCACTTCAATCTTGGCCTGTTCAAACCTAGAGTTAACCGTTAGATTCCCCGCATATTCTCATAAACTGTACTTCCTACTCTTTCCCTCCCTCTGTAACTTCGTTATTTCACACGACCATTACGCCCTGCCAATACCTCCTAAATAATGGACTATTTCATTTTGATCGCTTGGAAAGTGGGCAGAATACACCTTTTGGCTTCAGTGATAAAACGAAAGAAATAAACTTTGATCTTAGCTAAAAGGGCGAGAAGCGATTGTATTTTCTTGCCGTCCCACGTTGCCAGGATATGACACAGGTCAGTTTAATGTGGGGACCACGAGCTTCGGCTGCACTGGCAACGGTATTCATTGCACTAAAGAGTTGGGGGAGCACTGCCGCCGGTAGCTGTTTACCGAGACTCAATATTTTCAGTTGTGCTCTTTCCACACACACACACACACACACACACAGGGGGATGAAATGTAGTTTATCAGCCCGAGGGCAGATACTACACTTGGATTCCAGCCCAAAAGTCGAGGACGATTGCGACCGCAACGAAAGCAATTTTTCAGGCTCACAGTTCTGAACGACGAAAACTGAGTAAGTCAATTGTCTAAAATTCAGTTACCATAATGGAAATAACATTGTCTGCTGAATTATTTTCAAATTATTATTTAGGGAAATGTACATAAGACGGGCATTCGGAAAGATTGACTGGCTGATTAATTTAACGTCTCCTATCAAATAATGGATTATTCCGTTTTGATGAGTAGAAAATCAAGACATAAGCTACTTGGTTTCAGTGAGAAAAAAAGCCCAGTAAGGTAATTGGAAATAGAGGTTTAACGGCTATTTTAGTGAAATGGAAAATGTTGTCAATTTCAAATCTTATCATTTGTACCCACTTCTTAAAATAATGTCCAACATTCATATTTATCATTGTTGTTGCAATATTATTCTCAAATATTTAACGATGTGATATGGGAATTTCTACGGATATTTTATTGTCATAGAACTGGCTATAAGTTTATTCAATCATTAATTTAAAAATTAAGATTCATCAGTAAATTAAAATAGGAAAACCGTTTTTCTTAGCTTAAATAAATTACTGTTCGTTCATTCATTTTTTTTCCAACGAGACCAAATTTATAAATGGAAAAGGACCCTTCAGCGAAATTATGAAATTACACTGAAAGATAGGACCTATTTCAATACAATCTATAGAGTGCAAATAAAACTGAAAATAAGGTTCAACGAAAGAAAGCAAGTGGTAGAAAGTCGTTTATGCGTTGACTGAGGGGAGACTGGAGGCCAACTGACTGAAATTACATGACGACTGCTATCAGCTACTGCAAGCGTCTGGGTGGGTGTGGTTCTTGCTGTTAGCAAGATAAGACAGCTTCATGTTTCAATGTATTAAACAGGAAAAAAAACTTTTAAAAAAGAGAGAGAAGAGATACAGAGTTTTTCGGCGCACACGAATAATTTATATATATATATATATATATATACACACACACACACACACACACACACACACACACACACACAAACAAAAAGCAACTCCTGCAGTAGTATGCTAAGACACACACACACACACACACAGTGCTCAATACCGAAATGATACAGCATTAAAATCCGGCGTACCTATGACCGGCCGCGACTACCAATTTTGTTTCTTGCGCGTAGTCACCAAATGTCAGTATTGGTCTTTCGGTGATATAAGCACTTATATCCACTTGGTTAATTGAAGATGCTGCAATAAGGGTAGCTGATGAATACTCATAACGACACATTCATCAACTATTACACCCAGCGGCGACAGTTTGTTTCATGCTTAAACGCAATCGTCAGCACGATATATATATATATAATTTGTGTATTTAGGTAGCAATCGTTGTTTCATGCACGTTTCATTGAATATGACAGACAATGTGATCTTTTACTTTTTTTCTTTTTCGGTAGTTAAGTTATATTAAAAAAAACTACCCAATTGTTATATATATATATATATATATTTTCTAATACTATCTACGCTTTCGGCTTCCATTGCTTGATGTATTGTAATTGTCATCATTGATAATGGCTTATGTAAGCCGAAAGCTTAGATATTATTAGAAAATATGTATCAACATTGTGATTTTTCTTTCTTCATTCAATGTTATTAAGCTTATCAGACGATATGAAAAGAATTTACATAAAATAGACAACACTTGTCTATATTATTCAATGAAAAAATGCTGCCTTAATATACACGCACGCACACACACACGGTACCGCCATGATCACTCTTAAATATATATATAAAAAATAATTCTTCTTTGAAGTTAAATTTTTTTACTTGAAAGGTAATAGCTTAAATCTAATCCATATTATAAATTTCTGTATGTAAAATAGATTTTAACCCTTTAAAATATTGGCACATTCCATCGTCATTCATCATTATAGACTGATGAAAAATGCAAACAACAAATTTGAAAAATCTCTTAAACATCTGTAGAACAAACAATGTAATTTTAAGTCAATTAATAAATTTAAGAATGAATGAATTGGATTTTATAGACATGTTTACTTTTTGTTTTAAACAATGAAAATAACATTTACGCACAGTAACATGCACTTAATCACTCTTAAAAAGCGCGCGCAAAAAATAGTCAAAATAAAATACTGAACACTTTCAATGACATTGCTTAATTAACTAATTGACATTTCCCCGAAGTTTTCTTATAAAACCTATGCGCACGAAGGAAAGGGAACGCTGAGAATTTAAAATTGAAATTAAAACATTTTATTACATATGTTTGCATTTATATAGTCTCTAGACAATTTCACCGGGTTTCTTCTGTTCATGATTCCGTCACTTGTTATTAAATATCTCACGTTGTGATAATAGAAAAAGAAAGAAATATTCTATGAATCTGGACGCAAATTTATTGTGGATGATCTAGCAATTAAAGGAATTCCTATACACTTTCGTCTGAGTAATTTGCTTTCTCTTATTAAAGTAGTATGTTTGAAATCAAAATTGTCCACTCTTTACGGTGAAAAATTAATGTATTTAGTATGCTGTTTTGTAAGATACCTGTTGTGTTCATACTCTTCTATTTAAATTGCTTGAGATTTCTCCTATTCTTTGTGACAATTATTACATTTGATTGATACAGTAATTTTCCAAGTTCTAGCTTATTTTCTTTTGTCTCAATTAAGTCTTTTTTCAACTTTGTCATAGTTTTTTTCTTTTTTTGTGTGTGTGTATATGTGTGTATGTATTTTATATATATATATATATATATATATTAGTGTTGGCGCGTACTACATCCCCCCCCCCGACCAGATTTGTGCAAGCCTATTTGGGGGTTATGGGCAGTTCCTTGTGACTCACGCTATCTTATGAATATTTGCTTTACTTCTACCTACATTTATATACGTTACAAATTAAACTAAGCACAACTGACTATTAAAGGATGAAAAAAAATTCGTGGATTTTGACATTCTGCGGGGGGGGGGGTGTTTTGGTTTTTTATTTATTTATTTTTTTTATTTTACCATCCAAATCCGTGAATACTAAGTCTCCAAAAACCACTTTAAATTTCACTAATTTTATCCATAATTTTGAATGCGTTAAATCATTCAACCATTACAAGTTGATGTTAAAAATTGCCACAAACCATGCTGATTTATTTAAAATGTAATGATCGATTATGACATGTCTCTAAATTGTATTTAGATGCAACGTATTTATTTTCAATTTTTCTAGTTAAACATTTCGCCTATATCGGGGCGGCATTTAAGCTAGCTCCTCCGGGGGGGGGCGCTTGATAGGGCCTTCATCACAGTAGGTAGGGAGTAGATGCTATAGGCAACAATAGACTACGGAAGAAATCAAAATTGACCACTGCATTTAAGTATTGCATTATTATAGGTACCTTCATGAGAACTAGTAAAATAACAAATTTTTAGTACTTTTTTTTTTATGACAGACATTAATTTGGAAAATCTTGCAAAAATAAAAATAATTGTCGGATGTTAATGAAACTTTCAGAAACTATTCACAAATGATGCAAATTATAGGGTTTTTTGTTGTTTTTTTTTAAAGTCATGGAAAAAATATTTTTATATTTATACCCTCCCCCATAAATAATTTATGAAAACTCTAGAAATTCCGTCGCATTCAGTTTATAGTGATTATATTAAAAGCATAAGGCTTTGAGGAATATAAATCATGTAATTTTTTTAATTGGACACCGCCACCACTACCTGAAAATCAGCTCTGAATTGTAACATACAAAAGTAAAACTCAATAAAACAAAGATATTAATTTAAAATGCTTTTATTTGCTTTTAGTTGTTATGAACATGGACAATATTTTCTGAAAGTAAAACTTTTTTCAATGAAAAATGAATTTTTAATGCAATTATTTATTTCTTTAATTATAAGAGATGTTTACATTTAAGTTGTTAAAATATTATAAAATTAGTTAAAAGCCGCATTCAGTTTCGTAAATGTCTTTTTGAGATAGATCTTTTTTTAGCTCGTTGTAAATTGTATCGTTTTGACTAACCAGAAGACCCGCAGTAATTAAGTAATTTTGCGTTTATAATTTATAATTATAAAGTACGGAAGACCAACCAGAATACAATTAAATTGCGTTATTTGAGTTAAGCATTGTTCTCCGCTGTTAAGGTATTTACTTTTGCGAAACACGCGTGAAGTTAATTTGATTTTTTTAATTTCAACTGAGAACGGTAACTACAAGTATTATCATCTTACGAAATTTATATGATCTTACTTTTATATTAATCTCAGTTATGACATTTTTCCATAAATGAAATATCAAAATTAATAATAAAATGAATGGAAATACAAATAACACAGTAAAATGTAATAAATTTACATAATATTATAGTATTTTATGTACATTTTTGATAAAATTTCATAAGAAAGGCACCTATAAATTAGATACCTTTCTTATGAAACTTAATCTCCCTCTCAAGTCTTATTTTAATTTCTTTATAATATATTTTCCATAAAGCATTGTAAAGGTAAATGCTAAGTAAAAAAAAAATTGAGCGCTGAAAGTTTTTCTTAAAAATAACGAGGTAAATAATTTGTTCACTTAAATCTAAATAATTTCACTTCTCTCCTTCCATAGAATAAATTATCCTCACGTAATCTGTCAATACGTAATTCATCATATGTCAGGTGAGGCGAAATGTTATGACCTGCTTTGTTTTATTTTCAAATTACATCTTTTCGGCGCAGAAATTAAATAATGCTTGTTTCAAAATATTTTAAATAAACATAATTTCTAATTTTCTTAAAATAAGTTTTGAAAAAATTATAATTGATTTTTAAAAGAATTTCAAACTGAGATTTTCATTTTTTTTATAAAATGGAAAAATGGTTGACATGATTATCTGTCAATTTTGCTGACTCAAAAGAAAAAAAGATTTTTAACGAAAATTTCGGACGTGCTAGGAACGATTAAAAAATGTAAAAAAAAAAATACCCCCAAAATACTTTGATTTTCCTCTTAAAAATAACAAACATTTAGACGATAAGATTTTGTTTTTGTCAAGTTTGTCGTCTTTTTCCTCAGGTTACACTCTTTTTTTAGCGATCTTTTTTAGGATGGAGGTACCTACATTAATATTTAAGCGTACCTTTTAAAAGTTCAACGATAATTCTTCTGTTGCCCCTTAATTTAAAGAATTTGATGTGGGTCCTTACTTTCTGCACAATTACTTTTATTTCATGGGTGACTTTCGCTAGATTTTGCAATTATTTCGATTATTCCCAAATTTATTTCCAAGTTATAAAATTATTATCGTACAAAAAATTCGTCACCGAAAACAATCGCAGTAATGATAATTTGAGAATCTAAAATTTCAGGATCGTGGGTCTGGATTCGACCCGGAATGTTGTTAATTGGCTCACGGAGTTAACCTGATTTCAAAATGGTATATGTTAGGCTACGGCCTCTAGGAGTAAATTTGAAAAAGTTTTTCTTTATTATATAAACAGTTTCTACAGATTCTGTATCTAAAAAAGAAAACACTTGTTCGAACACAAGAAAAAAAATAAATAAATTAAATACTAAGCTTATTCTTAGTACCTTGTCTGACATCTTTAATGAAACACACACACACACATAATATATATATTTATATATATATATATATATATATATATATATTAATGGTGACTTTAATTCTCATCTAAACTATAATTGGAAAATCTAAACTATAATTGGAAAATATATAATATATATATATATATATGCGCGTTCACTGGCACCAATTGTCCATTCCTTTTATGTATTTTATTTTTGTTTGATTTCGATTTTTCATTTACTTGTAAAATCATTATTCTTGAGTTGGTTCTTTTGTCTTTACTTAGTAATTCTTCCTTTTAAATACGTATTTTCCCAATCTTTTCCTAACTTATCACTCACTTAATCTCGCGTGGAGAATTATGGGAAGAATATTTGTCTGCCTCACGTGAAAATCAGCATTAGAAAGCTTTTTTTTAACCTGGGCTCAAACATCGACCCTTGAAAGCAGGTAGCTTTGCCGTTAAGCATCCTACGGCATAACGTCAAATATAGTGAAAAAAAATGGATTGATGCAATTTAATCTTCAAAGTCGAAAGTAGCAACCTTCCTTGAAAATCCGCATTAAAGTTCATATTTTTACCCTCGCTCGAACATCGACGCTCCAAAAGGAAATACACGCAACCCTCTATAATTTACTAAACATATCTACTGACTTAATTTTTATTTATTCGTCTTTTTTTCTTCATCTAAGTCTTCTTTCCTTTCCTTTCCTATGCGGAAAATAAAAAAAAAAATATGTCGATAAAAGATATAATTATTGAAGATAGGTGGCTTCTTTCTAAAAATGGAGAATATGAACGATAGTTAGTGTTTCTTGTACGCAGACACTTTCTTTCTCTTTGTTTAAAGAGGTTTGGGTGTATAAAATGTACTTGTTTAAAAACTGTCCTCCCAATGTGTTGAGCCGTCACACACGCACGTATCATATTTCCACTAACTTTTCTTTTTACTCCCGTTTGACCTGATTTATTTCATTTTTTTTTTCCTTTTTGTTTTTTGTTTTTTTTTTTGTTATTTTACACTTTTTCTCCCCTTCTTCGCCATTGATATAAACCCATTCGTTGTTCCGGCAAGAAAATTCAATGACGTTGGCTAATCGCTTTTGTCCTTCATCGCTTACTGTGTCATTCCGCCTACATTTTTACTTTGTCTCTCTTTCTATCTATTCTATATTGCTTTTAATTAGAAAATAATACACGCACATATATATCCTAATTTTTAAATAGATTTAATCCTACATTTTATTACTGTAAAATGTAATTGTGCACTAACTAAAAATAAACATTAAAGTAGATAACACCAGATTCGCTAACAAACAAACAAAAAACGCGCATACAAAACTTTTTAAAGTTTTATCGTCAAAAATCAAAATCTTAGAGGAAAGATAAAAGGATTTTTGTTTTTTCATAAAAAAAAATTTTATTAAATTTTTAATTTTTTTATGAAAAAATAAGATGCTCAAAATCTTCGAAATTTTAGCTAAAAATTGATTCTCGTGTGTCAGCGAGTAGTGACAATAAATTACTATGGGGAATTTTAGCGTCTCTTTGCGGTGCAAAACGCACTGAATTAGAAATTCTTGTAAAAATCAAATAATTGTCAGATTGTAATAAAACTTCTCGGTCTCAATTACAAATGAATATTATTTTTTTAAATGTAACGTATTTAGAAAATCGTAGTAAAAATATTTTTTTATATCTGTTTTACCCCCGCCACTTTTTAAATTGAATTTTGAGAAATTCCTTTTTGTAAGGCTTGCATGTTTATATAACAAGCAGTAGTCTTTCAAGAAGTTAAATCACTTTTTTCTGAAACAAGACGCTCAAAACCGAAAATCAGCCCAGTCGTAAAATAAAAAATGCAATAAAACTAAGATTAATTTATTTAATTAGAAAATATTTTAATTACTTTTATGAATATTATGGACATTATTGTCTTACGAATTCTAATTTTTTTTATGGGTAATGAATTTTTACAAGAATTTTTTTTTTAATTAAAGTAATTTATAAATCTTTAAATTTTGTATTAATTTGTAGCGGTTAAGTCACAGTGATAGTTATTAAGTTGAAAATGTATTTACTAATCATAAATGGAAAAGCTCGCTACAATTCAACAACCCGCAGTATTTTAAAAAGAATTTTGAATTTATTTTTTGCGTGTTTGTATAAATGTGTCGATTTTTATAAATGCGAATGTCTATACGGCATTGTTAGAAAATAAGAGCGGTAACTACAGGAAATTTAAAATGTATTGGTAATTTTCTAACATTTCCTCCGCAAGCGACTTCGTAATTATGACTATAAAGCCAGAGTATCAAAAATTCAGTAAAATATTACAATGAAATTTTTAAGATTATTGATAGTTAAAAATAAATTATATAAAAAGGTCTTGTATTTGTCATGTAATTACAATTATATCCTCCAATATCTGTCTATATTTCTGAGATGAAGAATTATGTACCGAATTTACATTATTCGGACTATTGTCCTATTCTTTGTCGCCATGTTTATCACAGCATTTCGGCCGTTGTACCCTCCGGTCTTCATCAGGTGGTTGGAATGTCGAACTGAACTCTTTATTTCGCTCACTGGGATAGACTGTTCTAGTTCCACGTGCCATGTCTAATGGATGTCAGTTATCTCTTAATTCCCCTCTGAAAGTTCTCCACTGCCTTAATCAGGTATCGAACTCACACTCTTTGGGTCCTGTCACTGATCTAACTAAAAATCTCCTGAGCCGACCAAGCATAGAAATGAGCGGCTTTATATATATATATATATATATATATATATATATATATATATATATATATATATATATATATATATATATATATATATATAAAATATAAAGTTATTTGAAAAAAATAAAATATGAACTTCGAACAATTTAACCACAACTTCGAGCGTAATACTCAACATCTTATCCGAAAATTTGAAAAACACAAACTTAAATCAACAGATATTGCCGGTTCTTTTTTAATCAAACTGTTTAGGATATTATTCGAACTATTGTCGTCATCTTTGTCGCCATATTTATTACAAAGTTTCGGCCGTTGTACGCTCCGGTGGTTGTTTGTCTGGGGTGGTTCTGTTCTAGTTCCACGTGCCGAAACGTTGTAATAAATATGGCGACAAAGGTGAGGACAATAGTCCGAATAATGTAAATAAGGTACATAATACTTCATCTCAGAAATATAGACAGATACTGGTTAGGAGATATATTTCTCCGACTGCCGCATACTGGGCGAAAGGTGTTTTTCATTGGAAATATTCAGTCAGGTAAACAAATTTTGCGAAAAAAATCAGTTTTTTGTTTGTAATGAAATATAATTAAATATTTGCCTTTTCAAGGTACACAAACCTACTTATATGCCAATAAATACACGTATGTTTATATAAACATGTTTGTTGGGTGTATGTTTGTAACACTCATAAATTTACACGTATGCATGTAAGTTAAATATCTTCGTTAAGGATTGTTTTTATTTATAGCTTTTTTCCATATTTCCGATCATTTTCTGGTTTAAGGTGAAAAATTGAATATAAGCGTTGTCCATTTATTTTATTTTTACACTATTTATATTTGTCATCATAACGTTTCGGCCATCCGGTCTTCTTCAGGTGTACATCGATCTGGCTAACTTGTAGGAAATTCTTAATTGAACTTCGTTTAAACGACACGGTTAGACTGCTCTCCCTCCACTGCTCATGTCTAGGGATATCGTTTAGTTATTTTATTTAGTACTGTTCAGTTATTGCAAGCACTAGTACACTCTGCCCGATTCAAGGATTGAAATCACAGCTACTATATCACCAAATTCACAAATCAAGATTTTTATCCACTAAGAATAGGACAATCGTCAGAAAATAGTGTAAATAATAATTCCCCATCCCAGAAACTGAGAAAAAATTAAAGATGTTTCTTACTAAATTTGAAAATTTATTGATATTGGTCTGGGTTTTTGTGATTAAGGCTTTTAGTATTTGTAACTGTTTTTCAATGTTTGATATTTTTGTGTTATTACTAATGTCAGTGATATGAAAATATATACCTACATGTTCACGTTAAAATTCTGCCATTCACTCACTCACTGTAATTTTCGGTTTGGCACTTATTCTTTTGATTGGGGGGAAAATAACTTTCTACTCGCTGATATTGTACATTTTTTTTTAATGATTTCTCTATTCACTCTAGTAGCAGCAGCATCTCAATGGTAAAAGTTCCCGACTAATTGCTTTCTAACGGACCAGCAACCTATTTATCTCCCAAAGCTGAAACAGATATAATCCCCCTTCCCAACCTCTTTTATTTATTTTTTTTTTTTAGACAACGACGAATTCATTGCTCGGTCAAAAAAAATAAAACTCTTTATTGTTAACGATCAATGAGTATAATTCATATGCCGCTAATTACCTGTCTCCCGGTGATGACGATGTTAGATACAGGTAATTGAATGTTTTTGGTTGGAGCAAATGAAATGTGTAATAGATTTTCAAGAATTGTTTGACAATTTCTTTACTTTCTCCAAGCCTAATTTTTTTCAAAGATTAACTGATATTTATTTCTAGATATAAAAAAAAAACACCAAATGTATTGTGAATGTACTGAATTCAAGACTTAACATTTATGAATTTGAATATTAATTTTGAATTTACAACTTTTATGACGAATCTAGCATAATCCAAAATCGTGTTTTTTGTGGGTGGGCGTGCACACACACACGATTATACGCGCTCTCTCAAAGTAATATCCGCTCAGCATAGTGTAAACTACAGGTTGAACCTAGGTGTTAAACAAAATTGCAGGTGTCTGCAATAGGGATTTAGCTATTTACCATAATAGACTCTTCCGAGATTTATATATCCACCTACAAAGTGGGGCAGCGCAGGTTCGAAACCTGCCGGAGGGCACATTTTTAGTTTTCTCGTGTACGCAGGCCCATAGATGAATTTTTTTTTTTTTTTAAATGAACAAAGCGTCTATTCAAATACGGGTATCGGCTAAAAATAATGTTTTAAATAATACAAATGTCTGATTAAAAAATAAATCTATTAATTCTTTCGAAATATATAATGTATGCAGGTTTGGTTGAAAACCATTGAATGTTCTTTTACCGTGGTTCGGACCATTTTCTACTTTCCTGAAAGATTTTGGATTTTATCAGCCATTTTCAAAGTTTGTGTTGATTGATAGACTGGGCAATAAAATTTAACGAAAATTATTGAAGATTGTTATAGTCTTCAATCAAATTAATGAATAATGGAGAAATTGCTACCCAAATACTTTTCATGATATACATATTGAGTACTGCTGTCATATTTGGGAAAGGGCTGTCTAATCTACACTTTCCAGTCTCGATAGCCCAAAAGCAAACGACCAGGTTTCGGTACCAGAATGGATACTTTTAAATAGCTTCAAATTGATAGTTGAAATCTTTAGAGCGCATACGAGGAAAGGAGGGTTTGTGGAATTTGACACTCACAGCACATGAAGGTGAGAGAGGCAAGGAAACTGCGAATATCCTACCTAACAAGCTTATGTAAACAAATGGTAGAACAGTAGAAAAGACAAAACTTACTAAGAGCTATAAAGGATAGGAAGTTGCAGAGAGCCATGATCACTCACTTCGTGAAGGAACACAGCACACAGAAGAGGATACAGTTTTAGCTTCCTTCAGCAGAGTTCTTCAGACATTTTCTTTTTCACTTTTGTCTGGTGCTCTAACCTAGGGATGAAACTAGTATTTTGAATGCTGTTTTTCAACACGCTCGCCCCCACTTAGTTTACTGGCATTACATCCTTCCTCCCACCATTTCTTGTTATTTCACTTTGTAGTTATCTAAGTTTTGTAAATATTACGAATGGGTAAATTCTTAAGTCTTTGATTCCCTGTCAAGAGAAAAGTTCCCGATTTCTGAATAGTGTTCAATGGACCAGAATAATTTTTTTTTTTTTTTTTAAATGTTAGTTTGCCAGCGTACTATTCGACAAGATGTTGAATCAAGCGATCTGAAACTGGTTCAAAAGAATCCCATGAACAAATATCAAACTCTGTTTAATCAAGCATCCAAGTAGCGACTCTTAACACTAACATTACAAATCCAGTTATACACAACACAGACTTTCTATCCATTCAGTTGAAAGCGAGCTTGAACGAGTGAAAATATTTTACTTATTTTTACTTTTAAGGCCTTGAATTTGTTCAGTAGACTTTAAATACTGGTTTTCAGAAAGTCCTTCATTTGAGAAAGATGTTCGTACGCTCTCTAGCTTCTTTCATCATTTTATCTTCTTATACAATAACATGACCGTCTGATTAGTTTCCATTCGTATTCTTTAAAAATGCCTAAAGAAGCAAAGTTTACTGTTAAGATTTGGTCGTTTGATCAATGAAACAAAATCTGAAGATGGAAGCAGGGAATATCCTACGTAGCAAGTTTGTACAGTGTGAACCTCATTGTAAAAATACATATTAGCAGACGAGCAAATTTGGAAACGAAGGCCCAGCCGTTATATATCAACATATAGCAGGGCCAATGCAAGGGGGTTCGTGCCACTACCATCGAATTTATAACACGCCCCCTCTCTACTACATCTCCATTTTCATAAGGTAACATTATATAGATACAAATTTTATTCTAACCTAATTTACAATAAGAGATCATATATAGGTGAACAATTCAACTAGAAAAATAGAAAATAAAATTTATATAAATACAAATTAGACGCATTTCATTTTAAATAAATAAATGTTTTGTGGCAATTTTTAACATCAACTTAATGTTCTCAGCTTTAAAGCGTTTTTATTAGTTTAATTTTGATATTTTTAGGGACGTTACATTTTTAAATTATACAGTAAAATCGAATATTGAAGCTTTTTCTGTCTCGTTTTAGCTTTGAAAATTAGGATGTACGTATGGTGTAATATATTCAGACTCCGAATGAGAATTCTGAGAGCAGAGTTCGAATTCCAGCCGAGCTCGTTACCTTCACTTAAGTGCAAATACCTTTGGGAAAGTTATAAATCCAACTCTTCTCCCCCATCTGTGGGTTAAATAGCATGACAGACTCAGTTCTATAGCTTTGGTTGGCAACCATTCTAGAGATTTTGACTCTATAAAATCTCCTAGTAGGTCTGGGATGCATTGACCCATGAATTGCATGAGTTGCGCTTTATGCCGTAGGCGAAAAAAGTGTTTACTTTTTTTAAGCTTCTAAAACGTGCTCCTTTTGCGAAATGAAATTCAACAGTTCACTGTATAAAGTGTTGGAAAATGAATGTATAGAACTGGAATTATTTTAGATTGTTTTGCTAACTTCCAAATAAAAAGAATAAGTTTCAACCGTAAGTAAATTTAATCCACTCAAATCGCACACGTACAATACAAACTAACTGATAGTGTCAGTTCTGTCATTTCATTGTTTTCATATAATAAACATCCACCGCTACTTTCCCGCTTATATATATATATATATATATATATATATATTACATGAATCATTCATACAAAAAAAAAACAGATATAGAAGTTAATGATATAAATGGCGAGAATACATCTTTGCAAACACATTTAATAAAGTACATTAACCCCGAACCTGTAGATGAATGTTATGATCCCTGTTTATAAATTCCAGTTGCATAAGGTCTTTTTTTATTTTATTTTTTTTTTTTTTTATACAAGCTTTCATCTGTGCATACAGACATCATCAGGTATGGAAATAGATTTTTTTACTTCCCGGTAAAAACACACACACACACACACATATATATATATATATATATATATATATATATATATATATATATGGTGCAACAGATATCTATGAATACATGGACGAAACTAACAGTGAAGAACGAACTAACAATGTTCCATGGCATGCTAGAAATTTTAACAATCTATCAAACGTAAATGCGTTAATATGGCAACATCAAATCTAGCGCAGAAATAAGACATAACGACTTGATCAGGCGAAGAGGAGGAATTGCACTTGGCTCTGTGCGGACGCCCGTAGATGTGCTTATGATGGTGCGCACAAATTTCACGTTGTCTCTGACGGTCCTGGTTAAAACAATTGTTACGCTACTTCTTTCTCTGGGGGCTCAGACTAGATGCCACCGCCCATATCAAAATGATAGATACTGTGATCAAATCTCGAATTTAGTTGGCTGTAGGTATTATTACAGAATTCTGCTTCCTCTCCCATGCCTCCATGATTAGCTGACTGAAAATTTTATTGGTCATGACACCAAATTCATGTGGCTTTCTAAGTTTCCAAATTTGAACTGTATGGATTACGTTTGCAGTGTCTAACAGTTCCACAATACCAAAGGATCGTTAAATTATGCCATCATGAACATGATCTCATATGAACGAAAATCGTTTCCGAGGTCTACTTCAGGCCGAAGCCAGTTTTGTTAAAGAACCGTTTCTCTTTAAAATTATACGTCTTTTTTTTTTTTTTTTTTTTTTTTAATAATTTTTTGTTTTGGTTATCGGTTAGATTTTGATATATAACAGTTAATATATATAAGTTGATATGTAATAGTAAGACCTACAAATATGGTAGGCTCTAACTTTGTTTTCAAAAATGACTCTAATAAAAACTGAAAACATGTTACAAAGAAAATCCTTAGGATTATTAAAAAATTTCAACCGATAAAAAAACAGATGCACTTTTTCATATCACCAATATTCATAAAACCTATTCTTAAATAGTGTATTGTTCAAACTGTTGTACTCGTCTTTATTGCCATATTCAACAGTTCGAACAATTTAAATAATTACAATATCTCATTTCAGAAATATAGACAGATATCAAATAATGTAATATCCAAATACTTCCTGACTATATATATATATATATATATATATATATAAACTGATATGAGAACACCGGATTACATATCTTAATGTTTTTTTTTTTGTTTTTTTACTATAAAATATATCCCGAACAAATTTTATATTTTATTAAATTTATTCGCAACCGTATATCCGTTTAACTATATTTTTCCAGTTTACGAATTTGTTGTTGCACAGCAGGAATCAAATAGTCCTTTTAACCTTCTTTAACCATTGACAGAAATATTAATGTTCTCAGCCTCAACGCGTTTTTTTTTTTTTTCATTATGGAATTATAGGAACGTTACATTTTCAAATTAAAAGCAAAACGTAAGTGATGTCATGCGTAGAACGGTTACACAGCCTCAAAACACCAGAGGATGGAGTCATTAAATAATTTAAATTTTAAAATGCCGTTTTATGCGATATATGATTTTTTTTTTTAATGTGTTCTTTTTTTCTTTTTTATAATGATGCCTTCAAGTAATATATATTTTAAATTTCTATGTATTTTACATATATCTGCACTGTTTTACCTATATACTCTTTTAATTCTATTATTACCGAAATGAAATAATTTGATCCGTTTCTATTCGTCTATTTCTCAAGGCGACGTCCAGCTGGATATTTTCTTATTTAATGACTTAATTCGGCAGTAATAAAATTAAAGGCAAAAACGATGAAAATATTAAAAAAAAAAAAAAAAGACGAATCATGAAGTCAGTGGGCTCATCTGATAACAGAATTCAATGTATACGATTCCGTTTCTTTAAAGCTGCTAGTGAATTTCGGAACATATTGCATTAAAACTGACAGAACTAATAAATGTTTTCTATTGACATTGACCTTCCCGAATGTAACAGTGTCCCACTAGATCACTTGACCAATTTCCTGTTTTGCCGGATGTGCTTCTGAAAAAGAACCTTGTGATTAATTTGACGTCATAAGTCGAGGATTAAGCGCGTCCCTTGCTGAGTTAGATCACCGCGAGCCACCCCCACATAACACAGAATAAAAATCTAGCTCAGTAAACTACACTAGCAGCGGTAAGTCAGGTCTGCCCAAACATTCTGCTTTGTATAGTATTGTGTTACATCAGACCGATTGAAGAAGATAACGGTGTTTAAAATGTCTTGGTCACTTTGTTAATCGTTGGAGATTGTGGAAAAAAATAATTAGTAAAATTCTCTTTAAGTTAGTTGCTTTTAGGGGCCGTGTGATTCGTAACAAGCATCGAATTCTTTTATTTTTATTTTATTTTTATTTTTATTTATTTATTTATTTTTATTTATTTATTTTTTTTTTTTTTACTGATTTCTTTCGTCGTCTTGGCGAGGTTTGGTTTTTTTTTTTTTTTATGGTATATCAACCTCAATGGGTTATTTAATGCCGACAAGTCAATTATTGTTGGCAATATTTTTCTTCAAAAATGTATTGCTGTTAATATTTTTGATTAAGTTCACTTGAGTGTAACACTCTCTCCAACCCCTTTCGATAAACGATATACAAAATTTGTCAAACGTAAAATAAAGTAATATTAATCGTAGGCGAATACAACTATCTATAGATACCTTTTGTTTATCTCCAAATTGCTTTAAATTCTTTAGAAAGATAACGAAGTGATTTAGCTTTGCTTTCTCTAGGTTTTTGAATTCAAAGTAGTCCAAGACTGGCTGCCACTCAAGGCCTTCCTTTTTATTTAATTTGAGTAACGTGGGCATGGGAACGCTATAAAGATCCAAGGTTGGAAACATGCCATAGCAGATTTTTATACAAAATGTTATGGCAAAAGTGCGGGTAATTTTGACAACCTCATATATATATATATATATATATATATAACATTTAAGGAAATTAAAATTTGCATGTTTTACAAATAATAAAATTAATGTAAGCAAGACACGAAAACATTTTTATTTTGTCTGAAGACACGTGGCCCAGTTGATAAAGGCGTTGGTTAGATCCAGTGACTAGACCCAAAGAGTTGTGAGCTATAGCAGTGGTGAACCAAAAATTTAGAGTTGAGTTAAAGGGAAATAACTGAGACATCCGATAGTGGATGACACGTGGAACTAGATCAATCTACCCTGGTGGACGAAATAAAGGGTTCAGTTCGAATTATAATCACCTGAAGAAGGCCAGGGCATACAACGGCCGAAACGTTTTGAATATAGCAATGAAGATGAGGGTAAGTTCGAATAATGTATGTAATAAGTCGGAACGTTTATTTGTATTTTGATGACGTTATCTGGACAGGACCAACCAGGTCAGTCAGTTTATGTCGGCAGAGGCCAATGACCTAAGTTTATAAGTGTAGTGATTTAGCCACGGACTTTCGTCTAGAGACATCTTATTTAATGGCATCTACGAAAAACCGAAATAAATGTGTTGACAGCTTAATATCTGTTGTTTGTAATAGTAGTATATCAAATATTAAGAAGTGTCTTTATATTGGTGTGGTGGCGTGCTATGTGGCTTGGAAGCTAAAGGAGCTGCAACTAGAAAAAAATGACACCATTGTTTTAGCTAGTAGTGTGAAAAGATGAACTCATATTTCCCCCACAAAGGCTTTTTTTAAGCATTACGCCCCAAGCAAGGCGTGAAGCCACTAGGATGCAGGGGTTGCGGAAGATTTGAAGCGAGAGCGGATAGGAGTGATAGAAAGGATGAGGAGAAGGATAGTCGGTAAGATCAAGGTAACTGGAGATGTCGATTGACATTACATTTGAATAGTTGGAGATTATAGCTTTCAGGGAAACAGTAATTGGGGAGGGTGTTCCACTGGCGAGAGGTGCGAGGTATGAAGCTATTGGAGTAGAAGAGACGAATACATTTAAAAGTTTCTACAGTGTAAAGGTGGGAGCGGGATGCAAGCCTCGTAGGGCGCTTGAATTCATTGAATCTGGGAACCAGTGAAAGCAGCTCATTTACCATGGAAGTATTTGTAGAAAAGACAGAGAGGCAACGGCGCGTCTGTGAGAGAGTGACTGTAGACGAGACGCCAGATCAATTATATTACATATCCGTCTCTGGATCTTGTCAAGAACTCCGAGGTAAGCAGAAGGTGCCCCAGCCCATATATGGCAGCAATACTCCATGCAAGGGCGAATGGTTGTTTTGTATATTTGAATTATCGATTCAGGGGAGAAAAACTTCCTGGCGCGGCACAGAGAGCCAACTTTCCTCGCGGTGGAAGAAGCAATTGACTCCATGTATTTGTTCCATCTCAGGTCAGCAGTCAGCGTGAGACCGATCAGACGCAGGGAGTTGCTCTCAGGAAGTTGACTATCAGACATTTTAATGGAGCAGGGAAGGATCTCTATGGTGGTTAATGGAGAGTAATTTGCGAGAAAGTCAACGCAAACTGACAATGTGAATTCTGCTCAAAAAATCCACTTATCACGTTAATAATCGTTAAGCTATACGTGTATCCTAGACTAATCATTAATTATTTTTACTGCAGGGAACGAACTGATAACCCTCAGGATACAAAGAACTGATACACCTCTATTAAATGGACTGTTCCAGTAGGAATATAAGCACCTACGGTGTTGGTTTCGGGGGCTTGCTTTCCAGGTTAGGTTTGAGCAAGCACCAAGACGTCGAATACTCTGCTTGGGGAGTCTCGTCTGGAGATTTTGACAAATCCGACTCCGTTTATGCGATTAGTCTACGAAGAATTTTTGCCCGAGACTACGGGCTTGGATTTCCTCACATAAAAATCGGCCTTGTGCCACATCCTGCCTCTTGAGGAGGTCGGGTAAATATCGTTTGCTTTCCAATTTCAAACGAACCTGTAAATATCTACTTGCATTTTTCTTGTTTAAAATAAACTCTTATATTTTGTAAGTTACCGTTCTAGTTATTTTCATTGACCACCCCGGACAACGTTACAAAAATTTTGAAAGGTAAAATCTCAACAAATATTAAGGGCTGGTGGCAAATTTTATTTGGAATAAGAGTGGACATTTTCTATGCTAAAAACGTGTCTGTTCATTCATTTGTACAAGTGCGTTGTATAAATATTTCTGTATACGGGTTCATGCCTGTCGCCGATTTGTTGATTAACACTATTTCTCACTGTTATGTGCAAAAATGAAACCAAGCTCGGGTGAACACGTACATGTTTTCGTATAGGTGTATTAATTTATTTTCCTTGTATACTTAGGCACCTCCACAAGATCGCTAAAAAAAGAACATAGCATGATGAAAAAGACGCCAAACTTGACGAAAACAAAATTTTAAGCTGTAAATGTCTGTTATTATTAAGAGGAAAGATCAAAGTATTTTGGGGGTATTTTTTTACATTTTTCAATTGTTCCTAGCACGTCCGAAATTTTCGTTAAAAATCTTTTTTTGTTTTTTTTTGTTTTTTTTGTCAGCAAAATTCCTTATGAAATTTTATCAGAAGTGTACATAAAATATAATTGTATGTACATTTATTACATTTTACTGTGTTATTTGTATTTCCATTCATTTTATTAATTTTGATATTTCATTCATGGAAAAATGTCATAACTGAGATCAATATAAAAATAAGATCATATAAATTTCATAAGATGATACTGATACTTGTAGGTACCCTTCTCAGTTGAAATTGAAAAATCAAATTAACTTCTCCACACGTATTTCGCAAAAGTAAAGGCCTTAACAGCGGAGAACAATGCTTAACTCAAATAACGCAATTGTATTCTGGTTGGTCTTCCGTACGTTATAATTACAGCCTGATTATAAACACAAAATTGCATTTCTTAATTACTGCGGATCTTCTGATTAGTCAAAATGATACAATTTACAACGCGATAGAAAAAAAAAATCTATCTCATAATGAGACTTCGGAAACGTGATGCGGCTTTTAACTAATTTTATATTTTAAAAAATTAAATATAAAAACCTTACAATTAAGAAATAACAAATAATTGTATTAAAAATTCAGTTTTCATCGAAAAAATTTTTTGCTTTCAGGAAATATTGTCCATATTCATAAAAACAACTAAAAGCAAATAAAAGCATTTGAAATTAAATATCTTCGTTTTATTGAGTTTTGTATGTTACAATTCAGAGCTGATTTTCAGGTAGGGGTCCAATTAAAAACAAAAAAAAACATGCTTTGCATTCCTCAAAGCCTTCTAACTATTGTAATCATTAAACTAGACTCGAGCTAATTTCTAGCGTTTTCATAAAATTATTTAAGGGGGGTGTAATAAATATTAAAAAAAAAAGTATTTCTACCATGATAGTCATGGCAGAAATACTTAAAAAAAAAAAAAAAAAAAAAAAAAAAACTTTTTCGATCATCTGTGAATAGTTCCCGAAAGTTTCATTAACATCTGACAATTATTTATATTTTTGCAAGATTTTCCAAATTAATGTGTCATACCAAAAAACCGTGGTAAAAATTGTCTGTTATTTACTAGTTCTGCTGATACAAAGACAAACACGGTTTTTTAATCAAAATTTAGAATGTTCTAAAAAGGAAAAAAAATTTAAAACTAATAAAAAAAAAAAAATTTGATCTTTCCTCTTAATAATAACATAAGCATTTAGATGATAAAATTTTGTTTTCGGCAATGTTGGCGTCTTTTTCATCAAGCTATGTTTGCTTTTTTTTTTTTTTTTTTTTTTTTTTTAGCGATTTCGTGGAGGTACCTACAGCTCAAAATTTGGGGTAATTCTATGAAACAAAAATCAATAAAGGCAAAGATCTCTCAGTACTGCTCACATAGGTAGCAGCACCCTCTGTACTACATCAGATTTGAACTTTTTTTTTTTTCCGATTATAGCAATCATGAGTTTCGTTCATGTATATAATTTGTTCATTTACCTTACGAATGCTTCTAGACTACGTTTAGCGGAATAACAATCATTCTTTAGGAGATTTGATGGCAAATTCCGCGAAACCGATTTTATCATTAATGCTCTCTCTCTCTCTCGATATAATTTCAAATATTGCTTGGCTTGAAAAAATTCTTTCATAATTAGACTGGTTGACCTTTTTTGACGAAACAAAATCTTATATATACAGGATGCGATGGATAAGTTGTCTAAATTACGCAAAAATGAAAACAACACTGACATCTCATTTTAACAGATATATTTATCAAAAGTACACAAACATATCTTGAAGTGCTAAAGAGTAAATTTATTCAACAGAATTGCCATTGGCTTCAACTTCGCCCTCCAGACGAATTCGGAAACTCTTGCATCTCTTCTAGACGGTCTCCTTGTTTAAGTTGGTGAATGTTGCCATAATCCTTGCCTTCAGTTTAAGAGTTTTGTTGGTCTCTCGCTCAACTGAACCCCACACACAATAATGAAGAGAGTTGCAATCTGGGGGGTTATATGGCTAGATGTAATGGGTGATGTGGTTGCAGAAATTGTCTGACAGTCATGACTTGATTCTTCTGCTTGTGTGGCATGGTGCAGTCTTGTTGCCAGACACGCTGTCTATCGTCATCCACTCTCTTAACCCAGAGCAGCACTACCTCCTCAAGGTACTAGACGTAGGCCTACGTATTGAGTTTGAGGCCCTGTGGGAAAATGACTGGAGGTATAACGCCAACATCAAAAATGATCACTCTAAACACCATGATGTTAACTGGATATATCATCCAACGCTCTCTTCTACACTGTCCTCAGATTTGACACCCAAACACTCTGAAATGTTCATATTGGAGCTTCCGGCGCGAATGCCAAGCAGTACAGCATGCCGTTTCTAAATTTCTGGCGGAATCAATTGTGTGATGGTGCTTTTTCCTAACAGTGTGCCCAACTGACCCTATTATACTGTGCAGTCGATAAAATCAAAACCAATAACCCACATGCGCGAAATTAAAAATATAAGATAACGACAATTTACCCATTGCAACCTGTGTCTCACTCACTCACTCACTCACACAGTGATTGAAAAGCAACTCCCCCATTCTAAAATACTTCTAATTTACTTAACTATAATTTTTACAAGAAATGTATACGAGAGGAAAGCTTTCAGCATGAGGTTTTATTTAAAATTCGATATAGACACCAGATTTCACTACCAGCTTTTCGAGCCGCCCAGGAAACGCTTCAACTTTTTCCAGAGTCTTGGTTTGATAATAGACTTGCTCCTTTCACCAACCCTAAAGAAAAACGTCACAGGGTGTTAAGCTATGCCTCCTGTCTGGCGGCTCATACATGAAATAGTTAATTTTCAATCACCATATATATATATATATATAGGATTCGAACCTTCATTTCTCTCGACAGAGAAAGCTATTGTTAAACTTTACGTTCTGACCAACTGAGATTCGGCATCTTTCGTCATAGATCTACCAAAATTGTTCATATCTGCACAGTGAAAGTGATAAATATGTCGGATTAATTTTAAAAAATCGATTACTTTCTCTAAAAATTCGCTTTCTTTACGTTTGAATACGAAACTGCAGATAAGAAAAATTTCGGGAGAACTGAGGAGAGCAGTTTCCATATATGGACACTGAGATAAAGACCGAGACGTGACAATGTTTCATGCTTGAGCGTAATCTTCAGGTCATGTGTGTTGGCGCCACTATTTATATATGCTGGTCGAGCCAACATACATTACAGTACTATTGTGTAAATAATGAAACAGATTATCGCCGCCTGGTGTTAACCTCAGTGTCAATTTTTATATCTGCCTGCGTTCTATCCCTGACATTGAGCACTTTTACTCATTAATATAAAATGCAATAAAGCATATATAATGTCCCACAATATATAGACCAAATTAAAAAACAAAACGAAAATTGAACTCCTTCCCTCAAATATTCAAATGCTACAATCTGACAACCAAATGAAAATACAACCAAAAATCCCTGGACTTAATAAAAGCCGAAGGGATATAAAAATGGCGTAATTACCACACTTATGGCATGCATTGCTGGCAGAGCTATTTGTCAAGTATTGGGGTTTCTCAGCGGCAATTCCTTCTGCGTGAAATGAGTTTTATGGTGGATCTGAAGGGATATCCTCAGTCACGACTTGGTAAGATAGGAAGGTCCAGGAATTGATTAACTCTGGCATTTGTTTGGGCTCTCTTCGCATCTCCTATTTTGTCTAAGGTCTTTTCGAAGGATTTTTTTTTTTTCGTGGATTTCTCTTCTCCAATTGGTTCTTTATGCAGCTTCCTTCTCCCTATTGACCGGATGGATTTCTGTCCCCAGCAAGGTGTTTTTGAGCTGATCCTTGAATCGACGACGTGGGGCTCCACGTGGTCTCTTGCCAGATACAAGTTCTGAAAAGAGGTTCTGTTTGGGTAAGTGGATGTCTGGCATTCGGGCAAGGTGTCCAGTCCATTGAAGTCTGTGTCATGATGGTTTCTTCGTATTCTAGCTTTGCGCGGAGAAGAACTTCGTGATCCGGTCCTGCCACGTGATTCGCAGGATTTGACGAAGTTTATTTGATGGAATTTTTTAAGTTTGCGAGTGTCTCACGGTAGAGTACTCAGGTCTCATAGGCGTACAGGAGTGTCAAGATTACAACAGCTCAGTAGACCATGAGTTTACTATGACATAAGTATACTTAAAAATAAGACCCTAAGTTTGAAAAAAATATGAAACTGATATAGTACAAAAATAAAACTTTGATAATGACTTAGGAAGTATTTAATCTTTATCTGGAAAGCAGAAAAAAATGTTCGCAATATAGAAAACAGACCAAAAAATTCTTAAAGAATTTTCCTTGGTCTTATAATGAAATAAACCAAATAAGAGGGGCTTAAAAGTTCTTGGTCCAAGCTACTTACCAAAATCAGTATTTCAATAATCAAACATTAGAATACTGAATCTTTTTCTCTCCGAAAGTGTTCTGAGCAGAAAACTTTTAACACCATCACACACAAATGTAAAACCTCAGAGATATGTGCTGTGAATATTATCTTTTTTTATTGAACAGAGGTCCTTCAGGGTATCGTTGATAATTTACAATCAGCTGTCGAAAAGACATGGAGTACTTCTATATATTAATTATTAATTAGTTATTTACTCTTTAACTGTGACTTAAATACAATTTTTCTTGTATTTGTGAAGAAAAAATTTAAAAAATCTATATAAGATTTACACTATTTACACTGTTCGGACTGGTGTCCCCCTCTTTATTGTCATATCCACGATGTTTCAGCTGTTGTACGTTCTGGCCTTCTTCAGATGATATACGTTAGAATTTTTAACTGAGCCCTTTATTTGATCCACGGGGTATATCACCGGATCGTACAACGGCCGAAATCTCATGAATTGGACAAAAATGAGGTCAACAGTCCAAACGATATATATATTTAGTTATAATACCTCATCTTAGCAATACAGACAGAGTATAATGAATAAATTCTACAAATTATAGTGGACATATTATTAGAACACATTCTTTTATTCAGTTACAAACAAAACAAAAATACTTTATTGAAAATTAAGATATATCTCTACTATTACGTCCACGCGCCAGATATAAATGAAAGGACAGCGTATCCAGTAGTCAGAGTAACAGTCAGAATTTGAGTAGTAAAAGAAGTTAGTAATAAATCTACTCTATCGTCCGAAAGAAGTCTTCATAAGAAACTAAAACAATTGTAAATCAACTCCATTATTTCTGGAATTTCGTATTTACACTTCATCTGTTTGATTTTGGCTTTTTCTTTGTGTATAAGTTGGAACTTTTTTTTTCAAAGTCAAATTTTCACTCCCTCAACATTCCTCAATATCATAAGTTTGTTTTTTTTCCGTTTAGTAAATTCTTAAGTTCTTCTTGGGCGTTCTAAATTTTCATTCTCCTTCATACTCGTCCACCGAAACGACTTCATTTTATGAACTGTCAGCAGTGTATTTTTCTTTTTTTTTATTTATATTACCCCTGGATTTATTCTTTTAAGTTCTTCTTCGCAGTCAAACTACGCCTTTTGTGAGCAGACCTGCACGTGCCTACTTGTTCGTTCATAAATTCTCACTTGCAGTCACAGTTTAACGGTTAAAAAAAATACTGAAGCTTAATTCCAAATGACAGATACGAAGAAAGCATAAGACAAGAAAGAAAATATATTTTTTTTTTCTCTCTAGCAGTGATTAGCAGCAAATGTTTAGAAAATTAATCTTTTCTTAAAGTACTTTCTTCCGTCGGTTTAATAACTGAAGACTTATTCTTCCATTTTGAAATTTTCTTTTTTTTATTACTGTATTATCTCCAAAATCATGCGCTGCTTATTATTTGATAATAATAATTTACGGACATTTTTTTCTTTCAACAGTAATGCTTTTATCGTCTTCCGGTCCGAGAAATGAAGAAATTATGTAATCTCTACAGTAATAGTTTACTTGTTTAACTTTTATTTCTTCTATGATTCCCTTTCCTATTTATTTTGAAAAATATGAACATTCTCTGACTATTTAAAAAAAAAAAAAAAAAGGCCAGCTGTTTTATTCCCGCTTCATGAAATAATTATACTGTTGTCCGATATCGATAGGAAGAAATAAATTAAATTAAATTTATTAGCAAATAACTCGTTAATCTTTCCATGGGCAAGAAACTGCCGGAAATAGAACTTATGGTTACATTTAGCAATTTCAACGGCCAAAATTGTGAGACCTAGCTGCCAATCTAGTACTGCGTTTAAATTCGTGAGCTCAATATTTACAGAAGAGATAAAGGGTATATAGGTTACGGCAGTGGGAAAGTGATGTGGAGAACCGAGGCATATTTTTTAAATTGTTTACTTTTAATTTCATTTTTCAGTAGAACATTTTGAATTTCGTATACTCTTGTTACCACACAAAGAACAAAAATTAAGCTAGTAACACTATATCTCCCAATGTTGATACATGTATTCATAATATTTATATAGTTAACGTATATTTCTCACGGGTGAAAAATGCGTAATTATTGCAATGTAGAGGTAGATCCAATTATTTATTTAGTATAGTGTGGCACACAGCCACATATCGAGGCCACTGGATGAGGATCGAATTTTGGGGATTACCCTACTTGTCTGCTAAGGAACTTCTTCTAACGACCGCTAGATGATGTTGCCAAAAGCAGTATATGATTATGCGAAAGCGTCTCTCACTGTTTTATTTATTTATTTATTTATCTTTTTATTATTATTTATTTATTTATTTATTTTGCTACATGATGCCTCAAAGATTCGTCTCGTTTCTCGTCTGGGGAACCATTTGGCCTGCAGCAAACCAAATATCGCATTGAACAAAACCGTACTCATGTCCTAAGCTTATTTGACTGCAAACAGACATGCGTAATAATTCTGCCAAACCGAAAAAGAATACTGCTCAAAATATAAGTTTTCCCCTCAACATTTCATTAAATTTGCACATACGTAAACGAGAAAAAAAAATATATATATATATATATATATATATATATATGTGTGTGTGTGTGTACTCATATTTTATCATATAGTGTTCTTGAATATATTAACCTGTTTTTATGTTGATTCTTACTCTCCTGTTTGATGAAACACACAGGCATGCATAATACTCTCCAATGAATATTGCTTTGTCCTACAAGCACTATCTCTTTAATTATTGGCAATCCGTACAAAACCTAGAGCAGTAAATATTTACTTATCAACTATTGCTTCATAATGGGGACCAAGGACATTTACTCAGTTTAGCTAATTCTGACAGAAAGCTACATTATTAGGACACACCCAAAATAGAAATCATTTTCGATAACACGGACACTAACATGGTTTTTGCTAACAACCGCGCTACAGTGAGTCCCATTCAAGCAGAGTACCACAAAATACGAAATGGATAGAACTAAATCAGATGTTAAAACTGAGGGGAGGATAAATTTAGAATATTCCCAATTCTATATATTTTTACCTGATCCTCTTATAAAGTGAATCTTTTCTATTTACGTTGTTCGGGCTATTGTCCTCATCTTTACTGTCATATTCACGACGTTTCGGCCGCTGTACGCTTCGGCCTTCTTCAGATGATATTAGACTTTTGGACTGAACCCTTTTAATCCACGACTTTAGATTGTTGTCTAATTCCACGTACCATACCTTTTGGATATCACGGTTTTAGTTAATTCGCCTTGACAACTCAGTTTTTGTTCTCTCCGTTGAAGCCAGGGATTGAACTCTTTGAGTAAAGTCACGCTTTTATTTACTGGACAGTGAAGGTGAGTACAACAGTCCGAACAATGTAAATAGTGTAAATAGTTAAAATACCTCATCTCGGAAATATACACAAATGTTTTTTTTTTTTTTTTTTTTTTTTGTTTTCATCACCCTACACTCTTGCTTTACACTTGTACGTATGTTCTGGAAGGAGGCCTACAGATTTTTCCGCATCGACAACTGAATTTGAAATTTTGTAATTTATTTTAAAAATTAATGGCAGTAATGATAAAAAAAATGATGCGGCTCGGCTCAATAGCATTATCATTTGTTTTAGTCCTCACTTTCAGGAAAAAATGAAGGACTTAAACATCCCATATCCTCCGATAGCACCGGATGTCATTTATTTTGTATTTACATTAGTATTCAAAAATTCAAATATCTGTTAAGTGTTCTAACGCGGAACAGAAAATGTAACACAGAAATCCGAAGGCGAAAATCGATTAGCGAATGAGGTCTTTCAAAAGCTAAGCAAAGTATTAAGAAGCAAAAAGATTTCGTTAGAAACAAAAGAAAGTACTATACTATTATGTAATATCAGTCCTCCTCGATGCCAACGGATGCTGAGCAATCGCCTCACAGATGAATAAGAGACTAGAGGCAACGTAAATGTGGTCTAACAGAGAGATGCCGAGAATTCCAATTCTTAAAGTGAGCTGAAAATAAAATAGACTTTTTACTTAGAACCCGGAAGAGATATTTGAAATTTCTCGAACAAATAAGAGACGGCTTGGAGAATGACACAAGATTTACTTAAAGCAAGAGGGACTGGAAAACAGCAAGTAACTAATGAGCATGTCTAAATGGATGGTAGAACAGTGGGTTGAAAAAGCGAAAAGACAAATGTTAATAAGAGCTAGAAAGAAGTTATGGAGCGCCATGATCGCCCACATCTTAAATAGATATGGCACATAGAGTTCACGTTGTTACTAATAGTAGTAGCAACTTCAATTTGTGTCGCTCTTTTGTAGTAATTTGCAGCGATGTATGTATTTGCTATTGAGTTCGTATGAATACCTAGCTTTGGGGCCCACACAAATATGCAGTCATTTATTTCTATGTAAATATTTACTAATCTTAAGTTTATTGACACAAAGATTCACTATTGAGATATACACTGAGGATCGAAGTCAGTTGTCAACAGTTCCTCTTTATTCGCGTGTTACATGAGTGAAACCGCGAATAATACAGAATCCTATATCCGATGCTTTTTTTGCCTCCAATGTATTGTATATGGTAAATTTATTATTTCCCAGCCAATCCCAAATCCTATTGGGTTAAAATACAATGGACCTGAGATGTTTTCAAAAGGGGGAAATGTCGAGGGAGCTTGAGCAATTTTTATTTCTTGACCCCTGTTTACCTAGGAATCCTATTTCAAAGTCGGCCTTGTCTTGTTCTGTTCTAGTGGGCGTGCAGATAGATATTTAATTATGATAGCGGAATGCATAAATATGGTCCAAATAAGAGTTTAATAATAATAGACACTATTTACATTATTCGGACTATTGTCCTCATCTTTGTCGCCATATTTATTACGTCTCAGTCGTTGTACGCTTCGGCCTTCTTCAGGTGGTTAGAATGTCGAACTGAAATATAGACAGATGATGATAATAATAATAGCTAATAAGATAGAACAAATCCAGCAATATACGGTAGGGATGCAGAATAACGGCTCCACTGCGCAAACAGTGGATAGCGGTTTATTTCTATTATATCAAGAGAAAAAAAAATGAAAAAATTCATATAATTATTGATTTCAATTTAATCTCTAACTTAATTATATAAATGTTTTGAAAACATTTGTTAAAACAGGAAGCTAATAGACATTCTTATAATTTTCGTATTGCATTTTTGATTTTATTTTATTTTTTTCTCTTCTAGAAAATATTTTAGGCAACTGAATTGCACATAGTTAGAAAAAATGACTGTTATAAAGAAATCATAAAGCATAAAGAGAATCTTGTTTTTGAGAACACGCTCCACCTAAAAACGTTCGTAAAGAAAGATTCATACAGAATTTTCATAGTCTTTCTGTATTTCTGACATGAGGTATTATGTACATTATTCGTAAACTTAAGGAATCACCACATATGCTAGGCCACAAAAATCTCCTGAGCCGACCAAGCATAGAAATAAATACAATATGGGAACCAGTAATAAGGAGTGCCAGAGAAAAACAATAACATAGTTGCAATATGAGCTCTGGTAAAAAATATGATTGATAACAGCAAAATTGCAATATGAGCACTGGTAAAAAAAATTGTTGCTGAAGACATTAGGTTTATAATACCCAGAAATTCATACCCAGATGTCCTCAATGGCACATAGCACAGTGTATAAAGGCGTTGGTTAGATCCAGTGACAGGACCCAAAGAGTGTGAGTTCAATACCCGCTAAAGGCAGAACTTTCAATTAAATTATCAGGAGATAACTGATAACAGACATCCATCAAACATGGCACGTGGAACTAGAACAGTCTCTAGGGTTCAGTTCGACATTCCAACCACCTGAAGAAGGTCGGAGCGTTGTGATAGATATGGCGAAAAAGATGAAGACAATAGAATTTTCATGGCAGTATATTTGTGAATTTGCACCGAAAAGAATTTCAACAATTTGCAAATTTAATTAAAATAATCGATTTAAAGGAACACGTTTTAAAATAAATCCATTTTAATTTGGGGGGGCGGGGGGTATTCGTGTACAGACCGTTCTGGTTATGACGATAAACTACATCCAACAGCATCAACTCCAACTCGGATCAGGAGGTTTTGAATAGCGTGGAACCACCCCTGAGTTGTTGTTTCCAGCACCACCCTGACACGGAGTGGTAGCACCTGTTAGGGCTCCTACTATGGACAAATAGTTAACCCCTAAACTGGTTAAAGCACTATGAAAGTGTAAAAATAGATTTTAATAGAAGCAAAAAATTTTGGTGGGGAGGAAAACTTATTACCAGCAATACATTTTTTTTTTTTTTAGTATAGAAAATAAATATTCCCAGCAATAAAAATCTTGTCGGCATTAAATAACCCATTGAGGTTGATATGCCGTAAAATAAAACAAATTCGCATACAGGGGCTCGTTATTCTGTAACTAAAATTAGATGACTGAGAAAAATTTTGTTCTTAACGTATAACTTCAGTAAGCCCAACATGCGATTTTTCTTTCGTTGTGAATTTGGTAAACGTTTTTAAAGAAAATCTTTCACAGCTTCTCTTTGACATGTCGGAATAGTGAACATCACTGCTGTTGCATTTTGAGACCAAGATTAAGTAAAAGCTATGATTTCATTCTGAATATCTGTAATGAGTTGTTTGCATTTCGACTAATTTTCACATGTGTTATCACATCGATTCGTCCGTTGTGCTCCATGGTTTTCTTAAAGTGTCTGATCCGGGTAACCTTCTGGGAATTTTCAACTGAACCATTTACTTAATCGAAGGGGGTTGAGTTGTTTTTTTTTTTTGGGGGGGGGTCTCACCGTCCATGTCTATGAATATCTCCCTTTATAGCTCGTTATGTTTTCATTGAGTCTCGGTTTGTATTACTCAGCCTATTGGTTGAATTTTCAAATTCACGCTTTAATCCACAACGATATTATCTCGGGAAAATGGATTTTTTTTTTATTCCTGATAGATGTCTTACTCAAATCGAGAAGAGCATATAAACAAGTCACGTACGCGCTTTCTTTTCCGACGTAAGATACACGCGAGATGCCGTCGCTTAGTTTGACGAGGTAAGTCGCCATTTTCTTCAGAACAGTTATTAAAAGAATGTATTGCATAGACGTAGAAATGGAGGCAAGTCCGGATTATGAGTGTATCTAAGATACGTAAAGGCTGATTCCTAGACATGAAGAGATAAAGAATATAATATTTGGGGAAGCATCCTCTCAGGAGTCTTTTTCATAAAGTAGCAGCTTTCTGGAAGAAGCTCAGAACGTAACTTTCTTTTCTCATTAATGGTATACAAAGGGAATGAGGATGGTTCACCCCACATCCACACACCCTGTGTATATGTAGATACCTCCACGAGATCGCTAAAAAAGAGCATAGCATGATGAAAAAGACGTCAAACTTGAGGAAAAAAAAATTTATCGTGTAAATGTGTGTTATTATTAAGAGGAAAGATCAAAGTATTTTGGTATTTTTTTACGTTTATTAATCGTTCATAGCACGTCCGAAATTTTCGATCATGGTAATCATCTTTTTCCATTTTTAAACAAATGAAAATCTGTTTGAATTTCTTTTAAAACTTATTTTTTTCAAAACTTATTTTAAGAAAATCAGAAATTATGTTTATTTAAAATATTTTGAACAAAGCTTAACTTAGCTTCTGCGCCGAAAAGATGTAGTTTGAAAATAAAACAAAGCAAGTCATAAACTTTCGCGTCACTTGACAGGTGATGAATGGCGTATTGACGGATTACTTGAGAATAATTTGTTCTACGGAAGGAGACAAGTGAAATTAGTTAGATTTAAGTGAACAAATTATTTACCTCGTTATTTTTAAGGAAAACTTTCAGCGATCTAATTTTTTTTTTTTTTTTTGTACTTAGCTTTCACTTTTACGTGCACGATGCTTTATGGAAAATATATTATAAAGAAATTAAAATAAGACTGTTAAGAGTGAGATTAAAATTTCATAAGAAAGGTATCTAATTTATAGGTACCTTTCTTATGAAATTTTATCAGAAGTGTACATAAAATACTATAATGTGTAGTAAATTTACTACATTTTACTGTGTTATTTGTATTTCCATTCATTTTATTATTAATTTTGATTTTTTTCATTTATGGAAAAATGTCATAACTGAGATTAATATAAAAATAAGATCATACAAATTTCATAAGATGATACTGATACTTGTAGGTACCCTTCTCAGTTGAAACTGAAAAATCGAATTAATTTCTCCACACGTGTTAACAGCTTAATTCAAATAACGCAACTTAATTGTATTTTGGTTGGTCTTCCGTACTTTATAATTACAGCCCTATTATAAACATAAAATTACATTTCTTAATTACTGTGGGTCTTCTGATTAGTCAAAACGATACAATTTACAACTCGCTAAAAAAAAGATCTCATAAGGACACTTACGAAAGTGGATGCGGCTTTTAACTAATTTTATAATATTTTAATAAGAAATCTATTATTAAATAAATAACAATTGTACTAAAAATTTATTTTTCATCGAAAAATTTTTTGCTTTCAGAAAATAATGTCCATATTCATTAAAAAAAAAACGAAAAGCAAATAAAAGCATTTGAAATTAAAAAATATCTTTGTTTTATTGATTTTGTATATTACAATTCAGAGCTGATTTTCAGGTAGCGGGGTCCAATTAAAAACCAAAAAAACATGATTTGCATTCCTCAAAGCCTTATGCTTTTAACTATTGTAATTACTAAAGTGGACTCTATCGAATTTCTAGAATTTTCATAAAATTAGTTATGAGGGGTAATAAATATAAAAAAATATTTCCCCCATGACTTTGTTTTTTTTATTAATTTCGATTATCTATGAATAGTTTCTGAAAGTTTCATTAATATCCGGCAATTATTTTTATTTTTGCAAGATTTTCCACAAAAGAAAGAAAAAATAAAACGTGCTAAAAATTGTACACGTTATTTTACTAGTTCCGGTGCTACAAAGAGACACAAGAATTTTTAAATCAAAATTCAGAGTTCTAAAAAGAAGGAACATTTTTTTTTTTTTTTTTTTAATTTTTAAAGTATAACTTTGATCTTAAAAACAAACATTTAGACGATAAAATTGTGTTTTCGTCAAGTTTGGCGTCTTTTTCATCATGCTATACTTTTTTTTTTTTTTTTTTTTTTTTTTTAAGCGATCTCATGGAGGCACCTATGTATATGATATGATAGCTGTAAATATCTGAACTGGTGGAATTAGGAAATGTACCTTGTCTCAACATTTTCCATGGAAACAGCAATAGAATAGTGGTCTGTACGTCGATGTTGTAATTCTGAAACCGCACCCCCTCTTTCGAACTATTCGACTCTTAGGTAAACTGTAGAACGCTTATTATTATGTGTTTTGTTTTTTTTAAGCATGAAATTGATCCAAAATGCATACAGATTTAATTGCTTACATGACCATACGAGTTAAAGATCTTTTTCCTGTTTATAAATGATAAAACATAGCTTTCGTCAGACACGACTATGAGATTACTAGTGTTCCACCTCGTGACATCCGCAGCAGATGTGGACTAACATTGATTACAATACGTGTATCAGCCGTATTTCAGCTTGTTCATGTGATACTCATATCTTTAAGGTCAAACCTTTTACTAGAGTGTGAAAAATACGTTTACCAATCGACAGTCATAGTCTTTTGTTTCTATGAAAATGACCGTTGTCCGTCAGGTTTCACGCACCAACACAACTCCTGATGTGATTGTTGTATTGTATACTAGAAAAACCCCAGTACAGGCATAACTTTGTACATCAGTTGCTTGTACCAAAATAACCCAAATTGGCAAAATTTGTGAGTACTCGTATGACATAATCCATCATAATTTGATGTAACCCGTTGTTAAGGTACAGTTTCGAAAACTGTTGCGCTATTCATTTATCTACCTTTTCGATCATCCACATCCTAATTTGCATGCGCACATCGACACTATTGATTGTCCTTACCGTGCGGTCTTAGCACAATTATAGGGCGGGTAAAAGAAGTTGGATCTTTCAACTTGGAGACTTTTTTCTCGACTAGGGGTTGAAAGTTACAAGCGACTCTTCGGCCCCTTTTGAACACTGGTTTACACCAGCTTTTACAAGCAAGTGAATTTGGTCATCTTTACGCTTTCTCAAACACCTGAACAAATCTTCGGTCTCTTCTCTCTAATGCTCGACTCTTCCAGTTTTTTTATGATGTTTCCTTCACTAAGAATGAAGTTCCTTTCCGTTTATAAGTAAAAATTGTAATTATTTACAATGTTCGGACAGTTGAGAACAACAGTCTGAATAATGTAAATAATTACAATACCTCATCCCAGAAATACGTACGTTTTACATTGTACGTTGTAATATTTTTCCCCCCTTCTGGAAAGTCTAACACTGAAATATTCGTCTGAAATATTCCTGAGATATTTAATGGGGGTTTTGCTTCCCTGTCAGCAACCTGCAGTTCTTTTGTCATGTTCTATGTCGATAATATCGCTACCGGTACTCGAGTCAATTCTAAGTTGAACTCTCCTGACGAGAATATAAGTTATTGCATGCGAGTTGCCTTTCTTTACATCAAATACGTAAATGTCATAGTCATTAAAAATTGCATTGTGATTATTCTTATGCCTAATCTGAAAGGTTTATGGCATTTATGCACTCCTCTCCTTTAACATAGCATTTGGAGTCTCCTGCAAAATACCCTGTATTTTTGCACAAAAAGTACGCATTTTAATCAAGTCTGTTTTTTTTTCTTTCGTTAGCCGAATATATCGAATCTCTTGCAAAGTGTCGTATTCCTCCACAACGAAAAGACTTTCTTAGTAGGACTTTGTTTTTTCGCTCTAACTCCATACAAAGTTGAGATTTTAAATTCCTACCATTTTCGTAGTTTAGATTTTTTTAAAGAACCATTTAATATTTTCTGCAATTTAATTCTTTATTCTTGAAAGACATTGAAGTTTTTAATTCTTTTCACACAAGGAAAAAAACATTAGAAATTTCTGTTTCCAATTACTTTTAAGAAAACCTTAAGGTTATCATTAAATGTGAATGTTTCATTTTAGATATACTTGCCATTACTGGGCATCGAATATTTTACAGTTAGCAAAATGTCCCGTACATAAGAATTTGAAACGATACATACCAACTTCGCAGGAAGTTGATATGCTAAAAACATCAGCTTAAATGTTTAGCTCTAAAAACTTGAATAATGAAGAGTTTCCATTTAAAGAATTTCCTGAACATCACCACATAAATATTCCCACACTACTTGAGGCACAATAGAGGCTTGTGGCTCGGACTGAGGAATCGGAGAGCTGAGTTCGAATTTCAGTGGGATCCATTACATTCACTTACGTGATTGGGAAAGGTATAAATCCATCTATTTTCCCATCCCCAAGCTATTGGTAAATAGCAAAGCAGACTGGATTCTATATCTTTGGCCGGCAGCTGGTCTAGAAGGAAAACTTTGAATTCAAAACCGTATGTGTAGCCCTGGTGAAGCACATTCTATGCAGCTAAGGAAATAATCGTTCACATTCTCGATTATCCCGACTACGGTCGAGTTGAAGCAGCATAAATGTGGTTCTAATAATGATGCTGAGGATAACATGGACCGAACATGTGAACGACGAGGTTTTAGAGAAAATGTAAACGAAAAGCAACTTGTACTTAACACCAGGAAAAAGCAGTTGAAATTTGAGGAACATGAAGGAGGGCTTGGAAAATCTGATACTCAGTGGATAGAAGAAGGGCAAGTGGAACAGAGGAAAACAACGTATAACGTGTTTGTTTTTTTTTCTTTTTCCCCGTTTTGTTTTTTTTTCTTTTTCCCCGTTTTGTTTTTTTTTCTTTTTCCCCGTTTTGTTTTTTTTTTTTCCCGTTTAGTGTTTTTTTTTTTTTTCCCCGTTTTGTTTTTTTTTTTTTCCCCGTTTTGTTTTTTTTTTTTTCCCCTGTTTTGTTTTTTTTTTTTTTTTGTTTTTTTGTTTTTTGTTTTTTTTTTTTTCCCCGTTTTGTGTTTTTTTTTTTTTTTCCCGTTTTGTGTTTTTGTTTTTTCCCCGTTTTGTGGTTTTTTTTTTTTTTTTTTTTTTTTTTTTCTCCGTTTTGTGGTTTTTTTTTTTTTTTTTTTTTTTTTTTTTCCGTTTTGTGGTGTTTTTTTTTTTTTTGTTTTTTTTTCTCGTTTTGTTTTTTTTTTTGTTTTTTTGTTTTTTTTTTCCGTTTTGTTTTTGGTTTTTTTCCCCCGTTTTTTGTGGTCCCCCGTTTTTTTTTTCTTTTTAAACTATTGAAAAACGTTATTAGTTGTGTATTCAGTGTAATGTCAGTTTCAACATGCATGTAAAATACATACTTTAATGCTAACTTGTAAATTAGTTGTAAATCGTAAAAATGCCAATGATGTATTCTATAATAGGAAGTGTCCTAAAAACGGTCTTTGTCAGTCTTGTAATTTGACGTTGCTGTTAGCATTTAAATAGAACAAAATCAAACTGGAAAGGACAATGATGCCATTTCCACCGTCCCAGTAACAATCACAACCATAATGTTAAAGCATAAATAATGTCAGTAACAAAAGCCACATAGAGATAGTTATGTCTAAAGTAACTTTTCGTATTATCTAGAGCAGTTTCTGGTTTGTACATAGACAATTGATAGTGTTGTTTGTGCAATTACCAGTTGGTAACCCTTTCCAGCTATTCATTTTATACTCATAAACTCTGCTTCATTCGTCTTCGTATATCAGCTATATCATTTATATATCTCTTATCTATTTGTATATCATTTGTATATCTCTTATCTATTTGTATATCATTTGTATATCTCTTATCTATTTGTATATCATTTGTATATCTCTTATCTATTTGTATATCTCTTATCTATTTGTATATCATTTGTATATCTCTTATCTATTTGTATATCATTTGTATATCTCTTATCTATTTGTATATCATTTGTATATCTCTTATCTATTTTCACTTTAATATTCTTTATTCGGTGAAATTTTTTAACTATAAACTATTATTAACGCTTCCGCTGCTGTGAACGCAAGTATATGATTTTTATAAAACTACTAATGTCTGCTATCGACCTATGCTTTCAAGATCGCTTAAAATTTTTGTGTCTAGTGTTTGTGATATAAACTAATATTTAGTACTATTTCCAACCAGTATGAACATTTAGTAGCGTACAGTATGACCTGTTTTGTGAAGTATTTTATATTGTGTTGGGGTGTAAACTTAGAAATAGCATATCCATGATCGCCCACGTCATGAAGGGACATAGCATATAAAAGCTGGGTGTCATTTAGCTGAGTTTGTACTGTATATTTTCCGATCGAAACCAAAATGGTAGCGCCCATCAGAGATCGTCAGCATCTTTACGGCCAATTATTTATTTCCAATATATTACAATTTCCTGTGTGTGCTCAAAATGGGCCAGCACAGCCAGGCAACAATGCTATAGAAACGTGAATGTGTTAACAATTAAGTTTCTCTTCATATTTCCTCTACGCAACCATGTCAATATCACTTAATTTGCAATTTTTGTTTGTCTCCCATTTGTAATCTCTTGCTTTTGTACTTTCCGATTCCTTGTTTTAGGTTTGTTTTGTTTTTTTTTTTGTTTTTCTTTTTTGGGGGGGTATTTTTCTTTTTCCTTTTTTTTTTTTTTTTCTATGGTGGTTTTTGGGTTTTTAATATTTTTGGATGTTTTGTTTTTTTGTTAAATATTTTTTGGTTTTTGGTGTTTTTTTTGTTTTTTTTTTACATTATACTTGATCTTGCACTGCACTTGTCTTGTGCATTTCTCATAATAATTATAAAACTGTTCATCAGTAGATTTCCGATTGTTTCTCTATTTGCGGCTTTGATGATTATTGAAACTAAAATAGGCGTTTTTCTACCAAATTGAAGAGAAGATTGAATTGCATTGAAAGTGCTGAATTTCCCAGATGGGATCCATATTGATTACATTATATTTATCCGTGTCATTTAGCCATCCTAAATATTTGTTTAAGCAATGGATGAAAGCAACTCCACTGTTAGAATCTAATTAGCAAAAGGCGTACCCTAAAATAAACTGATTTTATTTTTTTAATATTTCTTTTAAATTAAAAAAAAAAAAAAAATTGTATTTTATAATGCTCGTCTCCAGACTGTGATGTTAATAAAAAAAAAAACTCGCGTTTCTCTCCTGAAGTTCCTTGATAATATCAATATGACGTCACATCCGTGAAATCTCAGCACCAGAACAATCATTTCTTTCACTGCCTCTATGACAAAGAATTGTCTTGAAATATTGTGATAACTGCCTTATTACGAAGACAGTTATTTTTAATGGATAGCTATCAAATTGGTCAAATACGATAAAACTTCACACGTTGCATTAGCAGCTGTAGTGTAAAAAGTTTCACGGAAATATTTTTGTGTGTTGAAATTTGAGGTATCATTTCTATGAAAGCCATTTTTTCTCGCTGCGCAGAGAATTTACAAAGTCCGAATCAAAACGTATTGAAAATCATAATTCTAAGTCACTCGGGAGTGGGGGCAGATGTTTAAAATATTGACCTCTTCATGTTATTTTCAATCCTGCATCAATTCTCAAGGCGTCCTGGGTATGACGATAAACTACATCCGCATCCTGGCTATGACGATAAACTACATCCAACAGCAAGGGCTCTGATCAGGAGGTTTTGAGGAGCGTGTCCACCCTGACCCGGGGTGGTAACACCTGTTAGGTCTCAACTATGAGTAAATAGTTAGCTCTCAAACTGGGGTCAAAACACTATGTAAGTGTAAAAATAGGTTTTAATACCAGAAATACTTTGTATAAAAAAAAAAAAAAATTACCAGCAAAAAATAAGATATTACCAGCTATACATTTTTAAACAAAAAAATATTACCAGAAATAAAATATTGTCGGCAATAAATAACCCATTGAGGTTGATATGCTGTAAAACAAATCAAACCAATCAATTCCCGAGTATGTTACGGCCATTGATCACTTTCAAACTTTGATGGGTTACCGTTTGGGAATACCAGGTGCTATAAGCTTGGATGTGCGGGTGGTGTAATGTGTAATTGCCCGGAATTTTTTAATCGGAGAGCAAAGTTCCAATTCTCGTTGGGTACGTTACATTCACTTACACGCAAATACTCTTGGGAAAGGTATGAATACACCTCGTCTCACCTCAGCTATAGCTTAATTAGTAAGACTTGCCAATAAACCATTATCTAAAGAAATTTTACAATCTAAAAATATTTTCTGGCTTTAAATAACTTTCAAATGGGTTGATAAGCCATAGAAAATAAAGCAATCAATTAAAAATATCAATTATTTTTGTTTAAGTTTAAACATTTCTTTGCCCATTTTTTCCTCAATATTGTTTCTCGTTAATAATTATTATAGCTTTACGTTTTCATATTTCTTTGCCCATTTTATTTCTCTTGTTCTAGAAAGCGATACTTTGTGGTTGACTACTGGAGAAATATCTCGTGAGAAATTTCTTTGTGTCTGGAATGGCTAAGATGATATCATGTAAATGATTTTGTCTTGTTAATCAGTGATTCAAATAATTTCATAGAAATTGAGGAAGTCGGTAACGTTATGCTGTTATGACATTACACAAAAATATTCCATTTCTAAATGGTTCTGAATTAATAATAGAGTATTCGCCAAATAAAATCTTATATCGGATAGTATTAATACTTCCCTCCATTTATTCACATTTAAGAAACCATGTAACTTAAATTCATCTTTATCAGTATGAATACAAACCTCACAATTCAAAAAACCTCAGACGATTAGGTAAATACTCTTATTTACAACATCTGCGTAATCCATTGGAGAAGTTTACAACTTCTCAGAACAGTTTTGAATTATATCAATTTTAACTTAACGCTTTGAAGATTTTTTTAATTAGCAAGTTGATATCAACAGTTTGCGAACCCTGTATTATGATGGGGAAATATCTTGAACAGATTGAGAAATTGATTCTTTTATTAATAAGCGGTATTAGTTTAGTCTCAAATAAGTTCATTCAAAAATATCATTTTTGTTTGCATTATCACAGCTCTTATAAGAGCGCATTTAAAAAAAATATCGAAGTAGGTGTATGATGATTTACTAATTATTTAACATAAAAGATAGAAAATAAGTCACAATTTCAGCATATTAAGTTTTCTTTTCGTAAAGCACAAAAATGAAACGGAAATGGAAAAATAGATTTGTGCAGCTTATGGACATAATTCTGCTGTCAAAAATGGTTTGCGAAATTGCGTGATGGATATTTTTCGTTAAATATTACCTGGATGTAACAACATATGTCATACGTAGATGACACCATGTTAATGACACGCCCAGAAAGAAAATTGCAAGAACGCCTAGACAAGGGAATAAAGGAAAACGAGAAGATAGGATTAACCGTCGATTGTATGGTTGTCAGCAAAAGGGACACAGCCCAAGATTCGAGCTACAAATTGGAGATGTCAAAATCAAGCAAGCACGAAAATTGTGAAGTTTTATAACAGACGCCAAAAAAACGTCGTTTTTCAAAAAGTATACAAAGTATAAAGAAATAGGAAAATTTTGTATAGATAAAAAATACTTGGGCTGTTATGTAATATCAATCATGTTTCTCGTTAATAATATGGCAGTGAGTCCTGAATAATATCCTCAGAGAAGAAGATACATGCGGTTCTACGGAAAGGTACTAAGAACACCATGAACGGCGCATGTGAGCAACGAGGAAGTTTTAAGGGAAACAAAACGAACACTTGTACTAAAGCTCATAGAAAGGCAGTTGAAATATCTGTGATTCATAACAAAGAGGATTTGGAAAATTTGACACAAACAGGATATATTGAAGGTCAGCGGCAAACGCGCTTGTGTAAATGGATGGTTGAACGTGGACTGGGTGGGATAGTAAGGGCACATGAGTTACCTAAGCCTACGAAGCATAGGAAGTTTTCTATGTGCCTACGCCCTGAAGGCACACGGCATATAGAAAACTGAAGGCTCAAAGATGTCAAAAATGGTTAGCGAAACATCGTGCTGGAGACTTTTCGCTAAATGATGTTCAAGAGTCGGTAACCCAATTGAAGTTGATAGCAATCAAGATTTTATTTCGAAATAATAAGTCAGCTGCCAATGGTCAACAAACTCAAAATAACGCGAGCTGAGTTACTCTTATTACTAATCAACCCGCCACGCGTGAAAATAATATCGTATCAAATCGTAGTCAGTGATAACAAGTGATACATTTTAAGATCTGATTACGTATTTTCTATACTTACGGTTGTTTTGCTTGACTAGTTCACAGCAGGTGTTAAGGATTACTAACAGAACTATGCGACCTTTTATCAACTTGGTCTTTTGCCAAGGAACAGATACTAATGAAGTCTAGACTGGCTTTCACGCTAGAACTTTATTTTATTATATATTTGTATAGTGAAACGTTATTTCCGGTTTCTAAAAGCTTGACGTTTATTTTATTTGTTTGTTTTTGTTAATTTTGCGCGCGCGCACACACACATATTATAATGTGTGGGGAAAGAGAAGGAAAAAGATATACATTCTTTTCGAGGATGCTAAGTGACGTAATCTAAAGTCTAATACCTAAAAAATTCAGTTAACTTTGAATATTCATTAGCGTTTTCAAATTTAAAACATTTTAACTGACAAATAGATACTTGTTTCAAAATAAAATGCATTTGCCTCGACAAAGTACGCCAGATGACGAATCGCATCGGTTAAGTATAGTTTTCCTCATGTCTTTTTTTTTTTTATTTATTCATTTTACCTCTTCTTCAGATACTCTGAGAACACACACACACACTTTTTGGTCTGAAGAGGTGGGCGTCTGATCCCGTGAAAGAAATTATCACCTATGGATTTCTAAGGACTCCGCTTTCATTATCATATTTGCTCTGTTCTTACATTGAGCTCTTTGAATTTGTATCCTCTTTGGAATTACCCCTACTAATTATCGATAATATACAATGTATGTGTGTGTGAATATTAGTCAACACCCAGAGGTGTTGACTTCAATGTCCACTTTTATATTTACATACGCTCTATTCCTGATATTAAACACTTTAATCCATAAATATAGCATACCTTAAAACTATATTTTATCACACACACAGTATATTTGGACAGGAATTTCTCATTTATGCCCGTTTGATTACAGACCAACGAAAAGTTTGTTGTCCACCCACCAAATATTTTTCCCTGGATGGTATTTGTAGAAAAAACTCCCCATATCTTAGTACTTTCGGTTAACAATCATTTTCAGAGACGTTTGTTGTCCGTTTAATTTTTTATTTGTTTTAAATATCGCGTTTCAAGAGCTGGCTGTTATTGCGTCGGCGCGTGCGTCATTTTCTTTTATATTAAAATATATTTAGTATCTAAAGTTAGAAGCTTGATGTAATTTTTTTCATTGATCTTTCATTGTTTGCTTTTTATGCTCAAATTGGTAAAACTCATTTGTGTCTGATTTTGTGTTGCGTTTTTTTGTGTTGCTTGATATGTTTTAATGGAACTACTGTTAGATAAGTCGGATGCTAAACGGTGTGTCAATTTTGACGTAGTGAAGTTATGTGTTGGCTTTAATAAAAAAAAAAGTCAAACTGGCATTTGACTCCATAGATTACATTAGTTAGGGTATTTTTATATTGCTGATAATTGTTTTGTTTTTAATGAGTTCAAGTGTATATATATATATATATATATATATATATATATATATATATATATATATACACACACACACACGAGTGGACATTGTCATTGTTGGGTGTTGACTTCAGTCTCTTTCATGCTTAAGCACATTGCGTTTAAACATGAAACACCGTCACCACTGGGTGTTGACTTCAATGTCCACTTCTGTATTTACATATGTTCTTTCCCTGATATTGAGCAATTTAATCCATAAATATAGCATTTGCTATCAGTGTTAAAATTTTACAAAGTAAATCACAAAATTAGTACCACTGAAATATTGTACACATCTGGACAGATATACGTTCTGCATATCAAATATATATTAGCAAATGTAACTCGTGAATAACGGATACAGTAATATTAAACTAATATAAAATAATTAAATTAACGACTTAATTAAATAACGACTATTTATTTATATTGGAATAGCAAATATTAAAAGCATATACAGCTGCCATAAAAGCAATATAATTATAATCGTAAAACTTCTGAAATGTTTGAAGACATTTCTTTTTCTTTGTTGCTTTAGTAAAAGAAGCAGGAGTATATAATAAACTTTAATTCTTAATTTAATTGACCGATTTTTTTTTAATTATCTTTTTTAATTGCCCCCCCCCCCAGGGCTGCCAGATTGTTATAAGTATGAAAAGTAAACCCTAGTAATTTTTTTTCAGTTTAGCTATTTGAGTTTTTTCCAGGTACATTTAAAATAAGACCTCATAACTTCGACTAATAAAATTTGTACCCAAAATAATTATCGGCGGGCGTGAAATAGAATGTTCGGGCTGGTGTTCAAATTCCGTCTGAGTCCGTTGAGTTCAAATTCGCATTTATGCCTTTAGGGTCCGGGAGCATGAATCCGTCTCATCTTTTCTCTCACTCTTTCTACATCTATGGGTTAAACAGCAGGATAGACTAGGCCTTCGAAACTTGGGTGGCAACCAGTGTCGTAAAAATAACAACTCAGTATTCCAAAGTGTGAATAAGGCAACGAGAAACACTCTAGTGTTTCTTAAGCCATAGCAATTCAGATTTTTTTTTTTAAGAATAAATAAAAGGCGGTCAGAAAAATCATGATCGCCTACGTTCTGAAGTGTCATACGAAAGTACATCCGGCAGTAAGGTCTCTGATCGGGAGATTGGCGTTTTTGAGGAGCGTGGTAGCACCTGTTAGGGTCCCAGCTATGGGCAAATAATGATTCCCCCACCAAAAATAAACATGTTTTTATAATAAAAATGACCAGCAAAATGACAATGTAATACTCTCTCTCACTCTCTCTCAAAAAAAAAAAAAAATATATATATATATATAACCAACAAAAAAAAATTACCAACAATACATTTTATCTACATTTTGTCTATAACACATACCTTTACCCTGAAAGTATAAAATTATGTACAAAATATCTGGAGTTAAAAGAATAAAATTACGTACAGAGCATCTTCATTGACGTCGGAAGAACACCCGGAGCGTGGTGGAACGTTTAAGATAAAATCACCCTGAAAAATTCTGCTCCACTACTCTTTGACCGTCCGAAGAACTAGAGCTTGATCCAAATAAATATTCTGAATAATTTTGTCGCAGCTCCATTACTTACTCCTTTCTAAAATTCATAGAGCATATCAATCAAACTGTGTTATTTAATACCGAAATATAAATATAAATATTTTGGACACAATTATATGGTTTCAACTACAGAAAATATATAGTTGGCAACTTTACTATGACTTACCTAGTCATAGTAAAATTGCCAGCTATATATTTTGGTTGGTTGATTTTGTTTAGCGGCGTATCAACAACTGTGGGTTGTTTAATGCGTTTTGAGATTTCCACACTACTTGCTATTACATATATGTATTATAGTTCCTCTGCGTGGTACAAAAGGAAATATTTGTATATAATATTGTTTGACTTAACAGTATAAAAATACCTTTGAGAACGAAGCAGGTTTGTCAGTTCTTTTCTTTCAGCCATTCTGTTCTCTGTGTATTAAGGTGTTACTATTACATGGATATAATAATGCCCGTAATGAGGGAATGCAGGGAGGAATATTCCATTTCCAGCCTTTACCATTTTGTCTTGAAACAAATAAGGTAAAGGTTTGAACATAAATTAATGCGTTACTCAAAATAAATTTTGAATTTGTCATAAGGGGAAATAATTCTATATTATGTCATCCGGTTGTCTATACTGACACATCTAGTTGAGTCGTTCTTGCACGTAAAAATATAAAACTGTTAACTATCACATATTAGCCACATTTAATATCAAAATTTGGTGCCCGATTTTCACTGTTAATATAAAATGACCGGAACTTGGCACTAGTGTTTGCTTTTTGCCGATTTCTGGTGTGTTCTAGATTGAAAGCTTTCATCATTCACTTGCGAGTTAGACTTTGTCGAATGCTGACGTTTTATCCACAAATTAATGCCTTACAAAGCGCCAATTGAGTTTGACTTTCGCCATAATATATACTTTCTAAAGTAACTAATAGCAAAACTGAACATACAGATAAAAACAATACAATTTTCTATAAAAATCAAATACACATTAAGTATAGGCAGGATGAATTTTCTCTTAGAATCAAAGAAATACACAACCCCAAGGGTGCGATGTGTAAATTGTCGCCATTTTATATTTTAATTTATCGTATGCGCGTTGTTTGTTTTTGATTTTGTCGACTGCACCTTATAATATTGTCAGTTGTGTCTGTGAGAAAAAGAGCACCATGACACAATTCACCCCGCCAGAAATCTGCTTGGCATTCGCACCGGAAGCTCCAATACGAACATTTCAGAGTGCTTGGGTGTCAATTTGAAGATAGTGCAGCGAATTTGGAAAGAGTTTGATGCGTCTAATTCTGATTACAAACGTGTTTGAAGTCATTACTAGTTATGGCAACGTTATGCCTCCATTCGTTTTCCAACAAGCCTCACTCAAAACGGAGACCTATATCAAGTGCTTTGAGGATGTAGTGCTGCCCTGGTTTAAGAGGCTGGCTGCTGAGATACCCTGTCTCGCAACAGGAATCTACACCATGCCACACAAGCAGGAGGACGTAGTCATGGTAGTCAGACAATTTCTGCGATCATATTACCCCTTTACATCTGGTCACCTAACACCCCAGACTGCAAGCCCCTTGATTATTGTGTGTGGGGCACAGTTAAGTGAGAAACCAACAAAACTCCTTGTAACACCAAAGAAAGCAGCATTCACCAACTTAAACAAGGAGGCCGGGGTTGAAGCCAATGGCGATTTTCTTGAATAATTTTACTCTTTAGTGTTTAAAGATATGTTTGGGTAATTTTGGTAAATATATCTGTTAAAATGTCAGTGTTTTCATTTTTACGTAATTTCGACAATTTATCCAAAATAATGCTTTAATACGACATCATGTTCTTTAATACGAAGACATTGATACTTCGGTTTCAGAAATATTTTCAAAATATTTCTATATGAAATTAATAAATCATGGTTTTACTGTTAGGTTTTTGGATGTACTCCCCGACAATTCTCATTGTTCTGTTTTAATCTTTCATGGCGTCATTTTTTTTAGTCCCTAACTTCGTAAACTTGTCAAAATAATTTGTCATTGGCGTTGATATTTCAAGGGAATTAACTCTGAAACAAACAAAACAAATTCACGCAGCATCACATACACACACACACACATATATATATATATATATATATATATATATATATATATATATTAATGGATCTTTTAAATCTGGCATGAGTTCTTATTACTGTAAGCATTGTATCTAGCTGGTAACTGTGTTGTGTTTGAGTAGACACCCTTATTTTAGTAATTTTTTTTTTTTTATAACACTGAAATTAATCTGCTTTTCAAGAGATCAAATCTTAAATGTCTCCAGGCAGGTTTTGTCTCTCTCTCACACACACACACACACAAGCACACTCATATTACTTAAACGTTATTTTTAGTGGATACCCATATTTGAGTAGACTTATGTTTATTTAACAGTATATTTATTTTCGTCTACCGGCCTGAATATTCGGGAAACCTTATGAAAGAAGAATATGCGATCTCCGGCAGGATTCGAACCTGCACTCACCTTAGGAGAAACCGTCTTTAGATCCGATATGCTTTAGATCATCTCAGCCACGAAGTGCCTCGATGATCAAGCAAATTTAAATAGTGCCTTATGAATACAATTTTATTTCTCAGAATCTTGAAACATTCATATCTGCCCAATTTCGCATCGTGGCCTAAACAAAGAATTTTCTAAAGAAATAATGATTTTTTTTTCTTTTTAATCCGACAGATTTTATTAAGTTGTTAATGGATACTCATATTTTCGAGTCTACTCAAATATGGGTATCCATTAAAAATAACATTAAGTAAAAAAAAAAAAAAAAAGCATTGTCGGATTTAAAAGAAAAAATTCATTACTTCTTTAGACACACATACACACTACTTTCCAGGCTTGAGTTCAAAAGCGTTTACGCGGCCTTGTCTGTGATAAACTCTTTCCAACTGTACACCCCCCCCACTTTTCTCTAGAGATGAAACGTCACAAACCTATTGCTAATGGCCAATCTTCGGACGAACTCTATTATTTCATTCCAATATTTCAGACCTTTACAGCTAAGACCCGCCATACTAAGTCTACGAAGTTGAGCCATTCTCGTTTCCTCAGCATTTCATTTTTATGGAGAAGTTTCCCTCAGTTTTGTCCCAGTAACTGTTGTTTTGTAGAACAGACTCCCGCAATGATGCTTTGCATAACGCTACAATCTTAACCAATCTTCAAGTCAAAGGTCAATCCTTACGTATCCTCCACTTCCATATCCCACATCTTGTTCAGTAGTCCCCTAACTTGTGTGACTATTAAGCCTTGTACTTAGTGAACATTAGTATCAACATTAGTTAACTTTTTATACCTAACAGGGACGAACAAAGAAAGGTTAAGTTGATATAAAAAGTAATATTAACACTAACGGAAACGTGAAGAGGAAATTCAATAATATCTTTGTACTGAACTTGGTAGTTTCATTTATTAATAGGTAAAAAAACTGAATTAATGAAGCTTTATAATTACACGTTAGCACATCACGATTATTACAAGAGTAGAAAAGACTTACTAAGATATTGTTCAATACACACCGACGTCGTGATTCATTGCTGGGCATGTTCTTTCGCACAGATGGTGGCCTCTCTGTTTTAAATTAGGACACTTGGTCCCGCTGTTTGACGGACCAACTAACCTAAAAATTTATATAAATTACAATATATCTATTACTTTTTCGGTCAGTTGGTATACCCCCCACACACACACGGTGTATTAGGTAGCAAGTATTTATTGAATTTTTATTAAATTCAATCGACAGTCTCTTTTAATTTTAATTCTATTTTCCCAATTTTCGAATAAGATGTGTATCTGGATCGAAATTGTGGATAAACTCTCTGACGGTCATGTTCTGTTACTTCAAGTACTTTCGACTGTCTTTAATCATTACCAAGAATAAAAATAGGAGTAGACAGGTTCGCCTATCATCAGGTTCACTCTCTTCCCGATAATTTGAACAGGAGTAGAGGTATCTCTCTTGTTTCCTGTTAAGGATTGGGGTTCCGGTTCCTTCTAAAGTCCACTTCGACTCTATACTTTTAACGTCTCAGCCTGAACCCTGAAATTTTATTTATTTATTTATTTTCTTCAATAAGAGTAGATAGTTTCGCATATCGTCCTGTTCGCACTCCTCCCCAGTATTTTGAACTAGAGTAAAGGTCTATCCCTTGTTTCCTGTTTAGGAATGTTTTCCAGTATTTTCTAAAGTCTTTTTATTCTCTTTCACTCCTAATAATACCTTGCGTCTTATCACGTAGCTTAGGGTGAATTGATTAAAAAAAATTAAAATAAACGTATTTTTATGCATTCTTTCTGACGGGACCTCGCTCGCTTTAACTGTAACTAGGACATCCCTTTGGAAATATTGTTTCAACTTACTATAGAATACCAGGATGGTGACAACAATTTTTTTTTTTTTTTTTTTTTTACAATGATAGTCGTACTGTGCAAGTCCAGGGAACCACTCTACGTAGAGATTTACAGAGTAAGAGACACGGTTTATGCTGCGGATAGAAAATAACGGTTAACCCTAGAATTGAACAGGTTAAGAGTATAGTGATCGGGGAAGTATCTTCTTGGGAGTCTATTTTTTCAAGACGGCGGTTCGGGGAAAGAAGCTACTCAAGTGAAACTTACATCTCGCTAATGGAATATGAAGGGAATAAGAGTGGTTAACTAACATATGCGTAGCATGGCGGGTCCTAGCCGTGAAGGTCAGGACCGGTGGAACTAAGAAGTGATTCATCTGAACACTTTCCATGGAAATAGCGATGGAGAGGCTTAAGATGACTTGTACCAAGAAAAGTGATTATTGGGTGGAAAATAATTAGTAACCCACAAGGACGCGGAAACGCTTTTAAACGTTATCGAGAGTGAAAAGCGAAGACTGTGCAGCTCGTGAAACTTTAATATGTCCTTGTGAAATGTCATTAGTTTCGTTTTTGTTGCAGTAACCCACCTACAGTAGAATGAATTCTTCCTCTTTCATAAATACTAACCTGCGAGACTTTCTGTGTGTGAGCAGTCGAGATGCAGTGTAACCTGACCGTTCGGACTGACACTTTTATCTGCTTATTAGTGAAACTCTTAATTTGTATATATCTTATTTTAATAATATTGTTCACCTTACCTTTGTCTTCAGTGTCTTTCTTTCTGGCCCCTAAACAGGCCACAACAGTTTTCGAGGCATTGAATGTGACCAGCCAGTTTTTTTTTTTCTTTCTAACTGAGAAGTTAGTTAGGTCAGAGCAAAAATCAGCTGCCAAGCTATGTAGGTTTCGGGAGGTGCAACTATATACCGTGTATTATTAGCATAGATATTCCCAAGTGATCCGCCTATACTCAATCATTTATGTGAAGTAGAAAGTGGCCTAGACTAAGAAACCAACCTTAAAGAACGCCTGCGTTGATTGCTTGGGCCTCAGAGAACTGTCCGTTTTTGCCTCCAACATTAACACTACATGGTTCATTGTAGTGACTTAGACGTTCGAAAGTTATTGAACAGAAACAACAAAACATTGGACATTTTATGCACAATGTCATTCTTTATATATATATATATATATATATATATAGCATTTCCGCCGCAAGCAAGGCAGCATTGCTTGGTACACAAGGACCACAGAGAGTGTAAGTAATGGAAAAGACTGGGTGTTGAGGAAAAGATAAAAAGTACGGATGAAGGTAAAAAGAACTAGGATCAAGGCAAGAGAAGATGTCGATTGACATTACATTGAAATTTTTGAAGATTATAGTTATCAGGTAAGCATGTAAGAGGAAAGTAGTCCCACTATCGGGAAGTGCAAAAAAGCTGTTGGAGTAGAAGCGGCGGTTACATTTAACGTTTTCGACAGTAAAAGGGTGGGCCAAGATGCCAATCTAGTAGCACGCTTAAATTAATACAGATGGGTCACCAGTGAATATCGCTCGTCAGGGCAGATGCCATAAAAATATTTATTGAAAATTCAGAGGATAGCCACATTACGTCGGTGAGAAAGTGACTGGAGTCGAAACCCCAAATCAGGATCGATCACATTGTATGTCCATCTTTGGATTTTGTCGAGAACCTCGAGATGAACCACGGGGGCACCAGACCATATATGGAAACAGTATTCGATGCATGGATGAATGGTACATTTGTAGATATGAAGGATGTAATCAGACGAGAAAAACCTTCTAACGCGACACAGAACCATCTTTCCTTGCAGCTGTTGATTCAATGTCGTTCTTCCACCTTCAGTGGAAAACGTGAGACCAAGAAGACACAGTGAGGCGCTCTCATGGAGTTGAGCATCAATCATGCTGATAGGAGACCGGGAAGTTTTTTTCAATGATGAGTAAATAACAGCAGTTTCGTTTTCCAGCCCCGGTCAACCACAGATTGGAGGTCGTTTTCAAGACCAACGGCCAGGTTAACTTTATTAGCAATGCTGGATTTACTGTTGAGACTAGTAAAAAGTAGTATCGTCTGCGTAGATATCAAATTGAGAACTGATGACGCCAGGAAGATCATTGATAAAGATCGGAAACAGTACAGGACAAAGTACAGAGCAGCATTCGTATTGAGAAAATACAAACCCCCAAATAGAATCTATATTAACAAAAATTCTAACCACCTCACTGACGCATTCAAACAAATACCCACATCTGTAAGTAAAAGAATTAAAATATTCAAAGAAAATAGAGAAAAGAAATTACGAATCAGCCTTAGAAAATAACGGATATTCAAATCAACTAGAACACAAAAACGAAAATAATTCAAACAAAAAGAAATATAATTTGGTCCACACCACACCTACAATAATACAATAAAAACAAAAATAGAAAAATATTTTTCAAAAGAATTGACAAACACTTCGCTGAAAACACCAAATTATCAACAAACATACAATCCGAATTAGTTACTGCTAGATGGATAATATGGAGAAAATAACGAAGCACAATAAAAAAAATACTCAACAAAACCAATTAAAACAATAACAACACACAGCATAAATAACTCCAGAAACAAAGAATTGCCCACTTAACAATAAATATTTAACCAATACCATAATATCCAAACTTATCATAACTAATAACATTAACATAGACGAAAAAATTACATAGGCGCCACCAAAATAAACATTTAAAAACTATTATAACCACAATGTCATTCGAAAAAAAAATACTAACAATACAACTCTATCAAAGTACATATGGAGCCAAAAAAAAAAAAAAAGCAACAACCCCACTAAAATCAAATGGGAAGTGATAAAAAGAGCAGTCCCATGCAGTATTAACAGTAAAAATTGTAAATTATGATTAGGGAAAAATTAGCAATAATTAGTTTTAAAAACCAAAATAAACTCTTAAACAAAAAAACTGAAATAATGGGTAAATGTAAGCATATAAATAAATACTTACTGTTCCATGTAACCAGCAATTACAAAATAAACAAATATAATATAAACTTTATTTATTAATAAATAAACGCACAAATACTAAACATGCACACATATATGCGTGCGCGCATGTACATATATATATTTGCAGATAGCCCCCCACACACAAAAAACAAATCTAACCCCCTATAATTCACACTTCATTATATAACAAGGTAAAAACAAACTACTAACAATGAAATAAAAATGAGACCTTAAATAAACGATAATATGATAGAAGCAAAAACTGACCTTAATACACACATTTAACTATTACATATATGTGCGTGTGTGCATGCATGCGTATATATATATATATATATATATATATATGCACAAATAAATTCTATTAACCCAACCAACCATAATTAACACCTCTAAAAATAGAAAACAACTTCACCATTTAAGCATTAGTCTATTAATAACAAAGCACGGGCATAAATGTATATATACCTACGTACGCGCATTTAAATGCATATATGTGTGCGTATACATAAGCATATAAATACAGACATTGCACATAAATTCAAACAATAATAAATAAAAATTTAATTATAAATCTAACCTCCTAGAATTAATATGTATATATCAAATTAAAAAAAACAATAGCCTAGTGTTTTGTGTGTGTGTATATATATATATATATATATATATATATATATATATATATGCACTAATATCAATTATTTATGTAAAGAACGAAATAGAACGTCCCTAAAAGAAAGAAAGAAAGAAAAAAAAAATGATTAAAATCTATGGCATGTCGAGACAACTGAAACAACTCTGACAAACCACAATTGTCGGTGTAAAAAAGAAAGTTAAAAAAGCGAATTGAAAAAAATACGAAAGGCAAACGACACTCTACACGTACACACATCCGCTCAGACCGGTGCATGGCTGCACGCTCACAAACAATAGGGAAAAATCTTCGCCAATGATAATTGTATTAAAAGAAAAATATGAAAAATATAAGCAGTTAATTGCCGATATCCACTGAAGAGTGGACGGACAGGTCCGCCTATGAAACTCTGGAGTCGAGATGCTGAAGGTAAGAACAATCAGCTAAGTGACAAACTTACTTGAATCTTAATTATTCATATAATATATAAGGTACGCTATATTTCTTGGTTAAAGTTTTCAATATTATAGCGTATGTGAAGATAAGAGAACATTGAAGTCAGTACCCGAATCGACAGTCTGTTTTATGCTAAATGCAATCGTCAGGCCACACACACGGGGAAATATATATATATATATATATATATATATATATATATATATATATATCTTCTTCACTTCTGTGTGTCTTCATGTTTTTGTTTAAATTCCTGAGCTGACAACAGCTAAGCGCTAATATATTGGTTGTCATTTAAGATATTTTCTGTAATTCATGAAACGTATTATGTAACGAATGAATGCTTTTTTGTTTTTTTTGTTGTTTTTTTTGTTTTTTTCTAAAAAAAAAAAAAAAAAAAAAAAAAAGTGCTGAAATGAAGGTAGACCAGGAGAAATTGAATATCTGATACGGTCTCTGGTGACATCGGCTATGACAGGTTGTATGCCTTTCATAAAATAGAAAATAATCAAAAAGATAAATGTATTTCATGGACATTTTTGTTCACACTTACGTGAAAAATAGGGTTGCAGTGTTAGACTCATCTTAGGCGTGAGCGGTGTGCTTTTCTTTACTGTGATTTTACTAAGGCATTTTATCACACGGTATATTAAATCTAGTGATAGATTTTCTTAGGTAACAAAAGAATATCCTTGTTTTCATCAATATGAAAAAAATCGATCAAATAAAAAAAATCAACCATTTAAAATGAGTTTTTTCCTTTCTTTTTCCTTTCTTTTTCCTTTCTTTTTCCTTTCTTTTTCCTTTCTTTTTCCTTTCTTTTTCCTTTCTTTTTCCTTTCTTTTTCCTTTCTTTTTCCTTTCTTTTTCCTTTCTTTTTCCTTTCTTTTTCCTTTCTTTTTCCTTTCTTTTCCTTTCTTTTTCCTTTCTTTTCCTTTCTTTTCCTTTCTTTTCCTTTCTTTTTCCTTTCTTTTCCTTTCTTTTTCCTTTCTTTTCCTTTCTTTTTCCTTTCTTTTTCCTTTCTTTTCCTTTCTTTTTTCCTTTCTTTTCCTTTCTTTTCCTTTCTTTTCCTTTCTTTTTCCTTTCTTTTCCTTTCTTTTTCCCTTTCTTTTTCCTTTCTTTTCCTTTTCTTTTTCCTTTCTTTTTCCTTTTTTTTTTCCTTTCTTTTCCTTTCTTTTCCTTTCTTTTCCTTTCTTTTTTCCTTTCTTTTTCCTTTCTTTTCCTTTCTTTTCCTTTCTTTTTCCTTTCTTTTTCCTTTCTTTTTTCCTTTCTTTTTCTTTCTTTCTTTTCCTTTCTTTTCCTTTTCTTACAAGAGGTTACAGAGGATTGAGAACAAGAGTAGAGGTGTGTTTGAGGAAAGGATACAGAGAAAGACTGAACAAGCTCGGAGTGTTAGATATTACACTTGAATTTTTGGAGATTGTAGTCATCGGGGAAAGGAGTTCCACAGACGGGATGTGTGGAAGAAGCTATTTGAGAAGTTACATTTAACCGTTTTGACAGTGAAAGGGTAGGACGGAGATGCCAGTGCGTTTAAATCCATGTAGTCAGGGAACCAGGGAAAGTAGCTCGTCGGAACAGTTGCCGTGAAAATCCTTGTAGAAGAGGGAGGCCACAGCACTTCTGTGGGATAGCGATAGTAGACTAGATGCCAGATCAGGACCCATCATCTTACATATTCGTCTTTTCGATTTTGTCAAGAACCTCGAGACGTACGGTGGGAGCACCAGACCATATATTACTGCAGCATTCCATGCAAGTTCAATAATCTTATCTCAATTTGCGATTCGAGGAAAATGTTCTTTAAGGAGAATATTGATTGATCCTCCGAGATCACTATAAATGGTGCGATGGTCCATGACGCAATTCACCCCGCCAGAAATTTAGAAGCTAAACACTGTATTGCTTGAAGCTCCAATACGAACATTTCAAAGTAAAGAGGATTCGGAGAGTTTGATGAATCTAATGGTGATTACGACGGTGTTTGGAGTGATCACTAGTGATGGCTACGTTATGCCTCCATTCATCTTCTAACAGGGCTTAAGACTAAGCACTGAGGCCTACATAAAGTGCCTTGAGGAGGTAGTGCTCCCCTGAGTCAAGAGGGTAACTGCTGAAAGAGCCTATGTCTAGCAACAGGACTCTGCACCATTCCACAAAAGCAGGAGAATGCAGTCATGGTTGTCAGACAATTTTTGTGATCACATCAACCCTTGCATCTGGTCACACTGCAATACCCTTGATTATGTTTGGGGTGCAGTTGAGCGAGAGACTAACAAAGCTCCTTTCACCAAAGATGAACTGAAGGCGAGGATTATGGCAGCATTCACCAACTCAAAAACAAAGACCATCCACGAGAGTTATCAGATTCCGAAGTTGTTTAGAGGTCTTGGTTGAAACTAATGTCGATTTTCTTGGATAAATTTACTCTTTCGTATTTCAATATTTTTTGTGTAATTTTCGTAAATAAATTTATTTTCAATTTTGCGTAATTTCGACGATTTATCCATTGAACACTGTGTGTGTGTATATATATATATATATACACACACACACACACATATTAAAGTCAACACCCGGCGATGATAGTTTTTCATGCTTTGACGCAATTGTCAGGCCATATGCTTTGTGTTTTTGTTGATTATATATATATATATATATATATATATATAAATGTCATCGATATATTTTGAGTAATTTATTGTATTGTTCTAACGGTTATTTTGGTGGACAGTAACTGTTATGTTTCGGATTATTCATGGAGCTATTGGGTCGTAATTATTGTGGATCCGGATTCAGGTTTTTGGCTACTTAGTGTTAGATTTATTATTAATGATTTTATTATTTGTAATATGTCAATTTGTTTATTAATTATTTAATTTATTTGTTTGGGATATTTTATTCATTTCATTTTTTTAATGTATTTTGTTCGTTTTTAGTTTTCGATTTTTAAGTAACGTAGTAAAAATTTGTTTTCGTATCTGCATTTAATTTAGAGATGAGTTCTGATCGTTTTAGTAATTTACGTTTGTCAGGGAAGGTAATTCTCGCTATGTTCTCCACAAGACAGTTTAGTTTTTGGATTTTTTGCTATGTACTGATGCTGTTTTTCTTATTTTCCATTATATTTTTGGTGTTATTTTGTTGTTGTTTTTAACCTCCCAGATATATTTGAAAAGCATTGTACAGTTCAATTACGTTTTTGTAAACGATGTTTTGTGTGTGTAGTTTCTTTGTATCCATGGTCCTTCAGATATTCCTATGTATATTTTTCTCTATTTGCTGATTTTACAGTGGCTTGTTATATCACGCACACACGTCAGGCTGCTTCTGGGGCATTTGTTTTGAGTTTAATGCCAAGTATTCTTCATATTGTACGAACAATACATTATTGAAATAAGATATATCTTGTTTGTAGTATCGAACAAGTTAAATTTGTACAGTAGACTAGTTTTAACAACCAAATGTTTGGACGCTATGTTTATTTCTCTTGTCATTTTAAGCTGATAAAAAGATAACATTAAAAAGAATTGATTGAGAAAAACACTGAAATTTTTATTTAAATATAAGTACTTAGAAAATGACAAAGTAAATGTATTATTTTGACCTCGACATTAGGATGTCAAATGTGTTATAATTATCGCCTCTGTCGAATAATATATTTTGTAAAGCCGTGATCACAGAATACGTCAAAAGTATTCACGATTTTCACATATACAAACGGTTGTCGCATGATACACGAATATACGCTATATATCACGATCTAATTCGTCATAAGGGCACCACAAGTACCTCAGATGTGGCGTGTCTTGAGCAAGATAGCCTGGGGGAGTACTGCACCTCTCCATGGAAAAATGGCAAAATAAAGAAATGAAACTAGTTTCTTTGAGAAGGAATTTCAAAGTAAAAATGGTTCTATGATTGGAGTCGTGTGTGTGTGGGAATACAATCTTTGTTGCATTCCTCTACACACACATATATATATATATATATCACATTTCTGAGATGAGGTATATGTACAGTATTTATATATATATATATTTGTCACAACGTTTCGGCCGTTGTACGCTCCGGCCTTCTTCAGGTGGTTGGAATTTCATAGACCCTTTATTTCGATCGCTGGGGTAACACTTAGATTCCACGTGCGACAGTTATCTCCTGCTAATTTTCCCTCTGAAAGTTCTCCACTGCCTTAACCAGAATTGAACTCACCTTCGTCTGTCACCAACCAACGCCTTTATCCACTGTGTCATGTGTCCTTGAGGACATCTGGGTATGAACTTCTGATATTATAAACCTATATCATTTTTACCAGTGCTCATATTGAAATCATTGCAACTTTACCAGAGTTCATATTGCAACTTTGTTATCATTGCTTTTCTCTGGCACTCTTATTACTGGTTCCCATATTGTATTTATTTCTATGCTTGGTCGGCTTTTTTTGTGGCCATATGTGCTGATTCTTTGATTTACGAATTTTCCAATGGTGTTCCCCTGTTCTATGATCTCAACATTCCCACAGGGGGCGGTGATCTCCCTTCTCTCCATATGTGGTCAGCCACGCCTGATTTTTCTACGATTTCTGGTGTTCTTGAAGCCTTACCTTGAGGGGGGCGGCCTGTCATATTCCTTTCCGCAAAGCGTATAAATCTTTTACTTTACTCTGATCATGTTGGAAGCAATATGAGCACTGGTAAAAATATTACATTAGGTTTAAAATACAAAAAGTTCAATGTCCTCAGGACACATGGCACAGTGGATAAAAGGCGTTGGTTAGATCCAGTGACAGACCCAAAGAAGGTGAGTTCAATTCCTGGTTAAGGCAGTGGAGAACTTTCAGAGGGAAATTAGCAGGAGATAACTGATAATGACATCCATCAAACATGGCATCGTGGAATTAGAACAGTCTACGCCAGCGATCGAAATAAAGGGTTCAGTTCAAATTCCAACCACCTGAAGAAGGCCGGAGCGTACAGAGCGAAACGTTGTGACAAATATGGCGACAAAGATGAGGACAATAGTCCGACATAGATTATATATATATAATAACATAGAAGTCAACACTTAGAGGCGACAGTCTGTTTCATGCTAGATGCAAATTCCACACACACACATATATATATATATATATATGAACATATGGAAATAAAAACGGCAAGACTATGATTAGAAAAAAATTTAACCAGCCGACCGATTTCACCTTCACTCAACAAAGCTGAAATCGAGGGAAGACTTAATATTACATTATAAAATATAAAACAATGAGGAGCATGTGATGAAATTAAGGCAGAACAATCAAATGGAAATAATGTCAAGCCCTAACAGTCATTCCCTCCGTTTACAGAGCGAGGGCTGTCTGGACTTGACATAGATTGTTTCCAATGCCTTAAAATGTAATAATGAACATGACTAAGGATGGTGAAAGAGTCAATGCTGAAATTGGTGGCACAGCTTGGATTATTTATAAGATGCTCAGCGATTATTCTTAGGGGGTATGGTTTCCTTTTCTGTGATGTGGCAAGCCCCCTATTACTCTATCGATATTTCCATGGAAAGTGCACGGAAGAACTGCATTCCTTGTTTCCGCCAGCTCTAACCTTAACGGCTAGGACTCTTCATACTATTCACATTGTAGCAAACCACTCTCATTCCCTCTGTGTTCCCTTGGTGGGATGCAAGTTTAACTCGAGCAGATTCTTCTTACGAACCGCTACTTTGTAGAATTGACTCTCGGCAAGATGTTTCTCGATCACTACAATATTAGCCTGTTCAAGTCTAGGGTCAACTGTTATCTTCCCCCACATATGCTCATAAACGATGCCTCTTATTCTGTAACCTCATACTTTGAGCGGTCCCTGGACCTTGAACAGGATGAACCTCACTGTAAAAAAAGAAAAAAGGCTTGATTAATAAATCATAACTTGTTTTAAAGTTGAGATCATAATTCGCGGATTTGACGAAAAGTGACATTTTTACTTTATGTTCGTTCTGTTTGCTATAATTAAAACATGTAACTTAGTTGAAATCCAGTTACATACAATGACGGAGATCAAATTGCTAAATATCAACTTATGCTCAAATTAAAAACATGAAAAAATAACCGTCGGGTACTGTAAACAGATCTGTAAAATAAATATATACTAATAACTGTTAGTAAATATTCAACAATTTTCCTCTTAACTAAATATAGGCGTAAAAAGGGAAAATTGATTGAACGTAAAGCGGGTGCGATGGAAAATAAGATGATTACATTATACCGAATTTATTTCATTACTTTTCATGACTTCTTTAAATTTAAGCCTTTTCATTGTTTTATTTTTCAAGTGATGTTTCAGCACACGTTCACATGAGACAGCAAAAATCTGCATCTTCAAAGACTCGTTTAAAAACGAGATAATGTCTCTGATTATAAATAAAATAAAACACCATGTTTATGCTATCATATTTTGTTTGTGTATTTGGGGACAACGATATTTCATGGCAATGTTTCTCTCTCTCTCTATATATATATATATATATATATATATATATATATAATCACACTGAGCTATTTAATGGGATCAACGGCGTTGTAGCACAGGCGCGAAGATGTAGAAATACCTAGGTATCCATGCGCGCGTCAATGTCACTGGTGGTGTTGAAGCCCTTATTCTTCGCTGACTTATCCAACTGGAAAGCAAACTTCTGATGTAATAATTGCGGCTTGACAACGTCCAGTGATGTTGACTTTTTCTTTTTGGTTACATGCCGCTCTTGTAGGAGTGACCCAGTGCAACATCTTTGTCCACTTTACAATTTCCATGCACAGTCATCACTTGAAATGATAATTCACAACTAAATCATGCAATGATATTTTCCTATATATATATATATATAGAGAGAGAGAGAAAGAGAGAGAGACATGTATACGAACACACACATTCCTGAAAATATCTGCATTATTAATATGCAAATTTCACAATGTGTTAAAATTAAAGCAGTTTGTTACTTTTACAATGTAGCAAAATTTTTATGAATTTTAGCGTATTTTCCAACTGAAACATTATAAACCACTTTAATGAAGTAATAAGAAATTCCGTTTTATTATTTAAAAAAATTAATTGCAAAAAATATTTTCAGCAAAAGACTGAAAAATATTGTTGTAATGATGGCAGTTAGAAACTCGATATTGATACGAACTCTATGCACAATTATCTGAAACTAATTTTCAAATCGTTCGTCCATTAATTTTCTTGAATTGTTGTATTTCTTTATAGAAAACATTGCATCTACAATAGTATTTCAAAGTTTATCATGCTGTTAAATTGCCGTCCACTAATATAAACTTCCTCTTCAGAATGCTACACGATTTACAGTTGGATTGAGCTGAAACGAACAAGCTAGGTAAATCGCCATTGAACGACACTTTGAAAGTCATTTTATTAAAATATTAATTCGTTTTCTTTACCAAATATGGAGTATCTTTGTGCATAAAAATATTCTTCCCGAAAGTCTAAGATTTCTTGAACTATGGCTCTACGTTAGCCTTCAAAGGTTGATGCCTGTTTGATCTGTCATCTTAACACCATCTGTAAGTCGCACTGGGCCTACTATTTTCCGTTTTGTTTCAGCCAGGATTTTACTTCATCCATCTAGCCAGTCAAGGTAACACGGCAAATGTCTGTAGAATAAACGTTTGAAAAAGTGCTTTTCAGGTATTCTCTTGACGATCTGGTAGTGTTTCCCCCACTGAGGTATAACATTAACCAATTAAAATGTACACATAGCCATTACAGCTAAATGTTTATAATACGTAAATATTTAGGGGGAAAAAAATCTGTATATAAAATGTGACTTGTTCCAATCAATTCAAAAGATTAACTTATCTTACTGCTCTATTGAAATCGTTAGTCTACTTTTCCGGCCCCGGTAAAATAGACACAAAGGCTATATAAATAGTGCTTTAGAACTAAGAATATATTTGAGATCACCAGCGCAGTGATTCTGTGTAGGTAGGACTTGAACAACATGGATTTTGTGGTCTCTGACTGTTGTCTTCAGTGGTACACTGGAAGTCTGTTGGCAAGAAAAGCATGCCCACGGGCAAGTTTGGGATTTGCAGAGACTCCTTAAGTGCTTAAAATATTCAGAGACTTCTATATTTCTTTTGATTTTAACTTATTTTAACAATTGATGGTGGAAAAGTTTTTAAATTTCTTAACAATTGATGGTGAAAATAAATTTCTGCGTTAAATCTGTCATTTTTAAACATTACCTGTCATAATAAAAAATATTTACCGGCAAAATAGCTGGGGGAGTTATTTTACAGAGACCGGTAAAATAAGTTCAAAAGTATGTTTGTCTATTTTACCGGGACCGGCAAAATAGTCTCTTCCTATTAAAATAATACCACCTTTCATAAATTCCTGGGACATTTCTGTTTTTTGAGAACAGGCATTACTACCCTCTGTTAGAATAGAATATTTTACCGCTTACACAATAATAACCTTCGGTAACTCTAACTTGAGTGGCCTTTGGGCCTTGTATAGTTTGAACTGTAGTAAATAAAACAAGATATATGTATTTCTTTCTGATATTTTCGGGGAAAGATTACTCAGTGCTTTTTATGATTGTTTTGTTTCCATGGTGGCGGGAAGATGCGCTTTATATGGCGGGAAAATAGTAATTTCTCGCGAGTATTAATCAAGAGAGCAAGCAAACTCATTATCACTTTTTTTTTCTGTCAATATTCAACTTTATTTTTCATCATTTATAAGGCACGGGCATTGCCATTCTTATTTTTAACATGAAATTCTCTTTACTCAATAGAAAAGAATGGAGACAGTATTTTGTTTCATTTTACCTTATCACTGGATGATTATTTAAATATTTTTAATTTTTCGTATTTGTTAAACTTAAGACTATAAGGTAACATATCTTGAACGTTTAGTGTGGAATAAATTTGTTAATGACGTGTCTTGTGCTATAACTATTGCACTCAGGAAAAAAGAACATCAGGTATCTTGCAGTTATATATATATATATATATATATATATATGTGTGTGTGTTTTGTCTGTGATCTTGTTTTACTGTGCAGGCGGGTGCTCGTACAATTTTAACGATTTCTTTTTTCTATTTTCAGGTAAGAAAAATTCTGTTTTGGATACTCAAATTGTTTTTAAAGTGAAACGGTGAGCTAAATTTACTTTTAAATTATGTACATCTTCTGCTGGAAACATAAGTGTAAAATATGTATTTTACTAATCCATGCAGAATCTTTCATGTTTTCTTTAAAAAAAAAATAAATAAATATAAGATTACTGAAAATGTTTTCAGGCAAATCGTTTGGTGTAAAAGGGAAATTCTACAGAAACCCCTTTTCTTTTTTTAATCGAAGTCAACCTAAGCAAAGCCACTAACACAAGGGGCAACATGGTGTGAAAGAATAAATAAACAATAGTGATGAGTAGAAAGAAAAGAGTAATCAGAAGAACGGTAGATAGTGATTGACATTGCATTTAAATTTTTGCTGATTAAAGTTGGCTGGAAATCAAGGAGCCGGAAGGGAGTTACACATGTGAGAAGTGCGAGAGAAGAAACTGTTAGCATAGAATTTATGGTTACATCTAGCCAGCTCGACTATAAATTGTTGATATCTCGACGCTTGTCTAGTGCTGCGCTTAAATTCAAAAGCTCTGGGTACCATAGCGAAGAGCTCATTCGAACAATTACCATAAAAGTGTTTATAGAAAAGTCTATGAAGGTTTGAACGATTTTTATCAGCATTCAAAATTCCCGCTTTTTTATTAAGGTAACTGAGAATTCGGGACTATCTAATTCACAAAACAAACATAGATTAGTTTTATGTGGATGTAGAAAACTAGTGAAATTTTATTTACATTGTTCGGACTATTGTCCGCAACTTTCTTATTCATTTTTAGTGTGATACGATTTGTTGTTACTGCGGTATAATAAAACCCAAGAAATTTTTTTTATCAATAAAAAGTGTTATGTGCTGAGAAACATTGAAACGAGAAGAGTTAATAGCAAAAACCTGTGGGAAGAATTGAGGATTTAATTCACCCATAAACGACTTGAATTGTATGTCGAGCAGTTTGACAGTAGTAACTGGATTACTTCAACCAAAGCTTTTATCTCCACGAACACATAGCCCCTTTGGATCGTTGATTGAAGTGATCCAGTGACTTCACTCAAAGAGTTGTGTGTTTAATACCTGGCCACAGCAGTGGTGAAAAAATCTTGGAGTTTACCACAGTAGACTAAATAAAGGCTTCGGTTCGAAATTCCAACTACCTGAAGAAGGCAGGAGCGTACAACGACCGAAACGTAATGAATATGACAATAAAGGTGAGGACAACAATCCGAACAATGTAAATAGTTACAATACCTCATCTCAGAAATATAGTGAAATTTCGATTTTTTACTTGATAATTTATAGAAAAATTCATTAACTTAGGTAAAGACATGTCAAAACCCAGACCTTGTTTTCATATCTAGAAATCAAAAACTTCAGACCTTAATTGCAGATAACGTCTTGAAATGTTTTTTGACTCTACATACTGTTTAACTGGTGATAAAACAAATGTTTTATTAATTATTTCTGCAAGAGAGCGTTTCGGTCAATTGGGATTGGTCCAATATTAGCAAGAATTTGATCCACCATTGATTAGAAAGCTAACAAGTATTACATGGGGGTGCAAATAGACGAAGAATAAAAGGTTTCTTTCCTTTACTTTTATTTTTTTAAATATTGTAAATAGTGTAAATCAAAATGTAGAGAAGAGGAACTGTTATTTTGCCAAGAAGTTTACATTGATTCTACTGTCGATACCAGGTGAGCTGACAGGTTGCTTAGAAAATATTCATAGAATTCACCACCTGTTTGCAATTTTTCTTTGCATTTTGTTTAAAAAAAAAAAAATAAAGACACGAGGATAGGAGCTGAGGTTGGCAATATTTTATATCGACCTCTTTTTTTCTTTCTGCCGAGATCATGCTTTGACCGAGTAATTAAGCTCGGTCTACCAGGAACCCCCACCCCCCGTTGTGATAGCAAATGTTGCTGCCATTAGAAATTCTTTCGATACTCTTCTCAAATTGAATCATTGCTTTTTCACTTTGATTTAAAAAAAATACATATTAAACGATTCGGTGGCTTGAGAGGCTCTTGAATGAAATCGGACATTGTTTAATTCAGATGAGGGGCAAAACTACCGATGAGATTGTCAGCAAGCTCGTCTTAATGACCAATTTGATATTATAGTAAATTCATTACACACCAAATAACTCAGTACTGTAGCCTTGTACCATAATTTAAGCCGAATAAATAACAATTTTCGGCTTATAATAGCGTGAGATATATATATATAATTTCACTCCACGCGAGGCAAAGGGGTTACTGAATGTTAGAGAATGACAAAAATTACTATTTGGTTGGGTCATAATTATCAGGCGTTTTTAAACAATCTTTATTATGAAAAAAAGAAACATAACAATTCAACAATAACATTTTCAAATTATTATTCCAAAGCGTATAATTATCAACACGCATTTTTATAACCTAAAAATAAAATATTTTTCTTAAAGAAGTAGACAGCAATTTTTATTAACAAATAACTCGCCGAGAAAACGCCTGATAATTATGCACCAACCAAATATTATGGAGAGGGAACAATTTAAAAAAAAAAACAAACAAAAAAAAAACACGAGAATTAACAAGACGAGTTAATGATTGACATTGCATTTGAATTTTTGAAGATCAAAGTTGACTGGGAAGCAAGAATCCGGAAGAGTGTTTCACAAGCGAGAAGTGCGAGAGAATAAGCTGTTATCATAGAATGTAGGGTTACATCTAATCATTTCAACTGTAAAATGATAGTTTGTACGTTTGTCTCTTATACAAATTAGTCACTGTAGCTAATTTTATACTCTGTGCCTGTTGCTTGTGAACATGTGCCACATAAAGTTAAAATTTATAATTATAATACTTATCAATAAACTATTATTTTTACGGTAATCATTCTGCGAGTCAGACGTTAGTATATATTCAGTTATGTCGGAGTTTTGTTTTTGTTAGTTGTTGTTTATGCCGAATACTAAATGTTTGGTTATTACTTTTCTGTTGCAAAAATACAAGCGTTGCATTGATTGATTGAGAATGGAGAATGAATGAAAAGGAGGGAAGAAAAAAGTGTAGAGAGGAAGAAAGGTGCCATCACTGTGAGAAGAGAGGATGTTAAACAGTAATTCCGGGTGAGCAACGGTGAAGTTTTAGGGAAAATGCAAACATAAATTTCACTTACACTTCAAATCAAAAAGAGACAGTTTAAATTTCTAGGGCATATGAGGGAAGGGGGTTTGGAGAACTTAACACTCGCAGGACATATTGAAGGCAAGAGTGACAGAGGAAAACAGCGAATAACCTCCCTAACGAGTTTGGTGTAAATGGCTAGCAGATCAAAAATTACGAGATAGTAAAAAGACAAACATCGCTTAGTGCCGAAAATTATGAACCTCCATGAACGCCAACGTTCTGAAAAGACAAGACACATAGAAGAATTCCAAATGTTGTTCATTATATTTATGTTTGGGGTATAACTACATTGTTTCGACCGTGTATTTCAGAAAACCCTTGCATGTAAATTATAATCAAGTGTTAGACGCATGGGTATGAATGGTATCGTATGTGTATTGCAAGTTACTGGAACGAATTGAATCTGTCCATATGAGCTATCATTTTTTTTATTCGCTGCCGATTTTCCACCTGAAGAAGCCTCGGCATGGGGGTAGTGTTCAGCAAGCTATTCTGATTGACTGTTACTGATTAGTAACGAGTTCGATCCTCACTGGGTACCCCATAATTCTCCTGTGCCAATATAAGGCTACGCTGAGTAAATAAGTTTTCAGTCGGCAGGCTTGGAAGCTTCCTTAATGAAATACCCCTCCAGCTACCAAAGCAGTACTTCTCCCTCGGTGGAAGGACTAGAGTTAATCACTGACGCCTGGGGCGTCTCCCAAAAGGGAAATGTTGAGGGATTGGACTATATTGGTCTCCTGTCTAATGTACACGTGGGGCTATCCACTTTAAAATCAAAAAAATTGTTGCTTATTCCGTTTGAGTAGGCGTACGAATAAATATCTTTATATATACCTGACGAACGTTAAAGAATGAATTGACTAACATTTTATGCCAAAAGTATAATGTAAATAATTCAACTGTCCGAACAAGAAATTCCTTCCAAAATGATAAACAATATCGATAGGATGACTAATTGTTCTCGGTTCAAACCGCTTCCATAAAATTTAACCAAATACCAGAATTACGCTCTGTCATGTGTCCATCTGACAGCGTTTAACATTCATCATCTACACGTAACGAAATGAAAGTGAATAAAGCAAAAGCAAAACCGCCGAGATAATTGTATCAAATCATTTGACACATAACTTGTGCTAAAATACCGCCATGAAAAATTACAAAAATCACGAAGCTCTATAGTATCTTAAAAATATACGCCATTTTTTTTAATTTTAGTGTTTCCTGTTTTTATAGGAGTTCGATTGTTTGCCATTATTATTGTTTTATTATTATTACGCCTTGACAATGAAAACGTGTCAAATATTTGTACGTCGGGGAATCCTGACTTCTGGCATGCCAATCTGTTTTTTTTTTGTTTGTTTTTTTTTCATTCTCGTAAGCTTCGAAAATGTCAGTTTTAATATAATAGTTAATTGCATTGGGAAAATGTTAATCTTTCCTTACAATTGTTACTTTCCTAACAGCTTCAAATCATCTTTGCTGCTGCTGATGTCCCAAAATTATGTGGCAATCCAAACATGTGATATATGCGATAATAACTGTGCGTGTGATTTTTTACAGAACTAACAATACCCTTTCCAAAATATCTTTGTTGTTGATGTCGAATGAACATTTACCTAAATAGAATCTAGTCGAGGTCAATCAGATTGAATTATGAAGTGCTACTCTGTGAGAGAATTGAAACTGCATAATCTTAGGTGCTGAATAGAGGGTAGGGAACGATTATTTTATTTTTAGATATTTTTTTTTAATCCTGCATTTTCTGACCTTTAGTTTAGCGCCACTTACCTGTACTTAGTTGTGGGCGTTCAGAGCAACTTGTTCTTAGTTGTGGGCGTTCAGAGCAACTTGTTCTTAGTTGTGGGCGTTCAGAGCAGCTTGTTCTTAGTTGTGGGCGTTCAGAGCAACTTGTACTTAGTTGCCGGCGTTCAGAGCAACTAGCAATAAATATTCAGAATCCTTTTTGTTTAAAATTAGATAGAGTTTCTGCTATCAATCGGAAAGTATTGATAACACATTGATTTCGTATTACAAATAAAGGTTTGAGATATCCTATATTTTTATTACTAGATATATTTTTTCAACCAAAATGTCTTTATTCAAACTGATGCAAAGCATATGCGTTCCGTTGACATGTCTTGTTTTTCATATTTTATTAAAACAATAAGGACACATGCCACAGTGGGTAAAGGCGTTAGTTAGATCCAGTGACAAGATCCAAAGAGTTGTGAATCCAATACCTGGTTAAACTTGGAGAGGTGAATTAACAGGAGATAAGTGTTAACTGGCACCCATTAAACGTGGCACGTGGAACTAGAACAGTCTACCCCAGTGAGCGAAATAAAGGGTTCAGTTTGACATTCCAACCACCTGAAGAAGGCTGGAGTGTACAACGGCTGAAACATTGTGATAAATATGGCGGCAAAGATGGACAATAGTCCGAATAATGTAAATAGTAAAACAATAAAATTGTAAATCATAGGTGAAGATTTTCTTTTTCCATGTGCCATGATTGCTTAAGCTACAATGTTGTTTGATTTCTATGCTTATACAATTTATTCGTCCACGCTTAGAATTTATAGTTCGGTAACCCTGCTATTTACCTTGAGTTCCTTGATAAAATCCAAAGAATCGGCAATATTATCGATTCTGATCTGGCGACTCCGCTTCGGTCATTTTCCCACCGCTGTAAGGTTGCCTCCTTGTGTCTTTTCTATAAATACTTTCATGGTAATTCTTCGGATGAGCTCTTCGCTAAGGTACCTAGGCTTTTGTGGGTCCATGCTTTCCAGTCAATTTTAATCTTCAAGAATTTTAATGCAATGACAATGGCTATCTACTGTCCTCCTGATTATTCTTTTTGTTTGTTCTCTTTCATTAATAATGTTTCTTTTTCTAATTCTTCCATACCCAGAAACCCCATTTTATCTTAGTGGCTTTACTGCCTTGCATGGGGTGAAAAAACACACACACACACACATATATATATATATATATATATATATATATATATATATAAGCATTTTGGCGACAGTTAAGCAATGCTGATTTAACAATATTAACGTTCGGGAGTAGAAATGTTTCACATTCTCGGTTTGAAGTGCTAACCTTCTTAGTGTCGTAAAAAATTGTTGCGATACCAAGTAAAAAATAATATATATAAGTGGATTACGACACAAAATGTAAAACGGTTCGTCGGTTGAATTTTGTCTAGGTTTTTTTTTTTTTTTTAAACTGTTGACTTTTATTCCTCGTGTATGTACGACAGCAAACACTTAATGCATTAGCCAATGTTTTCTCGCAGTAGTAACATGAAGACTTTCTCCGGATGAAAGCAGCCTTGCGACATAAATTTTTGTAAATACATCCAAATTTGCATGTTAATTTGGGCTTCTTGACATTCTGTAACCTTTATCAATCTTTCAACCATTAATTTTAAGCTTTTAACTGTTTGAAAGTATTTGTTTGGATATTGTTTTTCATTCTTATATACACCAAGATTTATATTGTATTAATACCTGGGGAAATCTCCTCCTCGCTCTTTTCCCCTGTTTCTCCGTTCTCATCCCCAGCTTTTTTTTTTTTTTTTTTTTTTGATGAGCTGAACAATAATCAACTTGGCAGAATATTAGAGTATTGTCTTCCATAAATATCCTCTTAATGTTTAATTGTTGTGACCTGTACATTCAAAACAAAAACTCCAAGATAATTTTCTGTATTTATCTTAACGCCCTCATCAACTTTCTCGTCTGCAGTCGCTCTCTCACAGACGTGCGTCGCCTCCCTATTTCTTCGCTTAAATTGTTTTTCATTGTTATATTTGCTTGAATGTGGCATTTTGGTTGCTTTCATTTTCTTTGGTCTTTCTTTCTATGTGCCATGTACTTTCAGAATGTAGACGATCGTGGCTCTCCACCTCCTCTCTATACCTTTCAGCTCTCAACAAGTGCCTTCCCTCTGCTTTCACCCCAGACCACGTATTGTCATCTACTTGCTTAAGTTCGCCAGGTATGTCACGCGTTGTTTTCCCTTGTCTCTCTTTCCCTCTATTCGACACGTGAGTATCAGATTCTCCAGGCCCTCCTTCCTCGTTATGTGTCCCAGAAACATCAGCTTCCTCTTCCTAATGTTAAGTATAAGCCTCCTCCTGGTTTGCATCCTCTTTAAGACCCCATCGTTGCTCACACGCTCGGTCCATGATATCCTTAGCATCCTTCTGTAGAACCACATCTTGTTGCCTGGAGTATATTCTTCATCTTTGAGAAGAAAGTCCAACATTGGCTGCCGTAAAGGAAGACAGATGTCACGTAAGAGCACAGTATTCTTTTCTTTTTTACCAAAGAAATCCTGTTTCGCAGTACTCTGCTCAGATTTTGAAATGTGTCCTTGGCCATCGCAATACTTCTATGGATCTCAGTGTCAAAACGCTTCCCAGATATTTAAACTTCCGCATGTTCTTGATTTTAGTGTTCCCGACCTTCAAATTGCATTTAGGGCTCTTCATCTTACTGATGACGATGCATTCTGTCTTCTTGTAGTTTATGCTTAGTCCTTTCTTCTCATTCTCCGTTGCATGTCCATGGCACGCAGAGGACAACACGGGTGCGTTTAGCACGCAAGATAGTAGTTAAAGATAGCCCCTAACGAGATCTCAATGGTTGAATCAATGATAACGTAAGTGGCTGATCTTCCTATTTTTTTTTGTTTTTAAATATTTAAAAGATCTACACGTTCAATTTTGGAGATTGTGCATAGAGTACTTTTTAATATAACCGTCATCTGGTCTGATCCAATTCTAACTAACAATTGTTTTATATATATATATATATTCGATGCACAATCCCAAATATTGAACGTGAAGATATCTCCCTCTCTCCCTGTCTATAATATATTTATATATATATATAAAAATAAAATCTCCATCCTAATGTGCCAAGTACTACCTACCTTGGTTTCACCAGATAGAATCATCAGGGTGAACTTCATTTTAACTTATTACTCGCTGTTTTTTGTTTTTTCTTTGTACGAGAGATTTAAAGTACTGGACGATTTCTTTCGACTTATTCAGAGGTTTCTGGTGCTTTCTTCCCCCCCCCTTTTTCCTTGGATGCCAGTTTATTTGAAAATTGTGCTATCCAGGTTTTTTTCACCCAATATGATGAACTAACCTATAGTTTAATTTTTTAAAAATCCCAGACAACCGAAGTTAGTGTAAGTATTTGATAAAAAGGAACATTATAAGCGGAAATTCATATGTAATTATGATAAATGTTCCCAACATTGGTTGGTTAATAACAATTTCATTGTGAAAACTTGCAAAAGAATAACTAACGTAGAATGAGTAAACAGAACAACCCACCAAATCGTATCCATTTTAACTTTGAATAGATATGAATCAAGCCATGTCGAAAGATGATTAAGATAACTGACTTATCATCTTTCTATGAAAAACGTCAAAAAGAGGGGAAAGCTAATGTAAAGAAAAGAATGAAAGTAAGATTTCACACTTGGTTGCTTTTCTTTACGTCTAAATTACGAATTCTAAAGGGAAATATCTTCACAAAAATTTACTCGACAGTTAACCATTTATAATTTACATGAGAGGTAAATATTATATTAAAAAAAAAAAAAGAATTTTAACGTGCTATGATCATTGAACGGCGCAGATGTTATCAGTTAATTTAGTGCGATTTATTGCTTGGTTGACATTGTACTTTATCGGATGGTATCTCGAAAAGCTAAATAAGTGAAAAGCAGACGCAGTAAAGCATCCCCTGAAAGGCGATACGGCAAATGCAAGCCCTTCTTCGGCTACAATCGTCCGAGTGTTTACGCATATTTATGGAAATATAGTATGGAATTGCATTTATATTTCGTTGGCTTAGCTTACTCGGGCATTTAATAGATCTATATCTAAATACATTTGACTTGTACATAAATCTATTAATAGATCTATATCTAAATACATAGGAAATTGTTCACACCTAAATGCCCCAACATAATAGTGAACAATCACTTGTCTCCTGATATATCCTTATATTTTTTACTGTTAATAGACTTGAGCAACTTCATCTTTATATTACCAAACTTCTATTATATTCATGCCAAATAGCAATATTTGGCTTACGGCCATATAACGTTGAAACGTCGGTTCCCATACGATCACCGAAGTTAAGCAACGTCGAGCCTGGTCACTAACTAGATGGGTGACCGTTTGGGAATACCAGGCTCGGGATTATTAACTAAAGAGCCGAGTTTCAGCTGGGTCCGATATAATCACATGCCACATTGGGAAAGGCATGAACCCACCTCTTCTCCACTCAACTATGGGTTAATTAGTAAGCCTTGTATCGTTAAGTCACTCTTCCAAAATAATTACAATTTAAAAAAAAAAATTCTGGCTTTAAATAGCCTGGAAAGGGTCGATAAGACGTAGAAAACGAATCAAACAGCCATATTTGGCGATGACCTAAAGTATAATTCTTCAAGTATCTAATTTTCAAGTCCAGTTCTAATTACGAGTGCTACTAGTACCTTATTGTCCAGTACTACATGCCGAATTGTCAGTTCATCAGTAACTAAACTGGTTCTTTTTGCCAGACTTTTCTAGTGAGAGAGGCTAAACACTCAACAGGGTTTAAAAAAAAAAAGACCTACCAAAGAGGCGGTGGAACTTTTCTTTCTTTTTTTTTTTTGTGGGAGCAGACGACGACCAGTGCAGTGATGACTTGTTGGGGGACTTCTTAGGGTGAAAACAGCTAGAGATCAGGGTTTTCCCCAATAGAATCAACAACTATGTGTCCGTGATCAAAGCGTGTTGGAGGATATCGGCTATGGTTTAACCTGGAGAGGGATGGGCTCTCAGGTTTAATTGCCAAACACATGTTACATGAGATTAAATACCTCTTCGGATTTCGACCCAGATATATGTAGGGAACTGGTCAGTTTTTCAGCTCTGCAATGACTTTTCGACAACATTCGATCAATGATGAGGATGTTGTTAGACTTGTAGATTCTTCATCCTAAATTACCAGACTCCACACTGTCAGTGACGAACCTAGGGTTGCTGGCACACCGGACAAGCTGAACTTCGGCGCCCATACAAGTATTTTAAAATGTTCACAAAGGGAAATATTGAAAATGTAGAATAACGAGGTTATTACAATATACAACTTAATACAAGCTAAAGAAAACATTCATTATCCTTCTTAAAACATTTTTTCTAGCCTTTAGATCTGCAAATCTTTTCATGGCACTTTCTATACCTATCTTTTTTACAAGATCATTACCTGTTGACAAAATAACCAAAGAATTTAATCTGTCTTGAGTCATGGACGACCACAAGTATGTTTTTATATGCTTTAGTTTTGGAAGATCACAAACACATGACATGGTGGTATGATGGCGTCCCGGGGCAATTACACGAGTTGGTGGTGACAGCGTGTAATTCTTGACATATTCATTTTGCATATGCTGCCTGCAATCTGATTTTAAAAAAAAAATAAATATTAGAATCTGTCTATCCATGTGAATCCTTTTTGTTATTATCACAATGTTTCAGCTCTTATGCTTTCTGGCATTCTTCAACTCTTTGTCGATTAAAGTAAAGTTGAGCCTTTTTTTTTTTTTTTTTTTTGTGCCATACGTGATACATGCTTTGGTGATTCTGCATCTTTCGATACATGAGTAACAAGGCAGATTTTTTTTTTTCCTGCGGTAGGTTACAAATTTCTTTCTGCGGTAGACCAGTTGCCATCCAAGACTATAGAACCCGGTCTGTCCTGCTATTTACCCATCTCTGGGGGGAAAGGAGTCGTACCTTTCCCAAGGGTATTAGCACGTAAGTGAATGAGAGGATTAAAACATTGGTTCCTGAATTTATTAGCCTAGTAATTGCGAATTCAATCATTTTGTCATATGTTAAATGCTTCTTTAATGCTTTTGGTATTATTGTTTGACATTAACATACAGTTTTGTTGCGGGCATAGCTGCACATTCTTTTGCGGGCATAGCTGCACATTCCTTTGCGGGCATAGCTGCACATTCTTTCAAATCCATTATTTCATTATTTGTGAAAAAAATGCATATGAAATGTTCATGAGAATTCAAAGGAATACGGTATTCATAATTATTAGAGGTGGGGTAAATAATTCTGACACCAACTTTATATAAGTTGTGTATTGTGTTACCAATCTCTCTTTAATACATGTTTCGTTAAGCAAATCTAACAAGGTACATTTGTTTAGTTCTTTTATGTTTTCTTGTATGCGTTTCCTTTTCTTGACTTAATCAATGTAAAAAAACTATCACTTTCATCCCAGGCGCTGTTCGTTAACTGAGTAGGCATTTTCAATGATTTTTTTTTTCGTTGTTGCTGTTAGATTTCTATAACAAATTGTGTGAAAATGTTATTGTAGACGGTATAAAAAGTGCTAAAATTAAACATATTCTTAATATTTAAATACGGCCAGTATATTGTGGCTGTGTTTATAATTGATCTTAATAATGGTTGGTTTCTTTTTTTTCTTTTTTTTGTTATAACTAGAATTTTTTTTCAACACGCTAATGAGTGTTAAAATCCTCACATTAATATTGTTTGAATTTATCACTATCTCTACGTTTCGTTCAATTTCGCAAAGCAATCGATGAAATTTGAATAAGCTGATTTATTTGGAGAATACTTTGACAAAACTCTACTTCGGTTTAATCATTTCTTTTATAGGATTTCATGTTAAACAATTTTTTACGAAAATGTATTTTTTCCTTTTTAACAGTGCAGAATAAATTCATTGGATTTCTTACTCTTGACTATGCAACATACAATTGTTCATGCGTAATTATTTCTTTCTGAAGCCAAATTCCAACTTATTGAAGTATTTGGCTTTCTGATTTGTTTATAGTTCTCGAAAAAAGCAAAGCGTACTGAAAATTGGATTCTTGTATATAGAAACTTAAAGAAAAGTATACAAAAAAATAATATTACATCTTAAATAATGATTTTAATTATTAATTTGTTTTTAAAATAGTGGGAGTATTTTTTGTTTGTTAAATAAAACTTGTAATTTTTCCCCAGAATATTAAAGTTTATTGTACTAAGCTAAGCACACTAGTAAAACCAACTGTACTTTGTACCCCATTACCTGTTTGCACTTCTCAAAGTTTGGTCTCAATATGTGGCTATTTTAAAGGATGTGACGGGCGGGCTAACGGAGGTCACAGAATTATATATATATATATATATATATATATATATAAGGAGAGATAATCCATCATTTTAAACGTTTCAATTTTTTCAGCTGGAAGTACGTATAATAGTATAACATACTATTATTATAGGTATGGTCAATAAATCGCCGGAAAAATGAGCATAGCAGGATAATTAAAGGCCTTAAACTTGACGAAAATAATTTTTATTTGTCTAACTGTTTATGTTATAATAAAGAGGAAAGATCAAAGTATTTTTTGATTTATTTTTAAAATTTTTTTCTCATTTTGGGCATGTCCAAAATTGTCGTTTAAAAATCATGTTTTTTTTTTTTTTTTTTTGGAAAAATCGATCGTCAGCCATTTTTTTTTTTCAATTTTATAAACAAAAGTTAATTTTTCCGTTTAAAATTCTGCCAAAAAACAGTTACACATTTTAAAAAATTTATCTTTACAAAATTTAAAATTTAAATGTTTATTTAATATATTTTGAAAGAAAAAATTACTTACTTTATGCGCTGAAAAGTGTACTTTAAAAAAGAGACAGCGGGTCTTAACAGCAGCGACACATGACGAGGTGTCGATAGATGTTGTCATCAAGTATTGACAGCTTACGCGCCCTTGATTCATCGTACAGATGTACAAAAGGGATATAATTTAGGTTTTGTTTTAAACCAATTACGTAACCAGTTATAAAGCAAAAAATTCAGCGTTCTAATTTTTAATTGTTTTTAAGCTGTCCCATCGTTACGTGTACGATGCATGATGGAAATTTTTAAACTGTTGCCAGTGAGAAAAGATTTCATAAGAAAGGTGCATACAAATTAATCTAATTAAATTAAATTAATTAAATTAATTAATTAAATTATTAATTTGTATACACCTTTTTATGAATTTTTTTTATTTATATTATATACTAATTATTATAACTGAGACAATATAAAAATAACAACATATAAATTAATCTAATTAATTTGTATGCACTTTTCTAATGAATTTTTTTTAATTGTATGTACCTTCCCTATGAAAAGCTAAGTGTAAAATATAAATATATACATTTATTATATTTTATGGTATTATTTGTATTTCCCTTCATTTTATTAATTTAGATATTTTATATGGAAAAATATAACTGAGATAATATAAAAATAAGAACATAAATTATGTACATAATACTTTTGTACCCTTATTTGAAATATTACACAATTTTTTTTTAACTTTTTCAAATTTCTTTAATGTTAAATGACTCTTGAAAAGGCATTTTTTCTCATAATTACATAAACATATACACTTTATTTTATTTATTCATAGCCAAGTAAGAGGTCTACAGATGCAATGCAATTCGTATCAGACTTTCATGAAATATTTGTGGCCCTTAAAAGGGCCTTTGTTTTTTGCTATTTTTCCCAAAGCTGGGACCCTAACAGGTGCTACCACTCCGGGCCAGAGTGGACCTGGGAACAACAGCAATTCTTGGTTTGCACCTTCTCACAAGCTTGAAGCTCCTTCTTCACTCTGCTGGAAACTGCTTCTAATGTGTGTACATTGCAATTTAGCTCAATTAGGTGTGTCCCCCACTTTCTCCAGTAAAAAAACGGTCAAGTGGTTGACTGGAGCCCGGTCTGTCAAACATTTTATTTTAGAGATAATTGATTTCCGGCAGCTGTCAGCATTCAAACCAGATGATAGAGAATATACCTCAGCCAAGATCTTAATGGCAGTGTTGATATGGCTTCTATAATCTTCTGCAGTCCCACCAGGAAGACGTTCTATCGACACAAGATGAGAGGATGATGGTGTTGTGAACATCACACAGTTGACATGTATCCCATCTTGTGTTGTGGCATCAAACAGCAGGCTGCAACTTTCTGATCTTAAAATGTGTTCAACAGTTTTTAAGTCAGAAAAAAATCCCAGTTCGGTCATCATGCGGTAAACTGTGGTCACAGAGTTTATGCAAAATTTTGGTTCTTGCAGGACCATAACAAAGTTTTGCAACAGTTTAGGCACATTCCTAGCAGCCACACCACTTAACAAACAGGCATAATGCATTTTCCTAGATGTCATGTGTGTGGATTTTTTTGTTGTTTTTTTCAGTTTCCTTTTCAGCTTCATGGTCAATTTTTTCACTTGTTCTTTTAACAATGTGATGGTTTTCCTCTGTCTGCAGACTCTCATTTTTAATTTTTTATTTTTTTCAATTAAAATTGATGCCTGTTTTGGGGTTATTGGTGTCTACATCGGGCTGGCCGGGGTCTCCATCGAGCTGGCCGGGGTCTGTGAATGGGCAACTTCATCACACATAGTCTCAAATTTTAGAAAATTGTTCCCTGTGTGCCTGCTTTTGTAAATTCTCCTAAGACTCAAAATGCGGGCAAGTGAAACTTTAGGAAAACCATTTTTAGCATTTTCCGAAGATGCCCATTTCATAAGACCTCTTAATGTCATTTTCTCTGCCATCTTCAAAAATATGTGGCCGCACAGAACTGGCTGTCCTGATTGTACAGCACCATATTTTCTTAGACATTGGCTGATCATGCTCATCTGGAAAAGATGAAAAAAGAAAATTAATTGACAACTATATATTTATAATAAAATCTTTGAAAATGATTACTAGATTAGCTGAAAGCACTCGAGATTATCACATTTTTGCACAGTATTTCAATGAAATGTATCTTTAAAACAGTAGATACTATATAGTGAATTTTATTTTTAAGCGTAGCTTAGATGTGGCACAAGGCCTAAATTATGAGATACCCAATAAGGATCCAATTCACTAGGGAAGCAAGCTTGCTAACCATTACATTACGTCGAAGTGCCCAAACAGTAGATACAATAAGCGTTGATTTATATTTGATAGAGAATACCCCCAGTGGGTTGAGGTCCTTCAATATCAGACATCTTCGACCAGTTGACCCAGCCGGGGCTGATTATATTCATAGCCAGTATCGTACCCGCTTTATTAAAAGCCATTTCGTGGTTTTCTCACCAGCTTTAGTATTGGCGTCTACCGCTTTCCCTCTTAACTGCTACTGTAACTCCTAGTTCTGTCAGCTTCACAAAAAAATAGTTTAACGAAAATAAATGCTTGAGACAAGAAAAAGATTAGCTAAAACAAATAAAATCAGCTTACGATTAGATTTCTCTTTCTTACTGACCTTGTCATACAGTTAACTTATACTGTCATTTTGGTTAATTAATATAAAGTATTTATCCGTATTCGAACGGAATGTGACACAAGGTCAAGCTTAAAGTGAGACACCACTCGTACATGGATTAGGGACAATAAATGCTCAAGCCTCGTCGGTACTTCCTTTTGGCGCCATACACTGGGTAATGATCCGAGCCCCTTCCCAGAGGAGTCTTGAGCATATTATATTAAATTTTAAACGCCCTGCACGGCTTTAAAGTAATTTAATGGTTAATTGCGATCAGTTAACAATGAAATGTTAATTAACGTTGATTATGTTCACCAGTTTTAATTACATGTAATTAATATATTTTCTTTAATATGAAAAGCCTAAAAAATGCTTCAATCTACAACATCCAACCGTTAGGACTTGTCCGCAATTACTTACGCATGAATATAATCATATTTCTCTTTTTAAACGTTACTAACCCTAACCTACTAGGAGGCACAATGGAGTTAATGGATAACAGCTCGGATTGAAGAATCTGAGAGCCGAGTTCGAATTCCAGTCAGATTCATTGCATTCACTTACGTGCGAAGTAAAAGGTATTAATCCTTAAATGGGTAAATATCAGGACAGACCGGGTGGCAACTGGTCTACCACAGAAAGAAATGGCAATCTACTGCGGGGAAAAAAATCTGCCTCGTCAATCATGTATCGAAAAATACATGATCGCCTAAGCGTGTATAGCGCCTAGCTGACTGACTGACCTTTACTCTAGTAATTAAATCCTAACTCTAATCTTATACTAAGTCTCTTTTTGTAAGACTACCACAAAAATAACCAGATCTTTTAAAGTGCTCAATATTTTTGGGGGGAAAATGATTAATTTCAATCTTAATCACGGTACATATACAAACGATTTTTGGCATCCCGACGTGGTGTAATGGTTAGTAAGCTTGTCTCGCTAGAACAATTACGACTGAATAGTGAGTTCAATCCTCACTGCGTGCCCCATGCTTTTGGCCTCAGAAAATAACCATATACAAACGATTGTTTCAATTTTAGTTTTTCTCTCTTTAACCTCCTGTGAGTAAACGAGGCTCGAATTTTGCGAAAAGGTATTTCGTTGTCGAATTTCGCACATGAACACACAGATTTTTCTCATTAATCATTCAACGATGATCTTCATTGTATAATGAAATTTGTCAAGATTATCGTAATTTCCGCTTGTTTAACATCTCTGATTTTGGTTGGTGTTCAAGTGACATTTAATCTGGTTTGGAATTTGAATTTTACGTGTTGTATCGAAAGACTGTCGAAGCAAGTCATCGGATTTCTGTTCTTTTTGTCAAACATCGAAAATCGACAAAGGCGCTGGTGAGTAAAAATAAAGTTGATTTTGAAACTTCAAGAAAATTCGATGGTTCCTTACGTACACCCAACCACATCAGTCAGATAGCTGGGGGTGGGGAGAAGAGGATCCATACCGTTCTCAAGTGGTGGCAAGGGCTAGTTGAGTTGAAAGAGAATGGTTGTGACACGACTGCGAGTCTCTACACCACACTACACTTGGGTGATTATAGTGAGGAAATGCGGATGCTTGCGACCACTTCCAGCGCAACTATACTGTCGGTGCAGGCCTGACGGATCAGGGCGAATCGGATAAATCCCATCCCCTGATAGCGTTCGTTAAGAAGGAACATCGAAACAGCTGGGAGGGCATGGATGGCGAAACAAAAACAAATTTGATGGCACATATTTATAAAAGAACTAAGAGTATATAAAAGCTCAGGAAATGAGAGTGAAGATGGAAAACCAGAAACAAAAATTCCCCAATTTCATCGTCATAGAATCAAGAGGACCAATCTATAACAAAATTGTCCCTCTTCATAATCCCCAAATCCAAAGTTTCTGAAGACAAGTTTAACATCTATGAACTCATTGACCTTCACTGGAACGAATCCTACCCCTTTAAAATAAAAAATAAAAATGTAACTACCGGAAAAGACAACTTCGAAAAACTTAAACCAAAATGCAAAAAAAAAAAAGCCTTAAAGAATTAAGATTCCAAACAATCACAAGAGAAATTAAAGACCCACACAAAAAGTAATCTAACTCAGCACAACCCTGAAAAAAAAAAAACAGAAATTGAAGCAGCGCAACAAATCTTGAAGCCACCTAGTCCAAGAGAAGGAACAACATCAAGGCTAAGACCACCAAAAGGACCTAATGAAAACAGAAACAAAAATCACTCAAATTAATGAGAAGGGCGAAGCCCCAGACAAAACCGAGTGCTTAGAAAGTATGGATACATAACACCCCTAAAAGTAAATCCTGTCAAAAATAATACTGAATTGATATGTGAGTAGCACAAAAAATAATTTCAATGAAATACAACTTCTTGTAACAACATACAACCAGCAATATTATACCTCCAAGAAATTCACCTGAAAGAAAATAATATATTGGATCTTAAACACTACATGTCATACAACCATATAAATAAACAAGCCAATATAGAGCCTCAAGTGGGTAATCAATACTCATCAGCAATAACATCCCTCACGGTGAAATAAATTTAAAAAACAAATATACAAGCAGTTGCAATATCTAAAACATTACACAGAACCATCGCTACCGGTTCAATAAATAAATATATATATATATATATATATATATATATATATATATACCACCTAGTGAAATCATTAATGAAATAGAAATAAACAACTTATTCTGATGAGACTTCAACAGCCACAATGAATTATTAGGCAGTAAATAAGCAAAAAAGAAAAGCAGAACCATAGAAATATTAATAAACCAGAAACAGTTACGTCTTTTTAACGATAAATCATACACATACGTACATCCAGCAACAGGTACATATTCTAATGTGGACCTTACAATATGCGACCCCGCCATATACATTTGGAGAACCCATCAGGATATATGTGAAAGTAATCACTTCCCCATCATATTAGAAAACCAGAACCTTAAACTAGAAGATAAAACATCTGGGAACCTCCAAAAGCCAAGCGGAAAGAATTTCACAACTCATGTAAACATAGATTAGTTACTGAAGCCAACACTGACAATGAAGACCATATATTTGGTTATCAATTACTTATAAATACATATTAAATCAATATATATATATAGCACTTTCGTCCGACATTGAAATGCTAATTTGATTCTTTTTTTCAATCTGGCGACGAACACCGCCAAACTGATAAGTCAAACGTCGTTCACTGGACGCAATAAAGACATACTATCGACAGTGGGTTCATTGACTTCCGATGAGACTCTAGCGTACAAAGAACTCTCATCAATTCACACGTTGAATTCGCGCCCGTTTCCGTAATGGAAGAACACACTGGAATTTCTTTACCCCGCACAGATCGCACGCGAGTTGTGCCATTTCAATCCATTTGATTGCAAATTGACCGGGTGTCAATCCGTCAAATTTTTACTTGGCGTTTTTTTTTTTTTTTTTTTTACGAAACAAAATGCTGTAGAGAAAATATAGGTAAAAAAGACTTTCAATTGTACTCTCAATTATAAAACCTTGTTGCGTTTTCAACGTCGAACTTGAGGTGGTTTATCTATGAAGAGAAATTGTTATTTAATCAATATGTGATGAAATAATACTTGGCGCGGGAAATTATCAACACAATGAAGATTTTGAATAAAAGCTATTAACTTTTGAAGATGAAAATTTAAAAATAAAGACGCTGTTAATATAAGTTTTAAAGTTTATAAAAGGAATTTAACTAGTTTGATTTCTGTGATGATTGTTTTTAAAATAATAAGTTTAGCCAATGTTTAACTAGAAACAGTAATTTATAAATATTGTTTATGACCCGAAAACTAAACACAATGTTTAGCTATCCTATATAGTAGGGGTGGCCAAACCGCGACTCTTTGACCTTTAAATAAGCGGCTTGGAAATATGTTAGCTGAACTCCTTTTTTTTTTTTCATCACAGTTAATATAAAAGGTAAATAAGAAAAATTTTAATCTTTATAATTATTTACTTGGTATCAGACTCGGTTATATTAAAACCTAAGTTTAATGTGCATGTATCAAAAACGCATGTGTAAATTTTATTCATGTCTTGCGGCTCTCGAACATCTAAACTTTATTGTATCTGGCTCTTATATTAAGCAATTTTGGCCACACCTGATATATAATTGTATAGCCAGAAAAACACCTGACGGTTTAGCTGGAAGTCAATGTTATTCGATAGTATCACAAAGCTCTTCCTATTATTTTTTTCCTTTCTTTTAGTAAGGACTTTTGTGCGGAAAATCTGTACAATTTCTTTACTCCTTCAAAGCAAATTTATCAAAGGAGTTAAGAATAAAAAAAAAAAAACAACTTTATTGTCGTCATCAAATACCATTGGGGAAACCTTTCGGTGGCACATCAATCGCAAAAAGTAGATTGGATGCTCAGATCTCTATTAATGAGTCCTATCAGCGCTTTTTATAACCGACAGGAAAGGAGAATTCCTAGGCCCCATTTCTTTTTCACTATTTCGAAAAGTTATAATTGAAATAGAAAATGAGGCTATCTGTTGAGCCTCAGTGATCTATTGTTTGTATTCTGACGATATAAGCAATGAGCCATCAGAATTATTTGTAAGATAAATTTGGATTTTATTCTAACCAAGTAATTTTAACAGAAAAGAGATTTACATCATTATTATAGGTGAATAATTAATCTCCAAATGTTGTTATTCCACAAGAACATTTAAGACGTTGGTGATCAAACTCTCTATAATTTCCTATCCTTTGTACTTATAATCAATATATGTCCCATTACTATTCCTTATATCCATGCTCTGCTATCGATTTACACCAGCTCATTAAGTTACTCAATGTGTCCTTTTTCTCTTTTCTCGTCAATATGTGCTATGAATCTCAAATTCTCCAACCCCACTTTCCTCATTATGCTTCCCCAAAATTTTAATTAACTTTCTGATTAAGTCTTTTCTGTCCCTATTTTCCTTAAAACTTCCTCGTTTCTCACTTTTTTCTATCCATGATATTCTCAGCATCCTTCTGTAGAACCACATTTATTGGTTCAAGTCTCCTCTTCATCTGTGAGGAAATCGTCCAACATTTACTTCTATATGAAAAGGATTGTTAATACTCAATAGTTCAGCACTCTTTTCTTTGTTTCTGACGTAATTTTTCTAATACTTGTTTAAACATCTTTCTTCCAACGCACCTTCGGATTTCTGGGTCACATATTCTGTTGCCTGTTAAACACTTTCCAGATTCTTAAATTGTCTCTCTTGCCAAGACCATACATTCCGTCTTCTTGGTTAGCCATTTCTTCTAGTTAACTTTTTATTGTTTCTATTGATATTTTTTACTAATATTCACTCAATGCAAGGTCCCCGTCCAAGGTAAGACGATAAACTACGTCTAACAGCAAGACCTCTGATCAGGAGGTTTTGAGGAGCGTAGAACCACCTCTTAATTGCTGACGTTTCCAGGTCCACCCTGGTAGCACTTGTTAGGGTCCCAGCTATGGATGAATAGTTAATATAGTTGATATCTAAAAAAAAAAAAAAAAAATATTATATACCGTTATGCTATATAAAAAAAAAAATATATATATATATATATATATATATATATATATATATATATGCGAGAGAGAGAGAGAGCTGGCAATGTGTGTTGGCATTAATAATAAAACCGTACTCGATGTAAAATAAATACAATTTATATTAAGAATGAATATACATGTGTATTTATTCTCTGTGTGTATATATATATATATATATATATATATATATATATATAAATCGTAAAATGCATCTGTTGGATGCTTTGGTACACATCGTCTGTGATGTTTCTAGCCGAGGTTCATTAGAGGTTTCGTGTCTTTCAACATCATACTTCCCTCCACGGTGACCCAGACGATATTAATCGGGTATCGACTTGTGTATCTTCCGTTAGCTACAATTTTTTCCATCCTCCCGACCACACACTGCGACTCTTCTGGGCAATTTGTGGTCCAATCCCGGAAAACTTCCGGTTCAACAGCTGTGCGCGCTCCTCTATTAAATAAGGAAGCAAACGCAACCACAGTTTTTATCTGGTAAGGAACATGACAGCGTTCTCGGCTTAAAGTGTTAAGTAACGATTTGATTCCCTTCACTGAGACATATACATGTACACACACGAAAACGCTCTCAAGAATCACATTCTGCTTATACTTATCCCATTATCCACCGAAAGGAAAAAAAATCCTACTTCCTTTTTTTTTTTTTTTTTTTAAACTCCCCTGTATGAGTTACACACACACACACATCAACGCAGGGACATTCACACACACATACCAATATACACATCTAAAAAAATATACCGTAACCCTAATAGGGGGGGTTCAAACAGATGCTATATCTTAGCCCGAGATCACCCGTAGGTAACGGCGGTTCGGGGTACCCTATTTCTGTCCCCTATTCGAGTGTAGTTTTAGGTCAGACACAAGACCTACACCCCCAAAAAAAACATAGGTATAAAAAAAATATCTCAACCGCAACTTCCTTTCATCTCCTTACTGGCTGCCAGTCACTTGATCTTTTCGGCTATAGGCATCTGGAGGCTTTTTCTGCTGCCAATGTTATTGAGCGAATAGCCTTTTTTTTTTCCAAACCTGTTACACCCAATTTTGGCAACATCTTACAGAGAAACCACCCTGCAAAGCCTCTGCAACTGATTTCAATCGGTTCGCATTGAGCTCGCCAACCACATCTTTTGTATTCTTCTACAATCAGTAAATATTTCCCAAACTTCTTTCCGATGGCTTCGTCCATATTTTCTTCCCAAGAGACTGTTAATTCTAACATGATAACTTGATTGGTCTTTTCAGAATAAATAATCATGTCCCGATGAAGCTTAGTCTGTATTATTTCCACTGAGAATTTAAGCTACCTGCCTATATCTACTCTCATTTGTCAGTCCGGGACAAAGCTGAGGAGGGATGTTTTCTTCTTCTGCAATGTCTTTACCTTTTCCCCGGCTCTGATAAAATTCATCATCTTATTCGGTTCATATTCTCCTTGAGACTATTGTTTCAATGATTCCTAAAACATTATCATGGCAGTACCGCCCCTCGCTTAGCGCCCTGGGGCAACCGCTCAATATGTGTTGAAGAGATCCTCTTTTCCGACATGTGGACATTTCTCTATCAAGCCAATGCCAAAATAAATAGTTGCTGAATCCTAGTGCACGAATACTACCCCCCACAGAAGATATGAGGGACAGAGCGCAAGATCATCTACTTTCAGTGATGAAAAAATGCTTAATGTTGATATGTTGTGTCTGTCGTTGTGTGATAGTATCACTCGGAGAACAGTTCATTAGTATTGTGATTTTGATAGCGGCTCAGAATGTGAAATCGAAGAGACGAGTTCAAATTCCAGTTGGGTTCGTTACATTCACCTATATGCAAATGCCCTTGGGAAAGCTATGAATCCATCTCCGCCAGCTATGGGTTAAATAGCATAGAATTTGTATCTAGAAAAATCAGTGTTATTGTTAAAAATGAATTAATGCTATAATCACTTGAAAGAAAAAAAATATTCTTACAAACCAAAAATATATTTCATCTTTTAAATAATTCACAATTATTGGGTTGGTGCGTAATTATCGGACGTTTTTTAAATAATATTTATGAAAAAAAAGAAACTTAACAATTCAACAATAACATTTATAAAAGATCATTCCGCAGCATATGATTATCGACACGCATTATCATAACCTGAAAATAAAACTTTTTATTAAAAAAAAGTAAACAAAACATCAATTTTTATTAACAAATAACTCACCTACAAAAACTCCTGATAATTATGCACCAACCCAATACTTGATAACCCGTGAAAGGAAGTCAGCCAATCAATCACTATCTTAAGTTGTCTTGGATTGAAAGACGATGAAAATACTGCTACGTTTTTGGCGCTAAATTGACATCTGCGTTGAATTCTTTTTGCCGAAAAAATCCAACACTTATTGGATAATAGACTCCCCGTGACCTGTTGGGTCACTGATGGTTCATGTTATAAAACATTGAAATTGATTTCAACATTCTATTGAAATGAAAATTAATTTTATGATTCAGTTAAATATTTCACTTCCTTCTTGTGATCATTTGTCTGGTTTGCAAGTTGATGTTTAACGTTTTACTGATTGTTTACGGCAATTAATAAGAATAGAACTTCCGGGATAAACTTAAACTTTAAATCAGATTAAATTAAAAATATTTTTTAATATGCCAAAAAATATTTTTAAATCATAATCACATGAAAATATTTTTGAATATGCCAAAAGATTTTTTTTTTAATATTTAAAATTTTTTCTGTTTAAAGAAAGCTGAAATATAAAGAATTACCCTACAAACAACTGGACGAAACAGCAAAGAGGCGGGGGGGGGGTCTTTGTGCCTGTCTTTTAACTTAAAAATAATTTAATTAAAAAATTGTCTGTTTGAAGAAAGTTAAAATAATAATACTGACTGTATAAACAACTTAAGATTTTTTAAATCTTATTCACTTAAATCAGATCAAATTAAATCATTATGCGCCAGACGGACGCACCACGCAAGTACGCACGCAGTTACAGAACTTTAGTATTCCATAAAGATAGATAGATGGCGTTCTTTGCGACAGTGTAAATAAATATTGCTTAGTCATTACAAAATTCTTAAAATTAAATATTAAAAACAGAAACTGTTTTGTATATGCTGCACTCTTCTTTATGGAAGGTATTGACAATCATGGATCTATTCCTTGTAGCTTTGTTTATCGCCTTACTATTTCGCAGAAATTTGAATTCTAAGTGTCCCTTTTGTTCCAATTTTCTGTACATTAAAATTCCTCCGTTGCTCACATGTTTTTCTCTATGGTATTCTAAGCATCCTTCTGTAGACCCACATACATTTCCTAAGGCCTTCTCTTCATCTGTAAGGAAACCGTCCAACATTTCCTGCCATCTTCTGTTAAAATAGAGATAGTTAAAATTCTGTACTCGCTTGGTTTTGATTTTAAAATGACTAGATTGTTCTGAATTTGGGTTAAGAAAGACGACTTGTATGAACCTTTTCATACAAGTTGTTTAAAAAGTTAATTATGTACCGAGATCTTCTTTGCTTGACTTTTAACAATTATCAAATGGCGGCAGTTGTTGTTTTTTTACCTTCACTCAACACGTTCTCGAGCAAAAAAAAAAAGAATAAGTAAGCTTGCGATAATGATATATCTGTATAAGCGAACTCCTGAAATGTTTTCATTTTGATTAGCTATAGAGAAGGACAAGACAAGTACATGCCTCGGCATTTCGTTTTATCTCTGGCAACAGCAGTCAGGATTCAAAGATAACATCCCCAACGTCACATATGGTAGCAGAAAGACCAATCCCTAATCAAGATAATCGGAGGTGTTAGAAACTTAATCAAAAAGTATTAGTTCGAAATAATATAAATTTGGATCTCATGGCAACAAAACGTCCATTTGTTTCCAATAGCCATTTTAAGTAAGTACCTCTAAAGATTCACTAAAAAAAATGGTCATCCATGATGAAAAAATGCGCAAAACCTGAAAACAGTTTTATCGTTAAACTCTGTTATCATTAAGAGGAAAGACCACAGGAGTTAATAAATTATATATTTTTTTAATCTGTTATAGAACTTTCAAAATATAGGTTAAATTTTTTTTTTTTTTTTTGCGTCAACGGGTGAACATAAAATAGTTATGGTGAAAGACACGTTTATTTGACAGTTCTTGCAAAAATCAGATAATTGTTGGATTTCAATTAAACGACATTATTTACATTATTCGGACTATTGTCCTCATCTTTGTCGCCATATTTATCACAACGTTTCGGCCGTTGTACGCTGCGGCCTTCTCTCAGGTGGTTGGAATGTCGAACTGAACACTTTATCCTCAAGGACACATGGCACAGTGGATAAAGGCATTGGTTAGATCCAGTGACAGGACCCAAAGAGTGTGAGTTCAAGACCCGGTTAAGGCAGTGGAGAACTTTCAGAGGGAAATTAACAGGAGATAACTGGCATCCATACATAGTACGTGGAACTAGAACAGTCTACCCCGGTGAGCGAAATAAAGGGTTCAGTTCGACATTCCAACCACCTGAAGAAGGCCGGAGCTTACAACGGCCGAAACGTTAGTAATAAGTATGGCGACAAAGATGAGGACAATAGCCCGAATAATGTAAATAATGTACATAATACCTCATCTCAGAAATATAGACAGATTCAATTAAACTTTCAAAACATTCACAAAGGTATTAGATTATTCTTGAAAAATTATATTTTAGAAAATTTTAATAAAACATTTTTTTACTCTGTTAAAGCTCCGTGTATTATCTAGCGATATCTAATTTTCATCTAAATATCTCGTAACTTAGTACGGTTTAATTACTGCTCAACCAGTCTGTTCTGCTGTTTAATGCATGTCAGAGATGAGCAAATGAATTCATATTTGTGCGTAAGAAAATGCAACGACCTCAGCTGCATGCTGATCACACTTTCTACGCTGATAAATCACTACACCACACTCACATCCAAGCCTACCTTTAACCGACGTAAATTCAGTTGTGAATTATTTTTCTTCAGTAATGTTAAAATATAAATGCCCTGTTAAACTTAGTGACGCATAAGCCCTTGAACAAGTACTGCCTCATGAAAGTTCATAACGCCCTTAATAGATTGTTACACACTGAATTAATTGATTTCGAAGAAGTATTTTCTTTTCGAGATATTCAATATTTTTTCACAATTCGATATATTCCTCTTGAAATAAAAAAAACAATTTTTCCAGTATTTGAAAAATGTTCTTTTATAAATGGAAACTGATAATCTTATCTACCAAAAATGATCTTTTCCTAAAAATTGTTGTAATACAACGTGTCCCTAAAGTCTCGACACATCAGCCGTAAATGTTATATATTAACAAATGAATTTTATTGAAATGCATGTAATACTAACAAATAACATCTCCAACACGATTTCCATCATTTGTGATTCAAGGGTTGATTTGCTTTGCAAAATTCACATGAACTCTTTGCAATAACTCCCCATTACCATTAATTTTAGCATATTCACTCTTTATGGATTCAATTAAGTGTGTAGCATCTGTTATTTTCATTGAGTGCACCTTCTTTAGCATACCACAGAAAAATAAGTCAATTCGTTCTTTCGACAAAAACCATGTTTAATCTGTGGAGGTAAAATATATAGTTAATGAAATTTCCAGATTTTGGGGAGAAAACCTGTACATTTAAATAAAGATAAACTTGTGAAGCTTATCTTTATTTAAATGTACAGGTTCATAGAATTCCACCCACCTTGAGCCAATTTTGGTTGACAAAAAAAAAGTATTGTATTTCAAAACTGATAGTATTTCTTCGTAATAGCGACGGGTGAAAGGCATGAATCCATATCTTTCTCCTCCACTAACCACTGAGTAAATAGCAGGGTAGACTGGGTTTTCTTGCTTTGCATGGCAGACAGCCTAACTGTAAATTAAAAACCATAAGGAAGGCAAGGAGAAAAGCCTTAACTTTCTCAAGAATTCATGACTTTTAAATAATAAAAAAACAGAAACTGTGAAGAGTAATGATCGCCTGCGTCTTGGAAGAGAAATGGAATATATTTAAAAAAAAAAAAACACAAATGTTGGGTCAACTGAGTAAAACATTTCAGGGAAAATGAAGAGCATAACAAAAGTTGACTTTTGACCTTTTACGTTTGTCCAGAAGAATACTTACCCCCCCTTGTCTGGATCTTTTTTGTTTGTTTATCTCTCGTAAAAATTCCCGCCCCTTTCATTCGCGTGAAAGATTAAGGGACATAACTTTTTTTGTTGTTTTCAGAGCCTTTCGCTTTCATCTTTGCAAACCAACATCAACTAAATCTTTTTCTCCCTACCCCTTTCGTGCAGAAAGGAGTTTAATTTCTTCCAATGATATTGTCGTGACATACGAGCTTTAATTTTATTAATGTCTGGTTTATCGTTAAAATTCGTTACTGTCGCATTCTGTCTCTTCCTCTTCAAACATTTTATTGCTTGTAGGAATGTATGTAATTTAAACAGTTGTTCTTGTGCTGCCTCTTTCCTTCTGTCTATATTTTTCTATTCTGTCTCTTGTTTTTATACCTTGAAATGTAGATACCTACTCTCTCCATCTCTCTCTCTCTAATATATATATATATATATATATATATATAAACAAGGGTAAAATATGCATAGAAGATAAATTGGCTAGTTCATAGCCGAGTAACTACGTAAGTTTATTAGATAAGAGAGTAGAATTGCTGAGTAGGTGTATGCACGCCAATAAACCCCTATTGTGTCATCTGCCACCAAACTACGGTCTTTTGGTTTACCACCCAACACCACAATTTTTTGGTTAGAGTAAAGTCACCCGGAGTTGGTAGGTCCATCCACTGTTTGTGTTTTGTCTTTTTTTTCTTTGCTTATTTTATTTTTTTTTCTTCGTGCAGATATCTATTTTCATAAGCTTTTTCCTTTATTTTTGCCTTTGTGATTATTTAGGTTACCTTGTTTGTCCTCATTCGATCTTGTCTAAAGATTGAGTCAGTGTGAAACTCCTTGAGCGCTTACATTATTCGAACTGTTATCTTCATCGCCATATTCAAAATAGTTCATTTTTTTTCATGAATCAATTACGTAAAGATCTTCTTGCCTTAAATCCATTTTATGAACCTGGCCTTGTTTTCTGTTCATATTGTAAAATGTATGAAGTACTCATATATTGCAACAAAATGTGATTTCCGCGTTTTAGCATGTTACGATGATTTTTCATGTAGTCTTTCCTATTCATATTCATTCTTTCCGTAAAGTTCGCTCAACTTTTCTTTAGCGATTTTTATGAACTATTTCAGTTGTTTTTACAAACCTTATAAGCTCTTCAGAGTAACTTTTTATTCAAGAAAAACATTTTTGAGAAAACAAACAAAACCTATTAACTCTGAATGCATAAAAAACCGGGGGTGGGGAGAAATCAAGTTTAATCAGCATTTTTTATTTCATACAAACATCATATATATACACTCAAGTTATTACATCGTTGTTCGTCTTGGTGTTCTTTTTTTGTTTGTATTTTTGTTTTGGTGTTCTTTTTTTGTTTGTATTTTTGTTTTTGTTTTTTTCGTCTTGGTGTTCTTTTTTTGTTTTTTGTTTTTTTTTTTCGTCTCGGTGTTCTTTTTTTTTTGTTTTTTTTTTTTTCGTCTTGGTGTTCTTTTTTGTTTGTTTGTTTTTTTTTTTTTCGTCTTGGTGTTCTTTTGTTTGTTTGTTTGTTTTTTTTTTCGACTTGGTGTTCTTTTTGTTTGTTTTTTTGTTTTTTCGTCTTGGTGTTCTTTTTTTTTTTTTTTTATTCGTCTTGGTGTTCTTTGTTTTTTTTTATTCGTCTTGGTGTTCTTTTTTGTTTTGTTTTTTTTATTCGTCTTGGTGTTCTTTTTTTTTTGTTTTTTTCGTCTTATTTCACTATTATCGGTAATGTAAAAGTTGACACGAATGCAATCTCGTTCAGGTCTATTTTCTCTATTAATTCTACGTAAAGTTGCCTAATATTCATACAATGCATAGCCCCACTATTTACACTATTCCTCATCTTTGTCGCCATATTTATTACAACGTTTCGGCCCTTGTACGCTCCGGCCTTCTTCAGGTGGTTGGAATTTCGCTCACTGGAGTAGACTGTTCTAGTTCCATGTGCCATGTTTAATGGATGTCAGTTGTCAGTTATCTCCTGTTAATTCCCCTCTCCAAGTTCTTCAGCTGCACGGGATAACGTACACACAGTCTTTAGTCATGTTCTCCTCTATCGGGGGCGGGGGTCTTACTCGTGAGAGATATCTGCGAAGTGTCGTCCAGCTTTTGAAGGTTGTCCTGATCTTATATAGACCGCAGATCCTTTGTATTTTCTCTGATAACCCCTTCACATAAGGCAGACTGTTTTCCGAGTGTTGTTGTCCTTCTCCTCTTGTACCCGCCTATCCCAGTTTTGTGGGGGCTGCTGCTATGTACCCAGGATAGTTGTTACGTTGTAGGATACTACTTACACTGACCAATTCTTTATCTAATGTCTCTGGGTCGCCACTTATGACGTTTGCTCGGTGTTGTAAGCACCGGATGAACCCTCCGATCTAGCTCTAATCTCTGGGTAGGGAGAAAGTTGTCTATTTGCATTCAATACCTCCAAAATCAAACTATTTACATTCTATCATCGCCGGAAAACATGGAGTTCCACAAGCGAGAAGTGCGTAAGAAGAAACTATTAGCAATGAACTTCCGGTTACATCTAACCAGTTCAACTGTGAATTGATGGGACCTTGTCAATCAAGTACTGCACTTAAATTCATAAAATCTCTGGAAAATAGCGAAGAGTTCGACCTAAATGACCCCCACAGATACACACCAAAAACAAACCTTTTATGTCCGTGTCAGTGCTTCACTGAAATACTTCAAAATGCACCGAGAGCATTTCTTTGCTAAGATAAAAAAGAAATTGTCCAAGAATTGATCAAATGGTGAAAGATACGGAAACAAAACAGTAAATACATGGTTAAATAAAATATAAAATCTTATTTTTATTTAATAAGCAACACAAATATTTTACGTTCACGAATATCATATAAAAAAAATATACATTTTCTCAGTGTATCATATACTCTTCACCTCGAACCTGCGTATTCTGATAGAAAGTTAATTTGGTAATAGCTTTAAAACATGAAAAAAAATATATATATATATTTTTAAAAATTTTCTGTTTTAGTTGAAGTACTGAAAAGCGCTTTTGTGTGCTGTGTTCATTTACATTGGCGGTCACGGATCCCCACAATTTTCTGTCTTTTGTAGCGCTTAATAATTTTTTTCGTTTTGTTATCTCTCCTAAACCTTGTTCTGAGATTCATTTACTCAAGCTCGCTAGGTAGATAATGAGGCGTTTTCTTCTGTCCCTTTTGCCCTCAACCTGTTCTGGAAGTATAAAATTTCCTGAGCTCCCTTTTCAACTGTCTCTTCCTGATAAGTATAAGTATACTTTTTTCTGGTTTCTCTAAAACTTCCTCGTTGCTCACATGGTTAGTCTATGGCATTCTCAGCATCCTTCTATAGAACCGCATTTCAGTTTTTTCTATTCTCTGTGAGGAGATTCTCCAGTATTCATTGACATATAGGAAAACTGATATTACAACTGTGTTTATCATTCTTTTATGTCTGTCAATCAAAAGCATCTTTCATATACATTCTGCTAAACTCATTTTATACAATTTAAGAGACCAACCATACTGTCAGAATATACAGGGTGCGATGGGTAAATTATCGCAGTTCTATATTTTTAATTTAGCTCATGCACGATGTTCTTGATTTTGTCCACTGCACAATATAGCAAGATCAGTTGAACACCGGAAGCTTCAATACAAACATTTCAGAGTGTTTGGGTGTCAATCTGAGGACAATGCAGAAAGGGTTGAAAAGAGTTGGATGAGTCTAATGCTGATTACGATGGTATTTGGAGTGATCACTAATTATGGTAACATTATACCTCCATTCCTATTCCAACAGGGCCCCAGACACAATGCGGAGGCCTACGTCAAGCGCTTTGAGGAGATAATGCTGCCCTGGCTCAAGAGGGTGGCTACTGGAAGACCCTATGCCTGGCAACAGGCTGTCTGACAATTTCTACAACCACATCACCTCTTACATCTGGCCACTTAACTCCCCACACTGCAACCCCTTGATTATTATATGTGGGGTGCAGTTGAACAAGAGACCAATAAAAATCCTTGTAATATCAAAGATGAGCTGAATGCAAGGATTATAGCAGCATTCACCAACTTAAGGTGACCGTCCAGAAGTGATGAAGGAGATCCCGAAGTTTTCTGGAGGCCGTGGTTGAAGCCAATGGCGAATTTATTGAATAAATTTACTCTTTAATATTTCAAGATATTTTTGTATTATTTTAGTAAATATATCTGTTAAAATGAGACGACAGAGTAGTTTTCATTTTTGCGTAATTTAGATAACAATTTATCCATTGCATCCTGTATTCGGTGTAACTTTTAATCAGCAGGAATTTGTATTTTTTCTTACATGTTGTATGGGTCCGCTTCTGCCTCGGTTTCGTCTATCAATTTAACTCTATTTCAGCCAGATAAAACCCTGACAACGTCGGAGGATCTGTTAATACGGGTGAAGATGCGAACATTAGACAATCATTTGCTTTTGCGTTAAATTCGTCACGAAAATTGTTTATGAAATAAGGCGAATTAAAAATTTTGTTTTCTATGTACCGTGTCCCTTCAGGGCGTGGTTAATCATGACTCTCCGTAATTTCCTGTCCTTTTTAGCTCTTAGTAAAGTTTATTTTTGCTGTTTTCATTGTTCAGATAACTATTTACACAAACTCGTTAGATAAGTTATGCTCAGCTTCTTTTCCTCTTGCCTTCAATTTGTCTAGTGAGTTTTAGATTTTCTAAACCTTTCCCCCATGTGCTCAAGATATTTTAACTGTTTCTTTCTAGTTCTAATTATAAGTGTCCTTTTTGTTCCCATTTTCTTTAAAACTTCGTTTCTCACATGTTTGGTCTATGGTATTCCCAGAATCCTTCTGTAGAACTACTTTTCTGTTGATTAAAGTCTTTTCATCTGTAAATAGATTGTCTACCATTCCCCGCCATTTACGATGACCAATATTACATAACTGTTCAGTCCTCTTTTCTTTGTTTCTAACGAAATTATCCTGTTTCTTAATAGTTTGCTTAGCTTTTTGAAGGCATCTTTCGCTTTCCCAATCGTCCTTCGGATTTCAGTGTCACAATTTCCGTACTCTGTTAAAATACTTCCTAGATATTTAGATGTTTGTACTTGCTTGATTTGGCTTAAACTGATTTATAGGAAGAAACCTCAAATTAATAATGGATTTTTTTTCTTTCAAATGGCGGAGTAATGATGATAGTTATCCGTTTCTCGCAGCGTAAGGATTTTTTTTTCAAAGCCGTAGGGTAAATCAGCGGTAATAAAATTTTCAGCGGATATATCCGCTTTCCGCAGCAAAAAGGTGTTAATGGTGGATTTTTGTTTTTCTTATAATTAATACCGGATATTAAGTAAGCCTCAATAGGTTAAAAGTATGTTTCGCTAAATATCATTTTTTGACCAAACTTGGATAAGCGTTCCTGCAATAAGACGGGTTGGCAAAAGAATACTCCCCCCCACCATCATACCGCTTTTTTCAACTACCTTCACTCCTCAGCAATGTTTGTTTTCAAAAGCGATGATTATAATTGTAATAAAACTTAAATATTTGAAAGTTAATTTATATATTTTCTTTGTTTTGACAACAAAAAAATAAACACTATGGAATATTGTAATATAAGCACTTAAAAGAGAAATTGTTTACCAGAAATTTGTAATTACGATACTCAATTAATATACTGAGTATTAAAAGTCAAAAGTTATTTTCAATAGTCAGGAATTAAAACAAGCCTCACTCACTGTAATATTAAGTCTATTTTATACTACATCTTATATCTATTTATTTGTCAGTAAAAGCTGACAAATTCCATATGAATTTGATGAATCGACACACAAAAAGAGAATACAATATTTGATCATGAATATCTAACCGTAGTGATAAATCTATTCACCAGTTTTGTTTAATATGTGTGTGTGTATTCGTGTCAGCGTCCACACTGAACAGCTGCAAAAATCTACAGATTGATTGACTGTCCATGAAAAAAAAGTTTAAATGAAAGATACTAACACTGTCACGTTTTTATTCTATTTAAGTTGGCGGGATAAATTAATGTACTGGAGAGATATGTACTGGTTTTTTCACCGCTATTTTTGCTCATTTTTTTCTCCGTGAATATGGTGAGAACACTCTCACAAACCAACAGCTACATACATCAAATATATTTTGATTTAATTATACCAACAGAGTGCATGTCCTCTTTTGCTAATATGATTTATAACATTGTTAGCCTTTACTATGACCTTAATAATAGCTGCAGTCAAAAACGGAATTTGAAGATCTGTAGGCGTTCACAAGGTACACACATGGCTAACTATCTTTGCACTTTAAGTTAATTAATTAGCATTTACTTAGACAATCACATGACATCTATACAACTTGTACTTAATATATTCTTTGTATGGTTACTTACACTTTTATACATTATAGTTTCTCTCAGACGCGCGCGCATACACACACACACACACACACACACACACACACACACACAGAGAGAGAGGCTTACGGCTATATCACGTTGAAACACCGGTTCTCGTACGAACACCGAAGTTAAGCAACATAGAGCCTGGACAGTATCTAGATGGGTGACTTGATGTGCGGGTACTGCATTGGATAACAGCTTGGAATTGAGGTCGGAGAGTAGAGTTCCAATTTCAGTCAGGTTCGTTATATTCACTTAGAGACAAATGTCATTGGGAAAGGTATGAATCCACATCTTCTCACCAGCTATGGGTTAATTAGTACGACTTGTACCAATAATTATTATCTCTAAAGAATTCTTGCAATTTAAGAATATTTCATGGATTCAAATAATCTGAAATGGTTAAGCTGTAAAAACAGCAGTTTCCTTCAAATAATGTCGACATTCTTTCCGATCAAATGGAAGTTTATCAAATCTATAATATCTCAGATTAATTGGTTCTGACCTAACCATAACTCAGTTACGCCATATGTTTTCTGACGTAACCATAACTCAGTTACGCCATAGGTTTTCTGACGTAACCATAACTCAGTTACGCCATATGTTTTCTGACGTAACCATAACTCAGTTACGCCATATGTTTTCTGACGTAACCATAACTCAGTTACGCCATAGGTTTTCTGACGTAACCATAACTCAGTTACGCCATAGGTTTTCTGACGTAACCATAACTCAGTTACGCCATAGGTTTTCTGACGTAACCATAACTCAGTTACGCCATAGGTTTTCTGACGTAACCATAACTCAGTTACGCCATAGGTTTTCTTCCATAACTCAGACGACGTAACCATAACTCAGTTACGCCATAGGTTTTCTGACGTAACCATAACTCAGTTACGCCATAGGTTTTCTGATTTTTCTTCATGCCATTTCTTAAATGATTTAATTTACGATAACGAAATGCATAATTTTGCCGTAAGCTAAAGGATTTGAACGATTTAATATTATTGATAATGATTCATTTTATTTTTAACAATAGTGTTGATAATGCTTCATATTTTAGGGAAGCTCATTGAGGGAGTATATATATATATATATATATAAAGTAATTATACTTGTCTGGAAAAACCTTAGGTGTTCTGGCTAGCGTACCCTGACGATCCGCGTAGGTGAAACCTTGGTAGATTTGCTTGGCTCTTTAGGTTCATAGTTATATCTATCATGGTCGATTTCTCTTTCCTGATATTATCGGACTGGATCGAGGTTGATCCCAGCGTGCGACTTTCCTTTGGAAAGTGCATGAAAACCATACCACAGATTGACCCAAGCCTTGTGAGTGGTTAGACGGAACTCTTGGTGTCCGTCGATAGCTGTGCTAGCACGAAGTCATCGTGGCCAAGGGTTTGAGTGTGCTGGCCTTGCTCAAATTGTTGATCAAGCCAGATAACAAGCTCTCTCCCAGAAAACGTAACTAAGGTCTGCTCAGCAATTATGCAGTATAAACCACAGGTGTGGGCTCTGTGGTTGTTGAGTAAACACAAATGGGCCTAAGTTAGCGTCTACAATAGGAATTGGTTAGTCGCCCTAGTAGACAGGTATCCTCGAATACGAGTGGCTATCTATTATATATATTAATCCTCTCAAATTAACGGATCAATTTCTTAATATTGTTATTAAGCCCATCAAGGAAGAAACCGTAGTTATTTTCATTTCTTTTATTTTTCCATATACTTTCAATCTCATTCAAGATCATCTTCGGGAGTGAATTACTAAGACAGAAAAATGAATATAATTGATAGTTGTGATTTTTTTATTAAAATACGCATAAAACGCGCTCTGTTATAATTATGAACACGTCTGAATGCGCTATGTTATAGTCAATTTAAAAATTAACAGTTAAGAATGCATCTAAGGGAGATAACTTAATTTATATTTTCATGACAACAATATTATCAAGGGCCCTTACATTGCATATGTTGGATTCAAGTTCTATTGCACAACATTTAAAGGAACATTCCTGCATACATTCACATTTTAGAGAAATATTGATTGACAATACAAGTATACCCCACCATGAAAATAAAGAACTAGGTTCAAATTCTTGAAAAATACAGCCAACATATAAACAAGAAAAAATAGGAGTATAGCGACAGTTTTAAAATGCTTATAAAAGTTTTGGGATACTCATATTGTAAAAAAAAAAAAATGAATAAATTCCAAGTTAAGTATTTTAAAGATATAGATTTCACATTTCATCTGAAATCCAGAGTTTATGAAATTTACATACATTTGTAAAAAGAAAAAAAATGTAAAAGACAATGCCATGAGAATATGGGTGAAATATTTATATTTTCCTAACGAACGGATTTCCCTTCAAGTCTCTGGTTATTTAAAATATTTTGTTTGCTCTGCCACAAGCCTGCAAATAGATTATTGGATCTAATATTTCAAAGCACTGAATATTTTGAAAGATTTTTTCATGACCTCAAGGGCAAATATAGGTTTAAAATAGAAACAAAAATATTTATTATACACTGAATAAAGCCTCCCAAAAAAAGAAACACAAATATACACTGTACAAAGAAATACATAGGGTTTTTAAAGCTTCACAAATATTCATTTGCTCACCAAAATTCCCTTCTTGAATGTACCGTTTTTCTTCAGGACGCGGGCGATCATGCCTCTCCCCAATTTACTGTCTTTTGTAGATCTTAATAAAGTTTACTTGCCCTAAACTGTGTTCTGCTATCCATTTACTTAAGCTCGTTAGGTAAATTATACTTTGTCGTCGTTGTTTTCCTCTTCATTTTCACACTTAATAAACTTTGTCTTTTTTTCTATCTCTTTTACTCCCTGTTCTTGCTAACCATTTACACAAGCTTCGTCGTCGTTTTCGTCGTCGTTTTCTTCTTCGTCCTCGACTTCTTCTATTACTTCTACTACTACTTCTCCTACTCCTTCTACATCTCCTACTACTACTTCTCCTTCTACATCTCCTACTACTACTTCTCCTTCTACATCTCCTACTACTACTTCTCCTTCCTCCTCCTACTATCTCCTCCTCCTACCTTCTTCTTCTCATCTCCTCCTACTACTACCTTCTCCATCTCCTCCTCCTACTACTTCTCCTTCTCCATCTCCTCCTCCTACTACTTCTCCTTCTCCATCTCCTCCTACTACTACTTCTCCTTCTCCATCTCCTCCTACATCTCCTCCTACATCTCCTCCTACTACATTTTCTTCTACTACTTGTTGTTTTACTACTACTTCTACTACTATCTCTTTAGGACGATGGTAATCTGGTCCTTTGGAACTCTTAGTAAAAATTTGTCTTTTTTGCTTTCTCCCTTTTCTGTCGACTATTTACATAAGCTGGTTAGGTAGGTTTCTGTGCTGTTTTCCTTTATCCCTCTTGCCTTCAAGAAAGCGTATTTATTGGCACGCACACTCGAACGGAATGCGCCTCCAGGTTAAATTTAAAGTGAATTAGTTGACAACACTTTGCCCAAGTTCCATCAGTCCTACTGTTTTAGGGGATGCCCTGGCACCACGTCATGTCCTAGTTCCTTCCTGAATGAGAAAGGATGTGGTGTGGCTTCCTGGGGATCGAGAGCATTATATTAATTTTCAACCCTACGGCCCGTCTAAATAGGTTTGTCGTTTCAAAATTTCATTGATCATTATTTACAGTATTTATATGTTGACTATATTCTTTATCTTTGTTATTACAATATTTCGCCCGTTATGCCCCTGAACATCATCAGGTGTATATCGATCCAAGTAACCTACAGGGAATTCCGAACTGCACTCTTTATTTAATCTACGAGGGTAGACTGTTCTCTTTTTCACTGACCATGTCTAGGGATATCGTGTCTAGTTCTTATTTTTAGCAATACTCTGTTAACCTTTAGGCTACCAAGAGCGACAAACACCTGATGAAGGTCGGAAGGTACAACAATGATGACAACTAAGATGAGGAGTACAGTCTGTATATAAGGAGTTTAAACTCCTTATTCTTTATCTCCACATGACTTAACATTTTCAATCATTTCGCGTTTTGTTTTTCGAACTGACAGGCTACTGGGGATTGGTGTCGTCAGTTATGGAGTCTCCATCCCTAAACTTGTCTCCATCGCTAAACTTGTTGCCACCTCAAGGCAGGAGAACTCAGCCTGCTTTGAAATTCAAGAGATGCATTCATTTCTTTGTAAATACAAGGTGCTGTAAGCTTGGGTGTGCGGTGTGTTTAATTGATATTGGCTCGGAGAGCCGTGTTTCAATTTCCGTTGGTTCGGCTTTATTCCTTTACTCTCAAATATTCTTGAGAAAATTGGTTATTTATTAAGACTTGTATTACTAAAATCTGTTCTAAAAAAAAAAAAAAAGTCTTAAAACTTAAAAATATTTTCTGGCTTTAAATAATCAGTAGATGGTTCATAAGCCGTAGAAAACGAATCGGTCATTTCTTTGTCAAGGAGGGAATTTCGACATTGTGTAACAGCTAACAAGCTTCTCTTGCAAGGTCAATTACGACTGAGTAGAGAGTTCGATCCTCACTGGGTGCACCATAATTTCGTTTTAGAAAATCATTTCTTTGTTAAGGGAATGTGACGAGCTCTATCGAAATTAGAACTCGATTCGCTGATTTCTTTTTTCGAAACGCTAAACATTGCACTATCCACACTTCCTTTTTAATCTAATTGCTAAATAATTTACAAGAGACTAAAATCAAGTGTTTCTGTAATTAATTTCTTCTGTCTGATAATTGGGACGGAATATACAAACACAATAGCTGTTTGTTCATTTTTCTAATCGGCCAAGTGGGATAAAAATTGTCAGATTAATGTCTCTTCAAAATGGATACCACACTCGTATGTACCATTTTTCACTCGATATGAGAGATTTTACAACTATCAAGCTGACTTTCATAATAAAACTGTATTTTTCCTGGTTGTTCTCTTGAGTGACTGGGCGATAAAACCTCTGCATTGTCATCCGTTCTACCAGTGATATGTGCGTCACGTCATTCGTACCACAGCAGAGAAAAACATAACTGATGATTTGTAAAGATAAAAGCAATGATGATGTGATGCCGTAGAGGAGACGACAATGTCTTAAATTCTAACCTGGTCTCTGTGTTTGGCAATTTGGATAATATTTCTGTGAAGTTTAACTCGTTGAAATAGCTTAGGAATGAAAAAAAATGTATCACGTTTCTGAGTAGAAAAAAAACTTCTGTTAGTAAGTGGGGTATATCATTCACGCCAGGAAATAGCAGATGGTCTGAATAGAATTTAATGTCAATAAGGAGCCCTTGCTCTAAGAAGTTGATCTGCAATGATCTCCGTATTTACTGGGCTAACTACAGATGATACCAAAATCGACTTTGTATTATCTGTTACACTAGAGTAGAGTCTCAGAGAAGCGACCTTCATCAATGAGTTCTCTTTAACTCCCTATTTCCTTCTCTCTTTCCTTTCTTCTCTCTTTCCCTTTCCCTTTCTTCTCTCTTTCCCTTTCTTCTCTCTTTCCCTTTCTTCTCTCTTTTTCCCTTTCTTCTCTCTTTCCCTTTCTTCTCTCTTTCCTTTCTTCTCTCTTTCCCTTTCTTCTCTCTTTTCCCTTTCTTCTCTCTTCCCTTTCTTCTCTCTTTCCTTTCTTCTCTCTTTCCTTTCTTCTCTCTTTCCTTTCTTCTCTCTTTCCTTTCTTCTCTCTTTTCCCTTTCTTCTCTCTTTCCCTTTCTTCTCTCTTTCCCTTTCTTCTCTCTTTCCCTTTCTTCTCTCTTTCCCTTTCTTCTCTCTTCCCTTTCTTCTCTCTTTCCCTTTCTTCTCTCTTTCCTTTCTTCTCTCTTTCCTTTCTTCTCTCTTTCCCTTTCTTCTCTCTTTCCCTTTCTTCTCTCTTTCCTTTCTTCTCTCTTTCCTTTCTTCTCTCTTTCCCTTTCTTCTCTCTTTCCCTTTCTTCTCTCTTTCCTTTCTTCTCTCTTTCCCTTTCTTCTCTCTTTCCCTTTCTTCTCTCTTTCCCTTTCTTCTCTCTTTCCCTTTCTTCTCTCTTTCCCTTTCTTCTCTCTTTCCCTTTCTTCTCTCTTTCCCTTTCTTCTCTCTTTCCCTTTCTTCTCTCTTTCCCTTTCTTCTCTCTTTCCTTTCTTCTCTTTTCCTTTCTTCTCTCTTTCCCTTTCTTCTCTCTTTCCCTTTCTTCTCTCTTTCCCTTTCTTCTCTCTTTCCTTTCTTCTCTCTTTCCCTTTCTTCTCTCTTTTTTCCCTTTCTTCTCTCTTTCCCTTTCTTCTCTCTTTCCTTTCTTCTCTCTTTCCCTTTCTTCTCTCTTTCCCTTTCTTCTCTCTTTCCCTTTCTTCTCTCTTTCCCTTTCTTCTCTCTTTCCCTTTCTTCTCTCTTTCCCTTTCTTCTCTCTTTCCCTTTCTTCTCTCTTTCCTTTCTTCTCTCTTTCCCTTTCTTCTCTCTTTCCCTTTCTTCTCTCTTTCCCTTTCTTCTCTCTTTCCCTTTCTTCTCTCTTTCCCTTTCTTCTCTCTTTCCCTTTCTTCTCTCTTTCCCTTTCTTCTCTCTTTCCCTTTCTTCTCTCTTTCCCTTTCTTCTCTCTTTCCTTTCTTCTCTCTTTCCCTTTCTTCTCTCTTTCCCTTTCTTCTCTCTTTCCCTTTCTTCTCTCTTTCCTTTTCTTCTCTCTTTCCTTTCTTCTCTCTTTCCCTTTCTTCTCTCTTTCCCTTTCCTTTCTTCTCTTTCCTTTCTTCTCTCTTTCCCTTTCTTCTTCTCTCTTCTTCCCTTTCTTCTCTCTTTCCCTTTCTTCTCTCTTTCCCTTTCTTCTCTTTTTCCCTTTCTTCTCTCTTTCCCCTTTCTTCTCTCTTTCCCCTTTCTTCTCTCTTTCCCCTTTCTTCTCTCTTTCCCCTTTCTTCTCTCTTTCCCCTATTTGAGAGCTCAGGCTAAATCTGCTTCCCCCAGCAAATGCTACAGTTTGTACGTCTATGGTGCCTTTTCTCTTTGGGAATATATCTTCTCCAGATATACAAATCTCCGGCTTGCAGTCCTCAAATTGGAAAAACGCAAGACTCACCTTTTTCATCACCTGGGATATGGTAGATGATTCCGACCCGTTTGAAACCTAGCTTCTCCAGAAACAGAAATATCTCTATATTATATCTAAGACCCTATCTTTTCGTTCTCCTTAAACTCTGCTTCCCGTGTAGATATGTTTTGATATAATTTTTTCTGCGTCTGACACGTGAATATATGTATATATAATTTTGTGTATCTTTTAGTGGTATAAAAATTTCGCTGAGAACAAAGCATAGATGGTATTCCGTTTCGTCCGCGAAATACAGTGTTAGAATATGATAGATCTCGCGTGACTTTCCTTCTGGTTGACATAGGTATTTCTCACCATTGCTGAAATTAGTTTGAACCCAGCTAAAAAGCTGATATTTCGAATCTTGAATTTATAGATCTTCACTACTTGGAAGGTTGGCGTAACACGATCTTTCTAGCTTTATTTTATTTTGTGCGATACTAATCTAAACTTAGTTTTTGATTCCCCCACAATAAATCGTCACTTGAACATGACAAAATTAAACAGTGAGTTCAAATCCAGCAGATGACACTGCAGAATTTGCACTTTTGAGTTAGTCCCGAACATAAAAGTAATTTCTTATCACCTGAATATATCGATAGTAAACAACTACTTGATATTATTGATATTCTCAGAAGTATTGGTTTTTGATTACTATTTACCGTGTATATACACAGCAGCAGAAACATTTATTGTCGGTACAAGAATAGGACTCGGAAATGGGGTGAAAAACCTAGTAAAATCCTACAAATAGATAGAATAGTTTTATGCTACCATCAGTACTTACATTTTTACTTTCGAAGTTTTTATTTTTATATCTATGAGGAAACATGCTTAACATTAGTAACAGAAAGGACATGTCTCATTTACGACGCTTCTTCAACGATAAACTGCCCAGAACACACACACACACACACACACACACACATATATATATATATATATATATATATATATTTACTAAGCGATGCTTAGATGCGGCACAAGGCCAAAAGTATGGCGCACCTAGCGAAGATCGAATTCGGTAATAATTGATATAACGAGACAAGCTTTCTAACCATTAAACCTCATCAAAGTGCTCAATATATAATACTTGAGAGAATACTTTAAACTAAACAAATAAGATAACCAACCCCCGCCCACGGAAAAAGAAAAAAATTACCAAACTACAAATTATCACAAGTATAATAACAACAACAAATAATTATGTACTCAATAATAAATGATTAGTAAACAAACATAAAATAGCAACAAATAACCGCATTCGGCTCCACAATAATTTCTATTCAACAACCTCTAGAATAATTTTAAATATAACCGTTACCACCCAACCACTAACCGTTAGAATAATACAATAGACCTTGCTACACATAATGCACCGTTGACCAGCATATATAAATAGTCGAGCCAAAACACAATTCACGTAAACTGAAGATTTCGTCGAAACATGACACAGACTATCACGGCTTGATGTTGACCAGTGACCACTTTTATATATTCTCTATAACTGATTGTGAGTACTTTTAACAATAAATATAGCACATTTTAAAACTATATCTTTTATCGTGTGTGGATATATGGCTGCTCAGTTCTTTGAGGATATTTGTACGAATTTAGTAAAATTTGATAAAAAATTGGTAAGAATAATTTTGAGATTCTTCTTAATGCATCTTTCATGAATTCGCCGTGAGCATCGATGGCTTCTTCAATACGAGGTCTGAAATATCAGATTATCTTTATAAAATCATTGTACAACTTATGGCTGACTTCAGAGTTTTTATAGTGAGATGGGTAGATTGACTTCCCTTTCGACTATGCCTCATACGTAGAAGTTCAACTGATTCAGATCTGGAGAGTTAGGCCATATTTTGGAGGTGACGCGACCGTGGAAATTGTCATATCCAGTCTTGACCTCATGAGACTGCACAATCACGTTGTCAGGGGTACGGTCTCCTTGTGCTCTCGCTCTCGCTCTCGCTCTCGCTCTCGCTCTATATCCAAGTCCTCACAACCCTCCTAACATCTTATAATCAGCAGTATTGATCCTGAATCCCTTAGGAAAGAATTGAGGAAATATAACATGTTGCCCATGGTTCCCAGAACCATCACATTTGCCAGAAACTTTGTGTGCATAACCATTGGAACGTCCTTAGGGTCTTTACATAACCAATTGCCATTTCTCTGGTTGAGAAAAACCAAAACATTGCAGGCTCTTGATGACAAGCGCTTTGCACCGATCAGACGAATATTTTTGGGGGTTTTTGTAGACATAAATTGACTTCTCCATATCACATGATTTGTATCGAAAATCATCATACACAATTGCTATCCTTAATGGCGTTAATTGGTAATTAAGTTTAGGGTGCTTATCGATAATTTTCTGCACCTTCCGTCCAGATGTGGATGTTCTGGTAGTATTAGAACACTAAGCAGGCATTTTACGCTTGGATACTGCTGTAGATTATTGATCACTGGCTTCCATCTCTTTGAGAACGTTGTCAACAAAGGCCGCGCGGCTTTCAGGAAGCGAGCAATCTTTAATTCACTATGCTCTGCTTTAAGACAAAGATTTCAATGTGCCTTTTCATTCGATGAGTCAGTTTGATTCTTGTTATCATTCATCTGAAAAGAAATGATAATCAGTAAAAGTTAGAAAAGGGTTAGAGAAATTTGCAACATTCTATATGTGGGCATCGAATGGCGATTAACAAATGTATATTTTTTTATTATATGAGAGAAGCACCTCGAGATATATATATGTTACTTTCTAACAACCCGTCTGTATTTGTGTGTGTGAAGGCACCTCGAGGCGGTGTAATAGCAAGTTTGTTCCTCTAGAACAATTACGACTCAGTAGTGAGTTCGATCCTCACTAGGTACCCCATACGTTGTTTTTCTGCATTTTTATGGATACAACGTATCTGAGTAAAATATAATTAATACTGTTTCATTAAAAAAAGAGCAGATACTCAAATAAGTTGTAACCATAAAAATAACGTATAAAAACAAAATATATTAAAATATTTGTCGAATTTAATCCATTTCATCTAATATATATATATATATATATATATATATATATATATATATATATATATATATATATAGATAATTTGTGTATGTATAAGAGAGCTGTTGAGGTTATAAATAGGAGGGAGGGTTGAAAAAACTTGGGCCCCACTTACTTTCCAGGACTTGGCCAAAAAACAAATATCGGATTGTTTATCTTTTTGAATCCATTCTTGATCTGAGAAGTTTTCCCTATTCCTCGGATTGCGATTGTTTAAATTTTCCCTGAAATGAAATTTCTTGAAAAATGACTGTTATATTAAAATTGATAACATCAATTATTAATGAATAGTGTTTTCGATTCTCAGTAGGTGTCACATAGACATGGCCTTATGGCAAATATAAGTTAAGATTGGAAAGACCAGTTTGTATAACATTGTATAAGATGCATGACGATCAAGACAGGTTTTCTTTAGGATATATTTTATTTTGCATTGAAAAAAGAAACGATTGAAACCACTGAAAATATAAAATAAAACGTTTAAATGTCAAAAGTCTCTTTCAATTAGTATAAATCTCGAACTAAAAAATTCCATAACATAAGGTTTATTCCAAGATTTGATCAAATTTTGAAGAGAAGGATTTTATTTGTTTTGTTTTTCTTTTCTTTTTATGGGATTCGTTACATGAACCAGCAGACATTCACTATTTAAAGCAAATTTCTAGTCAATCATGTGACACTTAAAAACACTGACACGCGGAAACCATAAAACACGAAGCCATCGCAAGAGACATTCAGTTGAATGACGAGATATTTATACACATGCCGACGCATTTCATGTGTTTGTAGTTCGGACAAGCATTTAAAAGTCAAGTTGACATTTTGATACTCTGGAATTTTTTCCCACGAAAAAATAGGTACAAGATATTCAATAATAAAGAGATGAGTCCTAAAGCACATCGATGCAGGGAACACTATTCACAAACCATTTTTAAATATATTTTATTTTTTTGCGTGCTATTGTTCACTCAGTATAAGGCCAAAGAGTCACCCAAGATAGGATACTAAATGAGATCGTTGTAAGGGGGTAAAGGGTTGAAGTAGGTTGGTTAGTTAATTTGTTTAACGACATATCAACTCTTTGTGTTATTTAATGCCGAAATTTAATTTTCTTGGGAGCTTCGAAGTAATAAAAATTGTTATTCTGTTTTCACACTTGAATACATATTAGATGATACACAGCTTTTGCAGTTTGTGTGGATATGATTACTAGAGGTGGTTTATGTGTTTTTTATGGTGTACTTATTTAAGTTACATTTTGAAATACTGTTTGATTTCTTGAAAAAATTGTAGTATATTGTATGGATGATGGAATGAAAGTTCTTTCATGCTGGTTGGTTGGTTGATTTTGTTTAGCAATCTATGAACCACCGAAATAAATACCGTAATCTAAATATTTTGAACACAATTTTATGGATTAAACTACAGATAAAATGTGGTGCTGGTCATATATATATATATATATATATATATATATATATATAAAAGTTACTGAGGGTATTTTTTATTATAAAAATGTATTTTATATTTTCATACGGTTGCCTGAGAGTTCACTGTTTATCCATGGCTGTTTCCCTAACAGGTGCTACCACCTCGGGCCAGGGTGGACCTAGAAACAACAGCAATGAAGAGGTTGTTCCACGCTGTTCAAAACCTCCAGTCTTCCAATCAAAGGCCTTGCAACCGGATGAGGGTTGTAAAAGTTAAGGTCGTAGTGACCGGGAAAGCATCTTCAAAAATTAACAGTTGATAACATTAGTTTCTGAACAATTAATAAATAAATAAATTAATAAATAAATAAATCAGTAAATGATGAATGTGATCAGTTACTAGCTTTACGATATTTTTATTATTTTTTATCACAGGCCTCTAGACTGATAAACATTTCGATTACTTGAGTAAATTGTACTAAAGCAAAAGTAAATAGGACTAATAGTATACTGGGGCAAAACTAGTAATTTATATATATATATATATATATATATATATATACACTGTATTTAGGCAGAAATTCTTCATCTATGCATGTTTCATTTAAAAACGAGCAAGGTACTACGATTAAGCTTTTTATTTAATTTTTCTTGCGTAACAAGCGTTTTCTTACTTGGACACGGTGTGCAGAAACTGTCAAAGTATTCTATAATTCAGAGCGCTTTCGGCTATACTTTTAGCCATTATCAAGTATGATCTTTTTTTTTTTTTCAGTTTGAGTGTGTACATGTTTTTAGTTTTATAGAAGTGTTTTCTTTTCCGAACACAGCACATTGTGGCCGTGTTCGTAGTTAATATTATTAAGTGTTGGCTTTTTCTTTTTTTTTTATTATTATTAAGGCTTACATTATTTTTAATCTTTATTTTTTACAGGTGGATGAGGTTATGTTTATATTTTCTACTAGAATGTTTCGGATGGAGTTTGTGTGCTTAAATTGGTTCTCATAGAGCTATGGTCAGATAGGTGTGACGTAAGGTGTCTGGATAGGCATGTAGTCGTGTGACCAATGTAATTATGAATTCGGCTTAATCAGGAACACAGTTCCTTAAGGGGTATTTATGCCTGTCTTTTGCATATATATATATATATATATATATATATATATATATATATATATATATATATATATAAGTGAAGTTACTCCATCTTAAAAAATTTAAAATCTAATTAAAATATGTAGAGAAATATCTTTGTCACACCAGATTGTTATAATAAAAAGTAACAATAAGCTGAAATAAACGCAGTAATAAAATATAGAAAATGTTTCAAAATGAAGTTTTTATTTTTACTGAATTTGAAAAATTAACAATAATTGACAATGGCTTCTTCAAAGGAATTAAAAAAATATTGCAATAATTGTTTGCTTTTTCTCAACATTATTTCAAAATCACAAATAGCTTTTCCAAATAACAAAAACCATATCACTTTCTAACAGCGGCAACAACAAAAACGAATAGCATATGTAACTCGAAGAGAATTATAATCAAGCTATAAATTTTCCGCACTATCAAAAACAATGTTTGTAAGGAAACTCCAATCAAATTTAGAGAAAGCTATATTTTGTAAACTTTAATTTTCTGAAAACTGTCTTGATAAAAAAAATATATATAAATATTTAGAAATAGTTCTTTAAATAGAACTTTATTACTAATCATCAGAGCTGTTTTGACTTGAAAGTACATTAAATCTCATCTTCAGAATGGCTGAACGTTTCCGAAAATGCCCGTTTGCTCGAACGAGACAACCTGTACTTTATACTACAATTTTCCTGGGCAAACCTTATTGTCTACATGTGTAAAATAGTACTTCCCAATTGCCATAACAAATCTAAATGTGTACACATAAAAAAAATATTTTTGAAAAGCTATCAATCTATCTCTTCTCTTAGCTATGGGCCAATTCCTAGGACTTGTATCAGTAAATCATTATCTCCTAAAATATTCTTACAAAAATGTTTTCTGGCTTTAAATAACCTGAAAAAGTTTAAGACGTAAAAAAATCCAAATCGGTCAATCATTAACGATTCAAATAATCATAGAATTTATTTAAACACAAGCAAGCCAAGGTTTCCGAATAATCATCAAATTTATTTTAAACAGCTTAAGTATTGTCCTAAGATCATAGTTTCTCTTAAAGAACTACAAAAATTCTCCAAGAAAATTTAGTAGGTTTACTGATATTTTTTTTTTTTTCGACAAACCATTTAACTATAAATTATCAAGCTAATTTTTGAAATGGTATGTTTGAAGTCAATGCCTTTCGTGAAGCAGTTTTTAAGAACTTTGACAATTTTATTTAACTGCGGAATAAGCAGAAAATTCTATTTTCTCAAAATAATGGAATTTTTCAAAACCATTTACAATGTCAAATTTAGTGACGTAAAATAAAATTGATAATTATGAAATCGATTATAATAAAATTACAAACTTCTTTTTAGACGTTTATTTGTTTCCAATCATTCTTAAGTAATCATGAGTTACTAACGCTAATAATGCCAACATTTTAAAAAATAACTAAAATCTAATTAGTTTCTCTCCATCGCCATTAAGAACTTGCTTGTTTATAATGGCTGAACGAATAGCCAAAAACGAGCAATCAAAACTTTTGAACAGTTCCTAAGGGCAATAACCACTGACCTGCATTCCCTTATGCTAAAATGACAACCTGTTTATCCAAATCTCAGATAATATTCCTTTTTGTCCGATTTTTATCTATGGTAGAATCGGCGCATCACAAATCGCCAATGTGGTTGGCTGTGTTGTTGCAGCCTGTGCTGGAACATCATACCAGTAATTGCCTTGTTTTTGACATTGTAAAAAGTTAACATCTTGCTTATATCATTGTTTTCTCTTCTAATTATATTTACTAATCATTTTTGTTGTCGCTGTTAGAAGTGTTAAGACGATCTGTTTTTGTTATTTGGTATAGCTCTTGGTTTTGCGCTGGTCTCAGTGCGTGCACCGATCCCCCTTTCTGGTGCAATGAGAATGCTCTGCCTCGGGCAGCTGTTCTCCAGAGCTGGGCATCTGTCAATATAATTTTCCTCAGTTTCTTCAGGTTTAACTAATTTGCATATTGATTTTAAGAAAGTTTTTCATTAATTAATTGCCCCCCATTTCTGTTCCTTTAATCGAGGATTGTTTTGATTTTCATATCAAAAATAGTTCTGTTTAGGAATATTGTCTTATATAGTGCAGAAAAGTGTTTGAAATTGGCCTTCAACAAGTTGGCATCTGTTTGTAAAACTTTCCTTAACAATAACAAGCCAATTTATGTATGAAATTTTCATTTAAAATTTTTGTTTCAAAGATTTCAGGTAATCAATATATCTTACTTTGCGAAGAGATAGCAGGCGGGCAAAGCCTGCTAGTGCTAAATAAATATATGACCATCACCGACTTGGCAGAGGATGTGGCTAACCTAATAGAAAGATTCATTTTCCTTTTTTGTTTCTTGGTCTTGTGATAATCAGTTGCCTTCATGAACCCTTTTAATTCCTTCTCTCTATCATAATCTCTTGCATTTTATCATATTAAATTTGTAACATTAGAAGCGAATCTCTTTGCCAGGACATGGTACAAACGATAATTGAGACCGAAGCCGGAGTCCTTGTTTGAAATTTGATCTTCACTGCAGGAAATCGGACAGATTAAAATCACGGTATCGGGAATGAAGCCTCTTTCTTCGTTTCTTTCTTTTTTTAATAAGCTGGTGAAACGAGAAACATATACCTCTCAGTTCTTATAGCTTTCTTACTACTAATTTCCCTGCAGAAATAATTTTTTTTATACAGCACAATTACTTAGAATTAGCTATAAATATTTTCAGGTAATTTGTTCTACATCAAACGAGACTCAGAAAAAAATTGATAAGACATCATTGCCATCGATAAAGTAGAAGAAAAAAAAGAAACGTAAAGATGTTTCAAATCTTAAAATTTAATTTTTTTCAATCTTAAATAAAATAAGGTTCCTACTATCGCCAACTATTTTTTAAACATTAGATTCACATCTTCCAACACTGAAAATATTCTAGCCTCCAGAATTCCTGATGAGTGGTATTATTCACAAATAGGCTCTTTGCCTACTCGTTCTAAAGCTCACTTCCGCCTCAAATGGAACGCGTATATTCATGCCATCGCAAAAGATTCTGGAAGAATGACCAGTTCCTTGTGTTGCTGTCATACCTGGGCCAATCCTTAATGACCGTCCTCGACAGAGTTCAAAAACGCTTACACGACCGTCTAGATAATGAACTGTTCACCACCCTGAAACCCTTATCCCACAGTAGTGAGAGGCTAGGAATGTTTTGTCTATCCCAATTACTAAAACTGATTTTGGGGCGAGTTATATTCCTTAATTTCACCAGCTCAGACCTTCACATCTAGGGACCGCCATACTGTGTTCACGGTGGCACCCAATTCCCTTATATACTTTTTGCTCCTTTGATAATGAACAAGTTCCACTCGGAGAGCTGCTTCCCTCAGAACGAACTCCCGAGAGACTGCCTCCATAACAACTATAATCTTGGTTTCTTTTAGTCCAGAGTCAACCGATATCTATCCTATTAGTCCTCATTCTATCTTATTTTCTGCTTCCTTACAAAAATCTCACTAAGTAACCCTGGACATTGAGTGGCCTTGTACTGGGTGAACTATCAGTAAAAAAAAAAAAAAATAGATGTAGATATAGGAACGTATTATACATACTAAATTTTTGTCTATATTTCTGAGATGAGGTATTATGTACACTACATTGTTCAGACTATTGTCCTCATCTTTGTCGCCATATTTATTACAATGTTTCAGCCGTTGTACACTCCGGCCTTCTTCATGTGTTTGGAATGTCGAACTGAACCCTTTATTTCGCTCACTGCGGTAGACTGTTCTAGTTCCACGTGCCACGTTTAATGTATGTCAGTTATCAGTTATCTCCTGTTAATTCCCCTCTGCAAGTTCTCCACCACCTTAACCGGGTATTGAACTCACACTCTTTGGGTCATGTCACTGGATCTAACGCCTTTATCCACTGTGTCATTCATTAAACATGGCACGTGGAACTAGAACAGTCTACCCCAGTGAGCGAAATAAACTGTTCAGTTCGACATTCCAACCACCTGAAGAAGGCCGGAGCGTACAAGAACCGAAACGTTGTAATAAATATGTCGTCAAAGATGAGGACAATAGTCCGAATAATGTAAATAGTATACTAAATTTTTGTTAGAATATTTATTTATTTAATCTTTTGTTCTTGTTCAAATTATTTTACAAGTATTTATAATAGATACTAAAATTATTTCGTAATTTTTAAATTTTAAGTTTTATTCTTAAATCGATATAAATGTAACAAGGTAATTTTAAAAATTCAAACGAAAAATTATTTTACGTTATGAAGACCTCACAGCTCTCAAAAGGCAACGCGTTGCTACTGTGGTTTTCGTAACAAGTAGGTTTTTACAGGATGGAGTTGCTAACTCAATGCAAAATTGGTTTTGAATTAGTTGTCCTCCTTCTGGAATGGTTGACAACCAAGACAGAAAAAAGTTTACCTCTACTATTTAACCTATAGGTGGATGTGTAGGTGGTGAGCGGCTCAGAAAGAGGAATCGGCGAACCGAGTTCGAATTCCGGGCTAGTTCGTGTCTCCTCCTCTAACCAAATGAATGGATATTTTTGCTGTCTTTTATTGCAAGCTAAAATTGGAGAGTTATCAAGAACAAAAACATTGGATATCAACTAAAAAATATCCTTAGATATTTTTCTCCTTTGTAGTTTGAAATCCCAAAATGGGTCATTATCGTCATTCTACTAATTGTTTGGACTAATACCCTCTTCCTGTTGGGTTTTATCATTATTTTCCTCGACTCTCCAAATGACTTTGTGCTTAAATTTCTGAATGTTATGACTCTTCTCTATACTGTTTCCACTAGTAACGTTAACAATATACTGCCAGAATTTAGTCAATGATTTTACAATAAGATTGCTTGCTGGATATAAATGTATTTTTTACGCAAACCAACTTTGTGCTGTATAATTTTTAATTATAAATAAATCCTAAAGATATAAGCTAAAGAAACATTGATTAACGCAATGTCTCTTATACAAAAATTATTATTTTACATAGCAATATCGTTTTTTAAGGGGTTTTTTTGTTGTTTTTTCTTTTACATTTTTTAATCTTCTATTTTCTTAATGTTTTTAGGTTAGAGATTTATTGATTTGCTCTCGTATAACAAATGGTAATAAAACAATACGAACGATATCGATAATCTCTATATATAAAACAGAGGATGTCTCTCTCTGATACCTTTTCGCTAGACCTATCCAACCGATTTTGACCAAACTTGGCACATTATGCAATGTAAAAGATAGGTTCTTAGTGTAAAAAATCGATAATTTTTAAATAATCGATAAAGCCGATCAAAAATCCACAAATTCAACTGTTTTCCTCCGATTTCATTTAAACTCGGTATGTAGGTTACTTACATCATGACGAGCTCACCGATATCTCATTTTTATTTCTATGCCACTGAACTTGAACTAAAAACTCCCTCAATTTTCAAGCAATCTAATACAAACTTCACTCAATTGTAGCCAACAATAAGTTGATTGTTTAACAGACATTTAACTTGATAATTGAGTTCACTCATATAGTGAAAACTCGCGTAAATAGCGAAAAATGGCGATTTTTACTTGTTTCTTCCTTATTTTTCGTTGATCTTTCAACCAATTTTCATCAAACTTAACAATTGTTTTATAAATGTATCTTCTTTTATATACCTGGTAGCGCACCGATAAACTGAATTTCAAAAATTCCAAAATAATTGTGGTCTGAATTGAGTCTTCATGTTGCCCGTTTTACCCCTTCATGTCCTCAGCTAACTTCAATTGAATAAATACAGACCACTTCTTTTATATTAGTAACTACATTAATTCAAAATTTTTAATGAAAGTACTTTAAATAATTGAAGATAGACTCTGTTACATCTAAACATGATGCTGTTTTTGCTCCATTCTAATTGAATGCTTTTCTGATCGACAAGCTGGGTATGGCTGCTAATAGTAGTAATAAATTTATGATTTCCAAATCATAAACAAAGAAAATTTAGGTAATCTGTTTTATTATACATTTGTGTTTTATAACAAAGTCAAGTTTCTACAGTCCTCTAATATAATCTTGTTTTTAAAATGGCCACCGACATGCAAATAAACATAAGTTTGAAGAATATTTGAACATTTTTTTTTTTTTTCAAATTATAACCAAAAGCTAAATGGAGGAGAAAGATTGTTAGATGACGGATTAGAGGAATACAATCTTCCTCTCAAGGTGACTTTGTGCTGTTAGCCAAACTTAGTATATATCAGGACTACCTTGTTTCAAGCGTACTGAGTTACCCATTGCAGACTGACCGCATTTTGATTATACGGCCACTGCCCACATAACTCACCTAAAATGCTAAGAATATTAAGAGACCTCGCTTATGGCTCCGCCTTTCAAAACAGCTTGCACCAATTTATGGATAATTTTTATCAGTTTCTTCAGGTTTTTTTGTGCTAATCACTAAAATTAAACGAAATAGAAAACTGTTTTTTGCACAAAAAATTTCAGAACTGTCTTCCGGTGGACGTGCTACTAATAAAAAAAATGTTATATACCAAGGGAATAGTTTCAAACTAGTGTAATTTAATAACGCACTGTAACGTTATACACTTGAGATAATGTTTATCTTCATGGTATGGTTTGTTTTACTTTAATTTATATTAAACAGCAAAAAGCACGCTAATACAGGCGATACATTATTGACCATCGACTGGATTCTCTTCAGCAAAATGTATTTGTTTACAGTTGTTATGTATGAGCTATACTTTAAGAATATCAGTGCGGAATGCCAATAAAAACAAAACAATTATCACCATTGCCGATTAAGTTTATTTTTAATTACTTCAAAATGCCATTAATAAACATTTTAAATTATGCTCAACTGATTTATTTAGATATGGAATTCCAAATGTTTGGAGTTTTATCGTCAGCAGGTTGTGCAAAATGATTTATTTTGCAACTTGATTAATGAAGCAGAACTGTGACTTGAAAATGGATAAATATGTAAATTGTAAGAGGGGAATAAAAAAAGATTTATATAAAAAATTTATATATTTCATGTTTGATTTAAGCTGAGAACTTTATTTTTAAACGGGAGCGGGTCCAGGATTTTGAACAGTGGGACCAAAATATAAAGAAATTAGATATGAGTCTTCACTTTTTGGCACTAGTACTGACCAAAAAAGTAAGAAATTAACCCTGAAACCAATACGTGAACAAATTCTTTACGAATAAGATGAAAAGATTTGCTTTTAAAGTTAATTTACGATTACTTAAGATACTTTACTTTTTTTAACGCTACAATTAACACTATTCAATTGTGATAGCATTGTTGCCCAGGTATGCTGTCTCATTTTCTGAAAAAATGAGAAAATGCCATTTTCTGTAAATGACGACAAAGATGCCGATCGTAATTTCTCAAAGGTGCCACCATTTGGATTTTGATCGTGTATTTTGCAGCCCAGACTTAGCTCAACGACAATCTCAGCACAATGAAAATAAGCCGCCAAACAGTTTGCATTTTATGCTACTCTGTCAAGGCTAACGCGAGTAACCAGCCAAATCAATCACATTCACTTACATGCTAATACCGTTGGGAAAAAGTATGAATCCTCTTTTTCTCCTCCCCTAGCTATGGGTAAATAGCAGACAAACCGGGTTCTATAGCCTTGGATGACAACTGGTTTACCACAGAAAGAAATGGTAGCCTACTGCTGAAAAAAATCTACTTCGTCAGTTATATATCGAAAGATACATGATCGCCTAAGCGTTTATCATTCATGGCACATAACTGAGTAACCAGCATTTCACTGTCTGAACTGAACCCTTTATTTTATCTACAGGAGTAGACTGTTCTCTTTCCACTGCTCATGTTTCGGAAATATCCCTAGACATGAGCAGTGGAACGAGGACTGTCTACCTCCGGAGATTAAATGAAGGGTTCAATTCGGAATTCTCATGAGTGATAAACGCTTAGGCGATCATGTATCTTTCGATATATAACTGACGAGGCAGATTTTTTCCAGCAGTAGGTTACCATTTCTTTCTGCGGTAGACCAGTTGTCATCCAAGGCTATAAAATCCGGTTTGTCTGCTATTTATCCATAGCTAGTGGGGAGAAAAATAGAATTCGTACTTTTCCCAACGGTATTAGCATGTAAGTAAATGTGATGGATTTGGCTGGTTACTCGCGTTAGCCTTAACTGAGTAGCATAGACCAGGATCGAACTACACGAGGAAGGCCAGATGGAACAACGGCCGAAACGTTGTGTTAACAAGAAAAAGACGAGGACAATAGTTCGAATATAAGTAATGTAAATAATACTTCATCCGAGAAGTTCAGACAAAAAAACTTCATTAGATAAGAAAGAATATGGAAAAGTTGCTCTCAGATCCGATATCATACTATCCAGTAAAATATTAATCAAATAGTTTTTCATATATAAAAAAAAGTTACAATGTAATTAAAGTAGGAATTCAAGTTAACGATTCAAAGAATTTATTTACATCTGTCTTGGGATTATTGCGATGAATCATTTTGCAGGGCACAAATTATTCCTCTTTTCTTCTATGTGCTGTGTCCCTTCAGGACTTTGGCGATCATAATACTCCACAATTTTCTATCCTTTGTAGTTCTCAATGAATTTTATCTTTTTGTTATCTCTCCTAATCGCTATTCTGCCATCCATCTACACAAGGTCGCTAGGTTGGTTAGACGCTGTTTTGCCTCAGTCCCTCTTGCCTTCAATTTGTCATGTGCGTATCAAATTTTCCAAGCTCTCTTCCGTCGTGTGTATGACGATAAACTACATCCTATTCCTGGTTAAGACGATAAACTACATACAACAGCAAGGCCTCTGATCAGGAGGTTTTGAGAAGCGTGGAACCACCTCTTAATTGCCGGTGTTCCCAGGTCCACCCTGACCCGAGGTTGGAGCACCTGTTAGGGTCCCAATTATGGGCAAATAGTTAATCCGTAAACTGTGAAAGTGTCAAAATAGGTTTTAATACCAACAATACAATTTTTAAAAGCTTATTTCCATAAATGAAGTTTTGAATATTGCCAGCAATCCATATTTGAAGAAAATGAATATTGCCAGCAATCCATATTTGGAGAAAATGAATATTGCCAGCAATCCATATTTGAAGAAAATGAATATTGCCAGCAATCCATATTTGAAGAAAATGAATATTGCCAGCAATCCATATTTGAAGAAAATGAATATTGCCAGCAATAAAAATTTTTGTCGGCATCAATTAACCTATTGAGGTTGATATGCCGTAAAACAAAAATAAACCAAATCAAACACTTTTTCTCTCATTATGTGATCTAGAAATCTTGGCTCTGTTTCTGATGTTAAATATCTAGTTAGAATAAAAGCAGTGGTAACAATATTTTGTGCATGTAAGTGTAAGGAAATGGAACATTCCAACAAGGTGACATTTTGTTTTCATGTGACGGAGTTAAAAATAAAATGCACTAGTATGCATGTAAAAGAAAGATGATATTACAAGTTAGGAATTATGTAGGTGATACATGCGTGTGTATAGTTCAGTTACTAAGGGAAATGCATGCTGAGCGGAGAAGAGAATGAAGACAGGAAGTGTCCCGTTTTTATAGATGCTTGGACAGCGCCACCTGACGAATTATTTGCAAAATTATCTGGGGCTAACCCACAAACTAAAATCATAACGACTGGTGTTTCCATTGTTTTAATCGTAAAATCTTTCCCATGCGTCTGTCTGGGTCTAAAATAAATATCTTTATATTATTGCTTCAGTCTGAGCCAACCAAAGCAAATATTTCTAGAGACGGTCTCAACGCACTAAGAGACAATGCCAGTAATTCTAATGGATTTTTATTGTCTTTAGCTGTCTGGAGTCTCGTTTGAACATCAGTAATATTAATCATGATTTTATGAATACGTTCCTATTGTTCATGTTGCTTTCTATTTAGGGGAAGTTTCAGATAAAGTTCAAGTCAATTCGAGACTGCGCTCAGGTTTCACAAACACTCAGACAGGATTTGAACACGATCCAACTGTAACTTAATAGCAAATATTTTACAGACTTTGTTCTTTAATTTGTTTTGTTTATGAGTCATCCTTATTTACGCTTCCCAGTTCCCAGCTTCATGTATACCACAAAAGCCATTATGTATGTAAATAATTGCAGGTGTCGGGGGGGAGATGTGTGTGCATTTCTCTCTGTGCAGCTGTTTGCGGACCTTTGCTTTTTTGTTATGCACACATGCGCACACACACATCTCGTGACTGGGAAAATGATTTTGTGCAAATGAGAACACATAGATGCATTAGCACATGTTTTCCATTCACATGCAACAGATAAATGTATACATGAGACAGGAATCATGCATGAATTACATCTGCTTTAACAAATTAGTATATAGTTTTAAATAACTAATTTTATGCAGTGACACTGCAGGGACTCCCACAGAAGCTAGAAAAGACTAAATATAAATTGTCAAAAGATAATTGTCAAAATACATTGGTGTCAGCAAGAGAAACAGTTCAAGATGCGAGCTACGAACTGGAGACGCCAAAATCATGCAAATACGAATATCTAAATATCTGAGTGCCTTAACAGATGACGGAAAATGTGACACTGAAATCCGAAGGTTCCTTGGAACACCGAAAGATGCCTTCCAAAAACCCAGCAAATTATTAAGCAATAGGAAAATTTCGTTAGAAACAACGAAAAGAGTACTAAACGGTTATGTAATATCAGTCCTCCGCTATGACAGTGAATATTGGAAATCTCATCACAGATGAAGAGACTTGAGGCAACAAATGTAGTTGTACAGAAGGCTACTGAGAATACTACGGATATATTGCATGGAATATTGCTGTCATATACGGTCTAGTTCCTCCACTGTAAGTCTCGAGGTCCTCGACAAAATCCAGAGATGGATATGCAATGTGATAGGCCCTGATCTGGCATTTAGTCTGCAGCCGCTTTCTCACAGACGTGCCGAGGCTTCCCTCTGTCTCTTCTATAATATTTTCACGGCTTTCGCTGGTTCCCAAAACTGCCTGAATTTAAGCGAGCTACTAAGTTGGCATCTTGGTCCCACCCTTTCACTGTTGAAACGGTTTTATTCAAACATCTTCTCTCGACTTTCCCGTCTCTGGAATTTTCTTCCTCTTACTTGCTTCCCTGATAACTATAATCTTCAAATATTCAAGTGAAACATCAATCAGCATCTTCTGATACCTTGATCTTGTTACCTGTCCTTCTCTTTATCCTCTTCCTCAAACACGCCTCTTGTTCTCTACCCTCTGTAACCCCTCACGTACTAGTGGCACTCCCGCCTTGCTTGGGGTGAAATGCTTAAAAGAAACATGAGTAACGAAGAAATTTTAAGGGAAATGGAAAGAAAAAGGATACTTATTCTTATAATCAGGAAACAGTTGAAACTTTGAGGACACCAAATGAGGAAAGAGGACTTGAGAATGTAACACTTACAGGATATATTGAAGGCAGGATGAGAAGAGAAAACAACGAGTATCCTACTTAATGAATTTATGTAAATGAGTAGCAAAACAGTGAGAATGATAGCAAAATAACAAACCTTACTAACAGCTACAAAATTCTGGAGAGACATGATTATATCCCGTAAGGCTGCAGCGAAATAGAAATTTCTATGTCACTGCCCGACGTCAAATCCAACACAAGGTGGACTGATGTGTGATCACACCAGTACATGTGAGGGAAGAGAAACATTACATCGTCTCTGTGGCCTGTGCCGACTCACACTTTTAGTGTGTAATGGGGACGTTCTGCACCATAGTTTGTCTCCCTAGAGAACAGCATATTTCATTAATGTCGGACATCAAAGTCTGGACAGAATTGACCAAGCTAAAAGTGCTAATACTGGTTTATCAACTACCAATGGTTACTTTTCATATATCTATTCTATATGTAAGTTGTTTGTTTTATTAACTTCAGCCTACAACAATAAATCCAAAAAATGAAACCTATTCTCTGTAAGAGAGAATAGTTATAATCACCTTCCCAAACCAACATAAATTACTAAATAAACGATCAGAACATATCACTAAAACAAATTTTAACTGCGTTACTTAAAAAAAAAATGGGAATATATGCACTATATACCATTTCCTGATTTACTGATAAAAATTATGTGGCTGGTGCAGAATCCCGTTGCCACACATAGGCTCTCCCAGCAGCCACCGTCTTAACTCAGGGCAGTATTATCTCCACAAGCCACTTAATGTAAGCCTCTGTGTTGAGTCTGAGGCATAATATCGCCATCAAATGATGTTGACTGGATATATCATCCAACTCCTTCTGAATCCTCTGCACTGTCCTCAGATTGACACCTAAACACTCAGAAATGTTCATACGGGTGCTTCCGGCGCGAATGCCAAGCAGTAGAGCACGCAATTTCCAAATTTCTGTCGGAGTGAATTGCTTCATTTTGCTTCTTTTCTCTCAGATGGTGCCGAATACTGTGTAGGTGATAAAATCAAAAACGACGCGAAACTAAAAACATAAAATGGCGAAAAATTACCCATCGCACCCTGTATATTACACAGTGAGTGGAGTGCTAGGAGTAAAAATAGTAAATGATGTAAAATAACAGAGCTAAGAGATATATATATATATATATATATATATATATATATATATATATATATGTTAAAAACTCTATCGTTGTTACTTACCACAATTTGTTACAAAGTTTCATGGGCGTGGCAATCGTCAGACATAAACTTAAAATTGTCTTTTACACTCCTTTATTTAATGGCTGCGGGAAAGATAATGGAATAGACCGTTTCGACATGAAAAGGCGGGAAAAAGGGGAACAATGCTTGGAATGTGGCAGCAGTTGCTATAGTCATTCCGGTTCTATATTTTTTTTAATATGTACTTGGTTTAATGTCTAAGGTAACCACTAATTCACTTTTATTTAATATTAAGGCTACTTATATTTTGAAGTATATTTTTTCTAAGTGGGAAAGATTACAGCTTTCCCTTTTACCATTTTATGATTTAACTCTTGCTGCCAGTTCATACGGTATTTCTGTGTTATCACGTTACTTCGACATATTTCAGTATTCAGATTGAATTTATGGCTATAGAATCTTTTCTTCCACTCTTTTTTCACTGAACTAAAATATTACTTCAGTCGGTTATCATATTTTATATTAGCTATATATACAATATTATTTATTAAACATTCACCATTTAAAATGACACTTAGTAGTTTCAGCAATTTTATTTGCTTTTCTTTTTTACTTTTCGTTAATGGTATTTCTTTTGTCAGTATCCAGTGTGTGTATAATATATATATATATATATATATATATATATATATATATATATATATTCAAACAAAGCAGATTTCCAAAATTTTAATAAAAACGAATGCTAACAGGCAGAAACACATTCAACACGTTACTGGATAGGAAAAGGTTCAAAGTTTATTTTAACGTTACAATTCGCAAATTGCAGTACATAAAACAACTTTTCTTGTGGTGTAACCATTTTAACAAATTCTAACAATTTAAATTTATATAGTACTTGAATAAAAAACAACAAAAAGAAGCATTTTAACAAGAATGAAAAAATTATTTTAATAACTTTGATTTTTTCCTATCTAGTAATGCTTTTGTCTGTTAGCATTTGTTTTAAATTTTCGAAATCTGCTCTTATTTTTAACCATGTGCGTGGGCATGCATATATATATATATATATATATATATATATATATATAATATATACATACACACTAATTTTCATCTATATTCAGAAATAAAGTAATTTTTTCAGCTCCATTGTTTATATTTTCTGCATGTAATCAAGGTCTTATCCGAAAAGTATTCAAAGAATGCTATTACAAAATACGATATAAAAAGTAATATATTAGCAAACTAATCTCCCCTATTCAGTAAATTTATATTTCGTTGTTTTGGCAACACGAGACAAGCTTCCTGTTGGTAATCTAGTAATGCTGCTTGATCCCCAATTATGGTTAAATATCATATTTATTAACAAATAATTTAAAAAAAAAAAACAATCTGTTCAAAGCCATGATCGTCATTTCCTGAAGTGACATGGCATTAAAAAAAGTCTTCTCTTAACAAAGAAATATCTCAGGAATATCTTGTTGCCCAACCGATAAATATATCGTGTCGTATTGTTTAATATTCTAAAATAAATGTACAAAGTGGTATCAAAAAAACTCCCGGATTAGTCATGTTTAAAAAAAAAAAGGAATAATACATTTAGCTAAGTTTTAACATTATCTCCCTCGAAATAGTCACCTTGCGCAGCAATACACCGGTCCCAGCGTTCCTGTCGCTTTTTGGAGCCCAATCTGAAAGTCGTTTTCCGTAAGCGAGTCGAGGACCTTCTGCGTTCTCCGAGCTGCATTTTCAGCTTGGAGAAGAGATGTAAGTCCACAGGTGCTAAATTTGGAGAATAGGGCAAGTGCGGAAGCGATACAATCTTGTATTTGGTTTGGCTAGAAACTCGCGAATGAAGAGAGGTCGGTGACGGTGGGGGGTGGAGGCATTGTCGTCGTACAGAATCTAATTCTTTGCGCCTCCACAGATCCGGTTGCTTTCGCCGAACGTCCTTCCTCAAGCGCCTCAAAATGTCGCAGTGGAGCTCTCGATTGACGGTCTGGTTATGGGGAGACGAATTCTCAAAGCCCAATACCGCATGTCGGAAAAAAAAATGATAAGCATGAACTTGCGTGACGAAATCACAGGCTAAAGCATACATCTGATCACAAAAACACAAATTTCACAACTTGCGACGTAAGCACAGCGATGTCATTCGGCACATTGTCGCGTGAAGGTCACTGCTAGCTCACACTGAACACGCAACCGTGTGTTGCCATCTGTTTCTGTAATCCAGAAGCTTTTTGATACCAACTCGTATGTGTGCAAGTGTTCATGAATGTCTCTGTGAAAGTTTTGTAGATGTGTGTATTATAATTAAGATGAATGTATATATACATACGTGTATGTATAATAGCTTTATACTAGTGTGTCATAAATTAATAGTATGCATGAATATGTAAGGGGTTTGTTTGTATCATAAGAAAAGTATGTGTGTATTTATCGATGCATATATGCACACAGAAATACACCCAAAATTCTGTTTATCTATAACATATACACACACACACACAGCGGTAACAGTCTGTTTCATGCTTAAATGCAATCTTCTGACAATCTTGCGTTTGAACATGAAACTGATTGTTGCCGCTGTGTGTTAACCTCAATGTCCACTTTTATATTTACATATACTCTATCCCTGATATTGACCACTTCAACACATAAGTATAGCATACCTTAAACCACACACACACACATATATATATATATATATATATATATATATATATATATATCTGGGCCACTCGTATTCGAGGATACCCGTCTATTAGGGCAGCTAGCCAATCCCTATCGCAGACGCTCGCTTAGGCACATCTGTGTTTGCTCAACACCCACAGAGCCCAACTGTGGTTTATACTACAACTACGCTGAGCAGATCTTAGTTCAATTTCTGGGAGAGAGCGTGTTATCTAGCGTGATCAACAATTTGAACAAGGCCAGCACGCTTAAGCGCTCGACCATGATGACTTGTGGCTGTGCCAGCTATCGACAACCCACAAGAGCTCCGTCTATATATATATATATATATATATATATATATATATATATATACCCTTTTTGAACATCGTATGAAGATAGACAACACACATTTTTGTGTCTCTGTCGGAATCACTCTATCAGAAAATGTTCTATCAATTTTCTCTTAATTTATTACAGGAAAATTCTCTCGTATATTTTGAAAAAAATTCAATCCTAATTCCGTATTCATGTACATAAAATCTAATATGTAAGATATTATGTATAAATTTGTCAGGCTAATAGTACAATTAAATAACAAAATGCAAAATCTAATTAACGCATTTCGTTTCTGGAAAAAACTTCTTCAGACTAGTTATCGATGGAGCCAGTTTTGTGACTGAAGAAATGCATCAAACGCTGGTTATGGTTTACATTGAAAACGTTAAATATAAAGCGTCTCTTGGCTTTAAATTTGTTTGGATCTAATTTTTTTTTCTATCACTATTGGTTTTAAATATCCCACATTGTATCAGCATGAGCTTTGTGAGGAAAGGAGATGATCCTGAATATAAATATACCATAGAAGAAACCGAATTTTATGAACTTGTGTGTGTATATATATATATATATATATATATATATATATATATATATATAATCAATTACATTATCTTTTATTGAAAATTACATTGAGTTGAAATTTTCAGTAAAACTTGGGTAGCGACTCGATTCATTGAGTGTTGACGTTGTGAAATGTTTTTTGTTCTATCTAGATAGTCTAGGCGTTGAGCACTTTTACTGCGTAGCTAGGTTACTTTTTAGTTTTTTTATGTTTTTTTCTTCTTCCCTTTCTTGTCTAAAGTTTTAGGTCTTTTAACAAGTTTTCTGTTGTTGATCACACCAACATTGTTATGAAGTAAGTTATAGGCACACAATTTAAAGGGATTTAAAATTCCCAAAGTTGCTACTATAGTATCGTCGTTATCGGATCTTCAAACTGTCTAAATATATATATATATATATATATATATATATATGTGTGTGTGTGTTTCACTACCCTTTTTTTTTTTCGTATGTATGGAGGCGTACGACCATATCACGTCGAAATACCGATTCCCGTACGATCACCAAAGAAACGTTGATCCTGGTCAGTACGTAGATAGGCGGTCATTTGAGAACACCAGGTGATGTAAGCTTGGAAGTGTTGCTGGCTTAATGGATAACGACTCAGAATTGGAAGTCGGATAGCAGAGTTCCACTTCCAGTCGGATTCGTTAAATTCACTTACGCGCAAATATTCTTGGCAAAGGTATGAATCCACCTCCCCGCCCCCGAAAATTGTGTTAATTAGTAGAACTTGTATCAATAAATCATTATTATCTCCAAAAAATTCTTGCGGTCTAAAATTTTCTGGCTTTTAACAATCTACAAAGGGTTGACAAGCTGTTAAATACAAATCAGTCAATTAATCGTATGTGTGGAATAATGGATGTACTGACGGACATATAATTGTTTCTATTCTGTTTCTATACATCCCATGCGTCCATAATGTTGTGCATGTCTATTCGGTTGAGCTAGCTCGGATATTCGTGAGTCTATCAAAACAACGATCATGGCCCTGCTTCAACATCGGAAGGTTATTAGGGTTGAATTCTGTGTCATAACACAGCTGGTCAATGTAGATGGTTACTGAACGATAAACCCTTCTTACTCTATGGTTAGGTGTTCAAAGCAGCAGATCTGTCGCGAGTAAAGTAAAAAGGAGTCGACCGTAATCGTGATCAAGGCAATGTGAACGATCCTTTTCTTGGTTGTGTTATAGACAAGCGTATGGTTGCAAGAAAGAAATACGACAACAGCAGAAATATATTTACGTGGTTTATTTCAACAGGAACGTGAGTGTTTGGGACAGTTACCTTGTGGTATAGTTCATAAGCCGGCTTCGGATCTAGGTCGATCTCTCATAGTAGTTCACACATGTTGACGGTGGTTGACGCTCCCTTGCTGACAGCTGCTTACCGTGACAGGTCAGTTCCCTGGCCACCTGTGGACTGCCTGTTGAACTTCCGTGTGACCCCTTTTATAGCGTTTTTTATGGCTTAACAGGCTCGAAAAACGAAGCGAGTATAATTAGGAGGGAAGCATTTTTATTGGACGAAAAATAGAACACTTTAAATATTTATTTTTCGACCGGAACACGTGTGACGGGAACATTTGGAAATGAAGATAATGGTCATTTTGTGACGGGGCTTTGTCCCGTTCACATCCGGCTCTCACTCTTGAGTATTTGCCTGTAAATCAGCCGAGATATGTCTTATTTTATTTGATAACAGTTGCATAGTATGTGTTTCGCCAGAGCTACATACTCAGGGATGGGTCTATAGAGCTGTGATTTAGTTGGATGTTCTCTCAAAGAGATGTTAAGTATAGCTCTCAGCATCCGAGTGTTAGTTCTCTCAAGCTCAGACTCTAAGATTTTAGTCAATATCCAGGCAATGGTACCTTACATTAATAATCGCCCCTGCAGTGGTTCCATACATTAACACATATGCCAATGTCTCTAAACTGAATTCATAAACTTCAACCAATAAGGCTCAGTACAAACTCTGCATGTCTGCCTATCAGCATTTATAGCAAACAAGGTGTGCGTGCAAATATATACAGTTATCTTTTTGTCTCTCTATTTACCGCTTTTGGCAATAACGTTGTCAGCAAATATGAAGTGACTAAGCTGATCCCAATGCACACTGTTTACAATGAATCTGTGGCCCTTTCTCGCTCCTCACGCACACATATGGGAGACCAGACATAACAACAACGCCTACGTATATGCGTCCAGCATATTGTCGACCGAGGACCCGGAATGAAGGGAATACTGCTTTGAGCCTGTTTGTTTAGCTCTCTGAAAACATCCTATGACAACTTGACGAGACGAACAGCCCGGATGTAGACTTTTAAATCTGGAGGCAAGCTGCGTGTGTGCAATTTTCAAATGTTTCTCTCTATCATGGACGAAATTAACCTTTTTGACTCTTCGTATAAAGATTCTTTCGACGCATACTTAAGTCAAATATGAAAAAGAAAAACGTTCTAAGAAAGAAAAGAAATGTCACATACACCCGTCTATACATAAATGTATGCGTCCACGTATACAGTTTAGTTTACTTAAAGATTTATCTAGTGAATTCAATTTAGTATAGTAAAAGCCCTGTTGTTCAATATATCAGTCGCTTCTCCGTGATGAAATAGATATCTCGCAGATTACTTCGACAATAGTGATTTCAATCCCCGCTAGTGACTGCACACACTTGACCTTATGTCGAACCAATCTAAAACATCTGGGGCTTCTCTTTAGGGAACAATGGTTAGCAAACTATTCTGGCAAACCATTTCTATTGAAGTTGGTAATGGTAATATTACCTGTTTCCTTATATGGAATTATTGACCAAGCTACTAGTCCTACTGCTGGTTGAAATTTATAAAAATCTTTCTATTAAAACATTTTTTCAGATAAATAGATTTCTCAAGAGCAGCAGCTGTTATCTCATTTCAATAGCGATTGGTCGTCCTGGGTATGACGATAAACTAAATCCCGGGGCAAGACTTCTGATTGGGAGATTTGAGGTTTTGTGTAGCGTGGAACCACCTTTTAATTGCTGTTGTTCCCAGGTCCATCCTCACCTGGAACGGTAGCACCTTTTTAGGTCCCAGCTATGAGCAAATCGTTAACCCCCAAGCTGGGTTCAAATACTATGAAAAAAAAAATTTAAAAAAGTGAAAATAACAGCAATACATTTTTGTAAAGAAAATGACTAATACTTCCCTCAAAATTAAATTTCGGCACTAAATGACGTAAAAGAAGTTGATATGCCTCTAAACAAACGAACGATACTGATACTCTTCTAATTGGTTTTGATTTAAGATTTGTCCTTCTTCTAGACTCGTTGCCCTATTAGTATTGAAGATCACCGACTACCCTATTTGTATTCACTTTTCACCCTCCATGATTGGTTCTCTCTCGAGTCTTAAGAGTGCCCAGTCTGTCCTGCTATGTAATCCATAGCTAAGGTAAGATGGATTCATGCCTTTTCCAAGGACATGATTGCGAAGTGAACGGATCAGATTCAGTCAGAATTGTAGCTAATATATATATATATATATATATATATATAGAGAGAGAGAGAAAAAGGTATGAGACCATCCCTTGTTTGGTAACTTTTGGCTTACTATGTGTACCAGTTCCCTGTATTCTGTTATTCCGATAAATGTGCTTTGTTCTTCACAAATCTTCCCCTTATAATCAAATTATATGTGCGGATAGTCTGGCTGTTCGATTCTAAGAATTGACCGTCTATATTCTATGTTGAAAACAACGGAAGAGTCCAGCTATATATATATATATATATACTCGCGTATCATGCGACTTTTTGAAGATCTAATTTTAAGGGGGTCGCATCATACACGAGATATAAAATTAGCGAACATATGTACTGCTGGCCTTGGCTACGCTGTTGACAAAACTATATCTCCTTTTTATTGTATTCATCTTCATTTAAAATAAACATGATTTTGATAAAACTGTTTTATTTAACTGCATCCAATAATAATGCATGTAATATTCACTTATTAGTATCGTATTATAAAATATAAACATAACGAATTTTTTTTTCATTCTTTACGTTTATAAAATGTTTAGCTTTTTCTCGTTCGGTTGTTTATGGCTGCACGCGTTTACGCAACGAGTATAGCGTTTCTGACCTTTCTTTTACAATTCTCTCTTACTTTTTAAAATTATTTAACTAGAAGATGGGATTAAGAGATAGAAAAGTTGGCCTCACAAAAAAAAAAAAAAAAAGACCTCATTATAATCGAGATACTTGATAAAATCATTTTTTAAAAGTGAAAATTTAGGGGTGGCACGATACCCGAGAATATACGGTGTATATATATATATATATATATATATATATATATATATATAAATAATATGGTGCAGTTCAAAAGAACTGATCCGACGTGCAAATTTTCGGGATAACAGCTGAGACATTACTCTATTTATTGAACAATTTAGTTCATGCCACATTGACTGATAAACTCCTACAACAAAAAATTCTCAAATTACCATATTAGTAAAAAAAAACGCACTCTTAGATTTAAAAAAAAAAAAAAAAAAAAAAATTCAACCTTAGCGTTGCGACTGCATGCTCCAAAAGTTCTTATCCGTTAACAATAACACATTTCTAAAAAAAAAAAAAAAATTTCGATTCGCATTTAATTTTTCGTCTATGATGCTACCTGGATTTGCTAAAAACAAAATAATTTCCATATCCGAGGATGACTGTACAGTTGAAAGTACTAGCAGATAAAAAAAAAAAGACCGTATACAGTTTGTAGTTATTAAAAACAAAACATTCATCGAGTGATTTGTAGGTTAATGCAACTTTAAAATTTTGTTTGCGAAGAGATTTCGCCATTTTATATCATTAACTTTACTAATCTACTTTTTGTATGAATGATTCATTGTAATATATATAATACAAATATGTGCGTGTGATTATTAGCTATAAAATAGTTTGCTTATTAATAAGTAAAAATTATTATTGCTCTCTTTTCAAGGATTGCTTGCCTTGAATTCGTTATCTTCCAAACTTACCCTGGCCGTTCCTATTCTACGTAAGATAATCTTTATTATTTTTGTTTATATAAAAGATTGTTTTTGGAAACGCTCATCCATGTCAGTGCGTCTATTTCGGGCTTTGGACTTATTGATCCACTCCCATATAAAACACTGCTTATAGTAGCAAAATATGGTGGCATTTATTTTGATTATTTCTGCCTTTTCGCACATGTTAAAGGAAAGATTTAGATCTTGAACTCCGGTTCAAGGACGGAAGACTACGGAAAGCAAATTAAGAAGCACCCTGAAATACTTCAACCTCCACATCAGCACACAATACTTGTGTTGCGAATCAATGTTTATTTCTACATGGATGAAATGAGTATCGAGTTTAGTGTATGTGACAAACTGGAGAGGCAACTTTCATCGTGTGAATGACGTAAAAAAAGACAGTGTTGTTTTTATGAATTTCTTCGTATGTGCTTAAGATTTCCACACGGTAAAAGGAAGTGTTCGTGGAGGCGGCAACAGTTTTCAAGTAACTGTCATCACGTCTTCCTGCATTTATTTTCGTATAGCTGCAGGGCGGAAAAAGGAGGTTTTATTATTATTATTATTATAATATCCAGAAATCATTACTTTTTTTTCATCATTTTTTTTATTATTCTTTAATATGTGTGTCGATTATAAAAACAAAAAAAAAGAAACATTGCTTTTTCCACAGAAATTTTCAACATGTCTCCGCTTCTTGATGCTATACTTAAGATTTATCACTTAGAAATTGTTTAAAAAAAAACACCCGCCAGCTAGGATGGCTAGCAAACCCAGTTGCAGACGCCCGCTCAGGCACATTTGTTTGTTCGACACCTACAAAGCGAGTCTGTCATTTGTACTGCAACTATGCTAACACAGTCTTACGGTTTCTTGGAGAGTGTGCCTAATCTCGTTTCATCAGCAGTTGAAACACTCGGCCACAATGACTTCGTGCAAGCATATATACACAAAACTCCTGAAATGACACACCAAACAAAGTACTTAATACCAAAATGGTAGAGCATTATATTGTATATAATAAAGTCATCTGACCGATCGTCCACAACAGCCACTTTTTACCAAGGATCCAGTGACTAGACCCAAAGAGTTGTGAGTTCAATACCAGGCCACAGTAGTGAATCAAACTTGGAGAGTTAAGTTAATCCGGAACTAGAACAATCTCCCTCAGTGGAAGAAATAAATGGTTCGATTCGAAATCCCAATCACATGAAAAGGGCCGGAACGTAAAACGACCGAAACGTCGTGAATATGGCAATGAAGATGAGAATAGCAGCCCGAATAATGTAAGTAATTATGCTGCTTATTTGCTAAAACAGTCATAAAATAAAACTCACATTGTTGTAACGCAGAAAAAAAAACTGAATCTGAACTGTCAAAAGCAAGGAAGCTATCAAATTGGGCGAAAACTAAAACTGACTTTCTTTTAGAATTGGAGTATGACAGGATCCAAATAAAATCACTAAGTTGATAAAGAGGAAAAAGAAGACAAACGTAGTCTAGTGAAAGGGAGATAACCAAAATAATAAAAAAAAAAATAAAACTGGTAAGTCAGGAAGATGATTCTCCAGTCAGCCAAAACTGATGGAAGAAAGAAATTGATTGGCAACTGTAGAGCAGGGTTTCTCAACCTAATTTACTTCAGGGCGGACTTATAGAATAATTCAAATTCTGGAATGCGCTTTAAATTTGAATCTGGTAAAAGTATTCAGGAAAATATGAAATTTTGGTTTAGCATTCCCAACGTAGCGGTACAGTTTTCATTTAAATAGATTTATAAAGAATCTGGTATGTATTTTAGAGAACTCGATAATAAATGATTTACATCCCCCGAAAAAGTTAAAAGGGAAAAGCATTATCCATTCTTAAAGATTAAGGAATTTAGCATTCAATTTTAAATATCAAATGACAAAAACTTCGACATGGAAGACATGTGCTTGATGTCTCTAGCTTTTTAAAAATATCTTTTTAATATAAAAACAATCCATAAATTACTCTTCTGTTAATTTTTTTGGGGGGGCACCTGGCTATATTTCATGGCAGTCAATTCATTTTCTATCCGTATGCAGGCGATTTTCTCCCAGTATAATAAACATGACGAATTGTAAACAATGTCATCGTTGTTATTGTTCTTTGTTGATGATTATCGCATATCTCATTAAATGGTTTAAACATTTAACATTAGAATCTCTAAGTTTTCAAGTCACAAATTTTGTTCTGACAATTCATCACGTTCTTCTTATACTGTTGCTATTTTCAGAAGAAACAGTAATGTTTTTCTCTTTTCCTTATAAATTATTTATTAGAAGGCTGAAGAATAGATCGCCAGAAAACGTTGTGATAAGTGTCAAGAATATATATATATATATATATGTATATATATATATTATAATTTAGGCACTACATGTATTGTGCACTGTTTTCTATATATTTGCACACACACACACACACACACATATATATATATAATGTGTATTATAATTCAGGTATTCGAATAAAATATAGAATTTAATATCAGATGTTTCGTCGCATTATATTCTCTTTTCATGCATCATGGCGTCCCATTTAGCGCACTATTGTTAAAATAAACATTGGCAGTGAATTCGTTCCTTACTGAATGTTTTTTTGTTTTGTTTTTTTTTTTTTTTTTCAATGTAGCTAAGTAACAAATTTGGCTTTGTGACAAAAAAATATCGACATTAATCTAAAGCAAAAGACAAACAAAATTTATATTTCTTTTCAGACCTTTCTATTATTTATATAATTATTCTTAAAAAAAAAATAAAAAAGTATTCATTTACAACGCAGATGCTAACAGTGACACGACTGGAAGGCACAAAAGAAAACATCTTGTCATTTTCCAGTTAGTAATCCTTGTAGAAAAGGCGATGAAACGAGGACAAACACACAAAGTCGTTCTTTCTTCATGTACATTCCACAATCGCAAATGTGTATGCTGAACATTTACAAAGCTGACAGGGATCTCTCCAAGTTTCCGGGACAGACGCTTTTTCGTTTTCCCCGTTCCAAGAACAATAAACATTCAGGCTGATAGGTTAGCTTAATCCCACTTTCTTTGGACACATATGGGCAACAGATTTAGCGCTAACCACAAAATATTGGAAAGTAAGAAAGATAAATTATTCTGTGTTCTTTATATTGTTTGAGAAAGTTTTCTAGCACAAACAAGTAACAAAAGTGATATATACAAACTATGCAACAGCTTTAATACTGTTATTGTTTTAACAATTTAGCATTTGAGATATATATCAACTCGATAAGCATCACAGTTAACTTCAACATGGAACTAAAAATTTTACTTTGAGAAACGATCGTCAAACAATATTTTCTGTACTGAATATACAAAAAAAAATATGGCACAAGGCCGAAAATTGAATAAAGTGTTGATGCTCACAGTTTTTTCATTAACATCACTCGTGACACGTTGATATAACCAACCTTCATTGTTCAAGATTACATTTACTTTTAAATCTTTCAGCAATCACCAAAATATTTGATCTTAGTGGTGTTTGAACATTTAATTATAACCAAAAGAACAAACGTAATTTAAAAGGACAATAAATAAGGTAGTAATATAAAAGAATGAACGGTTATATTATGTTGAAAAACCGGTTCCCGTACGATCACCAAAGTTAAGCAACGTCGACTCTGGTCAGTACCGCTTGGAAATACCAAGTGCTGTAAGCTTGGGTGTGTGGGTGGTGTAATGCACAATGGCTCTGTACTGGATATCGGAGAGCCAATTTCCAATTCCAGTTGGGTTCGTTATATTAACTTACGCGCAAATACCCTTGGGGAAAGTATGAACCCATCTTTTCCCCTGTTATGGGTTAATTAGTAAGACTTGTGTCCGTAAACCATTATATAATAAAAAAAAATATTCTGACAATCTAAGAATAAGATGGCAAGGGTTGATGGGCCGTTGAAAACGAATCAATAAACAAAAAAAATAACAGAATAAGCTAACTCTATTATTTTTTTTCTATTTTTCGCATTACTAAATACCGTAGTTGTTTCCCCTTTTTATCTTGTCTTTTCTTTTCGTTATAATTGCCAAAAAGTTAACTTCTCTCGTGAGAATTTTAGATAAATTTCAAATGGAGGTAGAAATAAAAACAAATGATTCATAATATCTTTTTTTAAAATTCACTCGAAGACTTAGATGAATGAACAAATATTTCCTAAAAATAGCTACACCCCCGCTGTTTCCATGGCAGACGTTTTTCAATGACACTTCATGTCAGTGAAAAACTATATCGAATCATTTCCTACATCTACTGCAAGTAAAGTTGGTTCATTGTATCATGTCAGTTATTTTTCTTGTCAAAATGCATCTTGCACATTTATAAATCTAGCATTCGTGTGTTCATTGAATACGGCTGCCATATCTGCTCTGGTTCTCCTGCCGTAGATCTAGCTATTCTTGATAAAATCCAAGGGTTTGTAATTGAATCGATTCTGACCAGGCATTTCGACTTCAGACACTTTCTCATCGATGTGACGTGGCTTCCTTCTGTCTTTTCTACAGATAATTTAATGGCAACTGCTCTGATTTTCTTGTCCATGGTGAATTTAAGCGTGATACCAGATTGGCAGCTAGGTCTCACCGTTTTGCTGCTGAACTAGCTAGATGCAAATGACACTTCTACCCCAACAGTTTTTCTCGGACTTCCAACTTGTAGAACTCTCTCCCGATTTCTTGCTTCCCTGAAAACTACAATCTTCAAAAATTTAAATGCAATGTCAATCGCCATCTTCCGTCTTTTTCAACCCTGTTCCTTATTTTTCCTTTCCTCGATCCTCCCTATTATCAGTTTTCTCATTCTCTTGTGAACCCTTACGGTCTAGTGACATCGTCGCCGTGCTCGGAGTGAAACGATTAAAAAAAAAATGTCCAGACGAGCTTCATTCTTTAGTTCCACCAGTTCAGACCAGCCATTCAATGTTATGTGATCGAACCCCGCCCCGTATTCCAATTGTAAAGAAATTCCACTCAAATAGCTTTTCTCTCTAAGAACTTCTTTGTTAAATGGGCTCCCACGTGAATGCTTCCCCGAATACTACAATCTTAAAATCTTCAAAGCAAGGGTCAGTCGCCATCTAGCCTTATAATCTCCATTTCTGACTTTTTTTTAAGTGCCTACCCCCCCCCCACCGCAGTTTTATATAGTAAAAAAGTTAACTGTCTGAAAAGATGACGTGGTGGAAATATAAAAATAAAACGAACAATGACATCCCGAGGAAGCGTCGGGGAATACATTCCTGTTTGATTCACTTGATGATCAGTGACAGCAAGAAGACAAACATGTGCCAGTCTAAAGTACAATTCGTAAGGGAAGAAGACATTGACTCCAGGTTTGTGCTGACATTTTTCAGCATCTCTAGAATATCATCCTCTGTTATAAAAACCTTTGCACTTAGTTGCTTCATTCGTCTAGAGATGATGACTCCTAGCTAAATATGCGTCGAACTGAAACAAATTCGGACGGGATTCTCTGATCAAAATCTTCTGGTCGTAGTTAAGAAATTCCTCATAGATTCTTTAGGGTGCTGTCAAATACTTTCCACCCATATGTCTGAAGATTTTTATTTTTATTTTATCTGCCTACAATTCTGTTTTTTTTTTTTTTTTTTTTTTTTTTTTTTGAGTCGACGAGTCACTTCTTGTTTTAGCGTTTCTGTAGAGTAATGGATAGCGGCTCTGATTGAGGAATCGGAAAGCCGAGTTCAAATTCCAGTCGAATCCATTACATTCACTTACGTGCTAATACTCTTGGGAAAGGATATGAATCCTCTACTTCACCCCCGCCCCAAGCTATGTGCAAATAGCAGGTCAGACCGGGTTCTATAGCATTGGATGGCAACCGGTCTACCACAGAAAGAAATGGCAACCTACTGCGGGAAAAAATCTGCTTCGTGAGTCATGTATCGAAAGATACATGATCGCCTAAGCGTGTATCATGCATGGCACATAACTGACTGATTAGCTAGTTCCGGAAATCATTCACATCCAAGGAGGATCTGTTAAATTCACAGTAATCAGCCATTCTAGAATAAGGTTTATCTAAGTTAATTTAAAGTCTGAATAGCCTATAATCCTCATAAATTATACTTTAAAACTTGAACGAAGATATTCCTAAATCGACAAAAATTTGGTTGTTTAAAAAAAAAAAAACTGAAACCTATCTGCCCTTATCTGTCCATGCCCATTCTATCCGCTTCTGACGTTCATTTCGAAAATCGACGAATGTCAGTTTGGTAATAAATTTAAAAAAGTATTTTCATCCGAAGGAATGTTAATACCCTTCCTATCGCCCCCCCAATGTGGAGATCAGGTTCAAGGACGGTATTTCATTTAGCCGTTAAAACTATTTGACTCAGCGGGCCTCACGAAGAGCTCGATCCGACGAAGAAAAGAAGCAGACCGCTTCCAGTTGTCGTTGGGCGCAGAAACTATGATGCAAAACGCTCTCTTTCTTGTTAACATCTCTTAGGCAATCTGCTTGTCAGATTTGCAAAGACAGGTGAACAAAGAATGACTATCAGAAGATGTTGAAAAGAAGCGAAAACTTATCTGTATAATATTTTCAGAGTTTCAGAAATTCGAGTTTCTCACTTTCACATTTTTTTTTCTTGTATATATTTGTTGTGGAGTAAATAAGACACCCCGGGTAACACAAATGAACTAAGAAAGACGCCTGAAATAAAGAACTGCTGCTGTTTTTTTATTGTTTGTTTGTTTTTTGTTTGTTTTTTTGTTTGTTTGTTTTTTTTTGTTTGTTTGTTTGTTTTTTTTTTTTTTTTTTTTTTTGTTTGTTTAGTTTTTTTTTTTTTTTTTTGTTTAGTTTTTTTTTTTTTTTGTTTGTTTAGGTTTTTTTTTTTTTTGGTTTTTTGTTTTTTTTTTTTTGTTTTGGGTTTTTTTTTTTTTTTTTTTTTTTTTTGGTTTTTTTTTTTTTGTTTTTTTTTGTTTTTTTTTTTTTTTTTGTTTGTTTTTGTTTTGGTTTTTTTTTTTTTTGTTTGTTTTTGTTTGTTTTTTTTTTTTTTTTTGTTTTGTTTTTGTTTTTTTTTTTTTTTTTTGGTTTGTTTGTTTAGTTTTTTTTTTTGTGTTTTAGTTTTTTTTTTTTTTGTTTGTTTTTTTTTTTTTTTTTTTGTTTTGTTTTGGTTTTGTTTTGTTTGTTTGTGGTTGTTTTTTTTTGTTTTGGTTTTTGTTTTTTTTGTTTTGGTTTTTTTTGTTTGTGTTGTGGTTTTTTTTTTTTGTGCTGTTTTGTTTTTTGTTTGTTTTTGTTTTGTTTTTTGTTTTTTGTTTTGTGTTTTTTTGTTGGTTTGTTTGTGTTTTTGTTTGTAGTTTTGTTTTGTGGTTTGTTTTGTTTTTGTGTTTTTGTGGTTTGTTTTGTTTTTTTTTTGTTGTTTTTTTTTTTTGTTTTGTTTTTTTTTTTTTTTTTTGTTTTTTTTTTTTTTTTTTTTTTTTTTTTTTTTTTTGTTTTTTTGTTTTCGTAGCAAGTAAATTACGAGGTGGAGTTGCTTGCATCGCGTAAAAAAAAGGAGGTTTTGAATTCAGAATTGTTCTTCTCCAAGACTGGCTGAAAACCTGTTTGCCCTGCTTTAAACCTCTAGCCATTAGAAGATATGGGTTCATAACTTTTCAAGGGCATTTATGCAAAAACCGAACGCAACAATCTCGACTGGAATTTGAACTTGACAAGCCAATTCCACTTTCCGTGCCGATAACCGCTATACGACATGCACAGCCACCAAACAGGTTATCCATGCCTTTGCAGAAAACATGGATCTCAGAAGACCTAGACATACGCACAAAAGAAAACATTAAAGAGAATACAGCCATATATGAAGTGGTTGGAGCTATAAACACTTTAGTAGTTGCTGCTGTTGAAAGTCCTCAAGTGATGTCGTTTCTGTTATTAGGTACAGTTCTTTGTTAGTGATTTTATAGCGCCAGTAAACGAGGTTTGAAGAAGGATAGTCCTTTCTAAAAAGTTCATTCACTCGAAGTAACATCCAAGAGAAAGTCTCAAACTGACGATGTTATTTAAGAACATTAGTTCTTATATAATGTTTTGCCTTTATAAAATCAAGAAAGTACATAATTTTAAATATATGGGAAATGTTTTAACAGAGAATGGAAGGTGCATCACTGAAATTCTAAGACGCATAGCGAATGATACCTTCCAAAAGCCTAGCAAAGTATTAAGAAACAGAAAAACCTCAAAGTTTTAATATCTGCCCATATTTCTGAGATGAGGTAGTGTAATTATTTACACTTTTTACATTGTTCGAACTGTTGTCCTCATCTTCCATATATGAACATGGCAACGGAAATGAGGGCTATAGCCCGAACAATGTAAATAATGACAGTTTTAGAGAAAATGGAAACAAAAAGGACACTAATACTTAGCATCAGAAAGAATCCGTAAATGTTTCAAGGTCACATATAGATTTGATAATTACAGGATATGTTAAAGTCAAGAGGGACAGATGAAAACCGGCAATAACCTACCAAAATAGCTTGTGTAAATGAATGACAGAACCGGGTCTAGGGGAGATAACAAAAAGATTAAAATTTACTAAGCGCTAAAACAGACAGGTATCGTGGAGAGCTATAACCACCAGCGTCCTAAAAAAGAATGTTTGGTCAGCTTTAGTGCCAAGAATTCACCCACCTCACATATAACAATATTTTAGGGAGTTTACTAACTCTTAAAAATGTCATGCTTCTATTTTCAGCTATTTTTAGAATATTCTAAGATAGAAAATTGTGGAGAGCTATGATAGCCAACGTCTTGAAGGGACACGGCATATAGAAGTATTTTGCGATGTTTGATAAAACTACAGCCAACGCTGCGTATTCTGTGTTCAATGTCAAATAGTTGTTTTTCATTGAGATGTCAGTATTCGAAACTAAGCTGAAACTTGTTGTTCAACTAGCACACGATTCAAGAGCCACTCAAAGTAGACGGTTACTGACTGAGGTGTGTGACATCAATATAAGAGGAAATAGTAAATGCAGGTTATAAGGATACGGAGGATAGATAAGGATCGTCTCTACAATGCTGTAGTGTTCGAGGAAGCGCCTACGCAGGTGTCAGTGCCACAAACTAACGGGAAGAAGCTGAGTGTAAATTCCTCCTTACAAATGGAATACGGAGGGAATTGGAAGAATTCGAATGCGGGTCTTAGTTGTAAAGGTCTGTACTGGTAGAACTAAAGAATGCAACCGATCTGAGCATTTGCTGTGGAAATCACGATATTCTTTGTTCTGGATTATTCACCCATAGAAACCTCAGATATTTCGAGATTTAAATCGCTTCAAAAACACGACACTTAGCTTTGACAGGAAATGTATTGCACTACTAATTATTTGTATCACACTGGTATTTCAGATCTTAACAATTTTTACAACTTTCACTCACAGGCCTCAGTTAATTCCACAATGTGCACGTTTTTTTTTTTTTTTTTTTTTTGTTTTGTTTTTTAGCAACCAGATAACTAAATATGGACACTTATCAGTTAAATGGATTTCAATTGGAAATATGAAACGTTTGAAATTAGATCCAACTTGACAGTTTGCGACACTTTCACGCAACGTTCTTTTTAAGTTTCAGTTCAATTGATTTTTTTTTTTTTTACCTTTATAAAATTCCCCACTGACAAAGTGAATTAATTTCCTTTGTCAACCGAACAATACTTTCTGGTAACGTCAAATAAGACGTCTAAAACAAGATTGTGTTCGCGCGCGATTACACGCACTATAACTAAAACACACACACACACACATATATATATATATATATATATATATATATATATATTTTGTGGGAGTGAGATTTACTAGTTAACCATTACACCACATCGAAGTAGCCAAAGCGCGAGCACAACTTACTTGCCACCTTACAACGGCTTTCTGACAAAATAGATGTCGCAAGCCTCATGCTGATCTCTCCATGGAAAATGTTCAGACGAACTACACTCCTTAGTTCTACCAGCCACAGCTTCACAACTCGGACCCGCCATGCCACGCCCATTGTAGCGAACCACACCCTCGTTCCCTTTGTATTCCTTTAGTGTTCTACTTGAGCAGTAGCTTCTCATGAACCGCTAATTTGTGGATCTGACTCTCAAAAGGATGCTTCCCCGATCGCTACAAGCATAACTTGTATAAATCTAGGTTTAACCGTTATATTCTATACATATCTGCATAAGTTATGTCTCTTACTCTGTAATCTACTACCTCGAGTCGCCCTTGAGTTTTGTACAAAGTGAACATCGTTGTAAAGAAAAAAAATTATGTATGAGTGAGTAAAGAAGATAGCCTTTCTTAAATGAGCGACATTTAGAATCATAAATTCATTTTAGATAAAATCTATGATGTACAATAAATTCATTTTTCAGATAAAATTATTAAACTTTATTTTATTGATTCTATCTGTTTGTTTTACGGTGCATCAGCCTCAATGGGCCATCTAATGCCGACAAATTTCCCACTGCTGGTAACATTTTTTTTTCCAAAAATGTATAGCTGGTATTTTTTTTTTTTTTTTTAATGTATTACTGGTAATTATTAAAATTTTTTTTTTTTGATTCTATCTGTTTTTTTTAATGGCATCATTATTTTTTTTTAATGTAATGGGCCATCTTTTTTTAATGTATTACAAATTTCCCAATTGCTGGTAATTATTTTTTTTTAATGTTTACTGGTAAATTTTTTTAATATATTACTGGTAATTTTTTTTTTTGTTTTTAATTATTTTTTTAATGTATTACTGGTAATTTTTTTTTTTTAATGTATTACTGGTAATTATTTTTTTTTAAAAAAAAATGTATTACTGGTAATTATTTTTTTAAAATACTGTAATTATTTTTTTAATGGTAATTTTTATTTTTTTTAATGTAATGTAATTATTTTTTTTTAATGTATTACTTAATTATTTTTTTTAATGTATTACTGGTAATTATTTTTTTTAATGTATTACTGGTAATTATTTTTTTTTAAAAATGTATTATTTTTTTTTTTAATGTTTTGTTTTTAAAAATGTATTACTGGTAATTATTTTTTTTTAATGTATTACTGGTAATTATTTTTTTTTTAAAAATTATTTTTTTTAATGTATTACTGGTATTATTTTTTTTTTTTAAAAATGTAATGTATTACTGGTAATTATTTTTTTTTTAATTACTGGTAAAAATAATTAATGGTAATTATTTTTTTTTTAATGTATTACTGGTATTATTTTTTTTTTTGGTAAATTTTTTTTAATGTATTACTGGTATTATTTTTTTTTTAAAATGGTAATTATTTTTTTTTAATGTATTACTGGTAATTTTAAAAAATTACTATTAATTTTTTTTTTAAAAAAAAAAAATGTATTACTGGTATTATTTTTTTACTGGTAAAAAAAATGTATTACTGGTATTAAAAAAATTTTTTCAAAAAAAATGTATTACTACTTTTAAAAAAATGTATTACTGGTATTATTTTTTTTTTTTAAAAAAATGTATTACTGGTATTATTTTTTTTTTTTTTTTTTTCAAAAATGTATTACTTATTTTTTATTTTTTTTTTTTTCAAAATGTATTACTGGTATTTTTTTATTTTTTTTTTTTTTTTTCAAAATGTAAAATGTATTACTGGTATTTTTTTTTTTTTTTTTTTTTTCAAAAATTACTTGTATTTTTTTTTTTTTCAAAATGGTATTTTTTTTTTTTTTTTTTTTTTTTTTCAAAAATGTATTATTTTTTTTTTTTTTTTTTCAAAATTTTATTTTTTTTTTTTTTTCAAAAATGTATTATTTTTTTTTTTTTCAAAAATGTATTACTGGTATTATTTTTTTTTTCAAAAATGTATTACTGGTATTTTTTTTTTTTTTTTTTCAAAATGTATTACTATTTTTTTTTTTTCAAAATGTATTAAGGGTAATAATTTTTTACAACTGTATTTCTGGTATTAAAACTTATTTTTATACTTTCATAGTGTTTTGACCCCAGTTTAGTGATTAACTATTTGTCCATAGCTTGGACCGGAACAGATGCTACCACCCCTGGTAAGAGTAGACCTGGTTCCACGCTCCTCAAAATCTCCTGATCAGAGGCCTTGCTGCCGGACGTAGTTTATCGTCTTACCCAGGACATTTTATTGAGTATGTGAAAACGTTTCGACCGTTCCATTCTTGAGACGTCTTCCAGTGTGTAATCTATAAGCAAAAAAAAACGTTTTATTTTAATGAGGCCCGCCATGCCACGTACACAACGATGAATCACTCCGCTTTTCCTTTCATATTCCATTCATTAGTATTGGGTCGGTACATAATTATCAGGCGTTTTTTTGTTTCGTTTTTTTTTTGTTTTTTTTAAACAATATTTATTATGAAAAAAGAAACATAATTCAACAATAACATTTTAAAAATATTATTCCGGAGTGTATGATTATCGACACACATCTTTATAACCTGAAAATAAAATATTTTTATTAAAAAAAAATATATATATGAACAAAACAGCAATTCTTATTAACAAATAACTCGCCTAAAAAAACGCCTGATAATTATGCAGCAACCCAATAATCTACTCAGACAATTTCTTCCAAGAACAGCTACTTTGTGGAACAGGCTCATGGCAGGATGTTTTCTTAATCACTACAATCTTGACCTCTTCAAATGTAGGATTAAATATTATCTATCCTGCATAATCTCATTAACTTCTCTTACCTTTTCCTTACGCACACACAATACCACATACTAACCATCTACCTTGAGTGGCTCTTAAGCCCTGCACTTAGTGAAGATTAGTATAAAAAAGCACAAAACTAAAATCCTTGAAATATTTGTTTAATGTGATATTACGATATTCATGTCAATTTTTTTTTTTTTCGTTCCCCGATGGTTTTTTTTTTTTTTTTTTTTTTCTACTCTGACAGTGCACTTTTCGGACCACCCATGATTTCAAGTTTTTATCGGATACTTTTTTTTTTAAATTAGAAGCTTTATTTTTCGCACGGATAAAAGAAAAGAAGTGATGCATAAACAGCATTGTTTATTCTTAAAAACTATCTTTTTTGTTCTTTTTTTATATTTAGTGTGCTCTTATGTTAATGCTATCAAACTATGACAAACATTATAGATAAATACAAGTTTTTCCCAAATTAATTCCCATCAAAAAATGTCGACAGCATTTTAGTTTCTTTTAATTTTTAATTTACTTTAGTTTTCTGTTTTATTTTACATACACTTTTGTTAATATTTTAAATCTTTCTAAAATTTAGTTTTATATATTCTTAAGAGTTAGGAATTTGCTAATGTCTGTCTAGTTTGTATAATTTACATTATTAGAACTGTTATACTCATCTTCATTGCGATATTCACAACGTTTCAGCTGTTGTACGCCCCGGCCTTTTTCAGGTAATTGGAATTTCGAACTGAGCCCTTTATTTTATCCACCGGGGTAGATTGTTCTAGTTCTACGTTCCATGCCTCTTTCGGATGTCTCCGTTATTTCTCTTTAACTCAACTCTCTAAGTTTATGGTTCACTGCTGTGGCATGGTATTGAACAAAAAACTCTGTGTATACTCACTGGATCGAACCAACGTCTCTATCCACAAGGCCATGTCTATGAATTTCTGGGGCGTATAAACCTAATGTCTGTCTAGTTTGTTTATACGGGTTTGTGCTAGAACATTCTTAATTTTATCTTAAAATTTGAACTTTCTGTTGAGTAGAAGAGGAAAATCTGGATTGTTTATGTATTAGACAAAACTGTCATATATTGAAAATGCGGTTCGTTGCCCGGCCTGTTAAAATTCTGCTTACGGCCACATCACGTTGAAACAACGGTCCCGAAAGATCAATGAAGTTAAGCAACGTTTAGATGAGTCATTACTTGGGTATAACAGGCGCTGTAAGATTGGATGTGCGGTGGTTTAGTGGATAATGGCTCGGAATTGATAATCGGACAACAGAGTTCCCAATCGCGTTGGGTTCGTTATATTCACTTACGAGCAAATACCCTTGGGGGGGGTATGAATCCACCTCTTCTTCTCCCAGCTATGGGTTAATTATTAATAATTGTATCACTAAACAATTATCTCCAAAAATAATCTTACAAGTTAAAATATTTTGTGGCTTTAAATAACCTGCAAAGGGTTGATAAGCCGTAGAAAATGAAAAAAAATCAGTGAAAATTCTACTGAAGAAAATTAGATTCAAAGCTCACCCCCCCCACCGTTAACCACATCCACTGATCGTTCTGCGCGCATTGAAGCGAGTTAACCAGTATGTAGAATACGCGAAGAGCTGAAAACTTGGATAATCAAACCTCAAATATATCAGCCCTTTGCAGGTTATTTTAAGCCAGAAAATATTTTTAGATTGTCAGAATTGTTTGAAAATAAGGATTTTACTGATAAAACTTTTAATAATTAATCCATAGTTAGGGGTAGAAGAGGTGGACTCATACCATTTCCCATGGATATTTGCACTTAAGTGAATATAACGGATCCGACAACAATTGGAACTCGGTTCTCTGATTTCTAATTGAGTCGTTATCCACTACACCAACTGCACATTCACGCTTACAGCACCTAGTATTCTCAAGTGGTCACCCATTTAGGTACTGACTAGGTTCGACGTTGCTTAACTTCGGTGTTGTCACGGAAAAGTTTAAATAATATTAATTAACTCCACCGTTTTTTTTTGTTTTTTTTTTTAATGTGTGTGCGTGTGCATGTGTACATAAAAATATTTAGACAGAAAATTCCACCAGTGACATTCATATTGCAACCACCCATTTTATCAATATTCAAATAAAATTCTTTGTCCTATAATATTAGGAGCCTAAAATAAGGGATGTGTGGGAATTTTTTGTATCTCTATCTATAAAAGGCAGGATACATATATATATGTATGTATGTATGTATGTATGTATGTGTGTGTAACGAATGCACGGACGCAATTTTCGACGGATTTGCACCAAAATTTACATGCACATGCTCCAAGTTAGCGGAAAGGCCAAGACCGACTTTGCATTTCCTAACTCCCATCGATAGTGGAAATAATCGATTTTTTTCTACGGCAGTTTTCATGTTTGCGGCCATTTTCTACTGGCCAGAGTGAGAACCAACAGCTGACTGACACGAATGTTAACTAGCATGCAAAAAAGCGATAGCTGCATTCGTCACAAGTGGGAAAAATTTAAATTTGCATGGCACTTTACTCCAATTGGCTCATTCGCTTGCTTAAACTCAACGTTGATTCTGATTCCGGAGAACTGGGTAGGGTGTGAAAAAGTATTTGTTGTTAACATTCTTTTTTTCATTCGGTTTTTCCAGTTACGAGTCCTTTTTTTAAAGCTGATCGTTTTGTGTTCATTTTGTTTAGTTCTTTTTTCGTCGTAACAGATTGAATGTTTAGTATAGAGCTTAGAAAAAATTCGCAGTGTGAGATAGGCAAGAATTAAGGCATGAAGCAACATCAGCACGGCAAAGGGCACTCCTTTAAAGGCAAGGAAGGGCAAGAATATTTTAAGTCAAATGATAGCGATTGCTGTATGAGTCGTACGATTTTTGAATCAAACACGGGCAACGCCGGGCCATACCGCTAGTATTTAATAAGAGGAGTGGTTGGAATAAGGATGTCCAGTGTTGATTTTTTTTCTTTTCTTTAAAGATAAATAATCACCCAGGACCTTCTGGATGAAACGCTAAGTAATTCATTTTACGCAAAAAAAAGTCTATTACAGTGATTGCGTTACAAAAGAGGAAAAGAATTTACTGACACTTTTTCATTATGAAGCGAGATATATCAGTATAACGATGAATCATTTTAATTATGTGCTGTAATACTTCCATTGTATAAAAGACTCTGAAGATCAAACATTTTGATCGATCATAATCGGGGAGGAGGTAGGCTGTGTATTGGACATTAAATACAAGCTTATTGGCGACGAGATCGAATCAACTCACTGGGAATGATGTCTATTTTTGTTTTTAATAATCTGATGACAGAGGGCTTCTTTGGAAAATGTTTAAAGTTGCTTTATCTGCTGTATTTAGTCACCTCCGTTTATCACTAGTGTTAGCATACTATTCATTGGAACTGCAATAGCAACCTTAATTATAATGCCAATAGCAGTTCTCTCACGAACCGTTTGTGCTAGATGTAACTGTTTCATTGCAAACGTCATGTGGTCCTACGTTGATTTAGATCCCAAACTGGCACATCTGGTACGTGTTAAAGTAACCCAATATAACGAAGGGGCCTATGAAAGAAAACGCTTAAAACTAAAAAGAAAATTAACTAGCTTGGCTGACGTTGTATTTATACTGTTTTCACGCCTGTCGAGCATCTTAGTGTGTGTGTGTGTGTGTTTCAACCCTTTCAGAAGAGCTGAGATGACTAATATTACCAAAATAGGGAAAAAGTGATTTAATTAAAAATTGACATATAGATGAAAAAGTAACATGTTTAGAATAATTTCTTTTCTTTTTTTTTCCTTTCGACTATTTTTTTTTCTTTTACTCCTGCAAAATAAAGTTTTGTAATCGACCAAAAAAATCTCTCAATAAAATCTGGAAAATAACATCTGTTGAGGATAAAGAATACAATTTCTCTTTTATGAAAACTCGTAAATATGAGAATCAATGGGAGGTTATAAGAAAAGGCTTCCGTAAATTTTACCCAAAGTGGAGACTGGAGAATTGTTGCGATTTAGCCTTAGATAAGTGTGTGTGCTTTTTAGAAATACATTCTTCTCATTAATAATAAACAGCGCTACTCTGGAGCATGCTGTTATCCCCATTATTTTATGGACAATTTTAACTGTTTTCACAGTCACAAGTTTATATTTTCTAGAGTGGTGCTTGACAACGTTTTTACACACACATACATACATACATATATATATATATATATATATATATATATATATATATTATTATTTCTGGGTATATTTGTAGATTAACTAAAACTCTGGAGCACATTTTAATAAGGAAAAATTAGTCACGAAATTTGAAAATAATAAAGAATTTGTTGCGAATTTGAATCTTATTTTCGTGTTTTTACAAGTATTATTTGTGTTAAAGTTGCTTGTTTGTTAAGATGAAAAGAAATGTGATTTATTCAATGGAGAGTGTAGGTGTCGCGTAACTTGTCGAGGAAGAGTTTAGGTTCAAAGGGATTGCGAAGCATGTCTTTTTTTTTATTGTCGGCTGGAACGCGACTCATTGGTTGAAAAATGTTAAATATTTATTTACTAAAGATTATTAACCGGAAGGATGCCCGGATCCTCAGAAATCATATTTTGTCATTAAATGTTTGACTGAATTGTTTGACCTTAAATGATCTCTTGCTGATCGATGGGTCGTTAAGTTTTAAACAAACAAACAAATGTTTGACTGACTTGGTGTCTATTTCCGGCTTCGCTCCACAAAGTCTCCTGAAATAAGCATTTATTTTTAAGACATTACATTGTATATTTACGCGGTACGGTCTTCATTTAAAGGGATTTATGAAGAATTTATTTTTTTTAGAGAGGCTGATGACAGATTTAAATCCCTCGGGGAAGGCAAACTGGAAAGGATTATCCACTCCTCCTTAAACATTAAGGAATTTAACATCCAGTTTAAAATATCAAATGACAAAATCTTGATTTAGACATGGAAGCCATTTGTTTGGTGTCTCTAGCTATTTAGAATATAAATATTTTTTTAATATGAAAATAATTCATAAATTACTCTTCTTCTAAATTGGGGCGCACCTGGCTACCTTTTCAGGACGCCATCAGTGTGCCGGTTGAGAAACGCTGCTCTAGAGTAATGGTGTCGGCAAAGAGGAAGTGGCTTATCCTTATTATCTACTATTTTCATTGACTTTTGTTTTTCTTTTTGTTTTTCTTTTTTTTTTTTTTTTTTTTTTTTTTTTTTTTTTTTTTTTTTTTTTTTTTTTTTTTTTTTTTTTTTTTTTTTTTTTTTTTTTTTTTTTTTTTTTTTTTTTTTTTTTTTTTTTTTTTTTTTTTTTTTTTTTTTTTTTTTTTTTTTTTTTTCTTAAGCGTTTCACCCCAAGCAAGGCGTGAAGCCACTAGGACGCAAGGGGTTACAAAAAATTTGGAGCAAGATCAGATAGGAGTGATAGAAGAAAGGATGAGAAGAAGGATAGTGGATAGATCAAGGCAACTGGAGATGTCGATTGACATTCTATTTGAATAGATGGAGATTATAGCTCTCAGCGAAACTGGAATAGGGGAGTTAGTTCCACAGGCGAGAGGTGCTTGTATTAATTTTTCTTATTAAAATGTATTGATTTTCAGACAAAGATACATTTTTCCTATGATCAGTTAAGTTTCATTAAATGTTGAGATTTCACTATAAGTTTATTCTGTCCAGTGTTGTTTTAAATTTTCGTGACTTCCTTTAAGAAGTTAAAATTCAAATTTTAGCCATTCATTACATGTTCATTAGTTTCGTCTGTACAGTACGTGCTAAATCTTAAGTTTCGCTAAGTCAAATTTGGTATATATTAATGAAATTAATACATTTGGTAGCTTAGTGACAAAACATAAGTGAATAGTCTCTGATAAGACAAGCAACAAAAGCAACAGCTTTTAACTCTTACCGTTTACAGATACATAAGAGAGTAATTTGCACCAGTGTCAACTCCCCAATCGATTCTTTCCGCTGTCAGCATTTGTGGCGCACTAATTACGCAGCATTTTCAAGTAATGAGACAAGGAACAGGGAGAAGTGGTTTCACAAGGATCTGTTGAAACGTCTTCGACCCGTATTCAAAATTTGGCTTCCCGATTTCGTTTTCCATGTCGATAATCGTGACGACACCACGTACATGCTGCTTAGTTAACGAAATAAGTTTTTAGGAATATTCTTGTGCTTAAATTCTTTTCATGAAATTGTTTATTGAGAAGACGTGCTGTTCGCGTTCATTACAAATGGCAGAATACCGAATAAGATTATTTTTACGGAAAGAGCCAAAATTAAGGAGAATAATTCGTGAATAAAATAAATTTCGCCTTCCAGAGCAATCGGTGATTCTGGGCCGAATCGTTCAATCGATTATAATCAGAAAAGTCCCTATAAATAGATATCTCCGTTGATTCGCTAAAACATTATCATACCATGATGATAAAAGCTCCAAACTTAATGAAAACAAAGTTTTATCGTTAAAATTTTTGTTATAATTAAGAGAAAAGACTAAAGCTTTTTATTATTATTATTATTATTATTATTATTATTATTAAATTATATTTTTAATCCTTTTTAGAACGTTCGAATTTTTAGTTATTTTTTTTTTTTTTTTTTTTTTTTCGTCAGTGCTGGAACGAATTATTCGTATCGGAAATTTTCACGTCTTTGATAAATACATTAATTTGGAAGTTCTTGCGATTACTATAAATTTGAATTACCTAAAATTCAATAAAATATTAGATTACTGAGAATATTTTTCTAAATTTTCAAGATTACTGGGAAGTTAAAAATTATATAAAAAAATCAATCAATCACGTTATATTCTTAAAGTAAAATATATCCATCGTAGTAAAACATTAAACTTTCATCTGTCATTTAAGCTGTCAACACCCAAAATAAACAGCGACTTTTGAACCAAAATTAATTTAAATCTAATCAAATTAATTAAACTTTAAATTAGCTAATATTCCTCAAATAAAGATTCAGAAAAGTATTTTATTTTTGAAAGATTCTTTTTTAATAAAGAGTATTACATTGCAATAACAGATGGCTAAAAATGGCGCTAAAATCAACAATTTTAGCAATTTCTAAACGAAAACCTTTTCCAATCAATTTAAATTAGTTTGGGAATACTGCAAATTATTTTGCTTATTGGAAATATTAAATTTAATCTATTAGTTTGAAATTAAAAACTGAAATAATTGCCTCAACAAAGATTTTTCTATTTTTAAATTTTCATTTTAAACCTTGGGTATCTACCTATGTCATTAGATATTTGTAATGACTTGTCCCTTCAAGAGTTACATGGAAATTATTTTTCACAGATTCTTTTTCATGTGTGAATTGCGATGAATTCTTTAAGAGAGTAGTGATTTCCTGTGACATTATCCAAGGTTTTAAATTGTCTTTTGCCGAGACTCGCTACCCACATGTGACCTTGAGAGTCTTCGTCTAACAAGCTATTTAATTGTGAAGCTGGTGTGGAGAAAAGATAGATCCACACCTTTCCTAAAGATATTGCAGAAATCTGTAATGCTCTTGCATAAATGCTGAGTGAACAAAAGTTAAAATAGTTTGAATAGGTTAAACAAGTGGGTAAAGGATTTACGAAACTCATGTAAATCAGGCCAGCTCATTTTTTTTATTTTGAACTATTGAGTTTACAATAAGCAACTCTATTTAAAAGTAACTTTTTATGAAGCGTCTCGAGCCCACACAAGCAACTTGCTCTCCGGAGCATCAAGTTTTTCATGACTGATGGTTGTGATGCTAATAGTTGGTTTCTATGGTATTTTGATACCAAAACGTGATTTTAATTTTTTTTTTTTTTTTTTTTTTTTTTTTTTTTTTAAACAAGTTCCTTTTGCGTCTTTCATTCACTATGAATTTTGAGCAAATGTTATTTTAAGCTTGGGCAGATAATATCTATTTTTTTAATTAATAAAGAAAAACTCTTCCACAAAATAACCTTCTACTTTAGGCACACCTATGTATTATTATAGTGTTATATATTTCTTTCAAATCTGAACACAATGTGTTCTAAGATTACTTCCCAAATGTTTTAGGCTGTAAAAGATTAGATAATTATTGGGATGCATGAAAGTTTTATAAATTGAGAATGTAGAAAAATAAAGATTTTCTCCGTGTATTAAGATCTTAACAAAAAAAAAAAAAAATTACGCTACATAGTGTATAAAGTAGAAAAACATAGTTTTCATTAAATTTTCACATTTTTAAAGTGAGTATATGGCAGAAATACGCCATTTTTTTTTTTTTTTTTTTTTATCTGATCTAACTCTTGAAAAAGTTAAAGCTTTGACAGAAGGAGTTATGTACTTTCTAGGTCGGTACGAAATACTGGCTATTTTAGGAAGATTATTAAGCGAGTCCTTATGCGTAAGGAGGGTCTGTATTAAAAATCAGAGCTTAAGATTATGGCTTTTTTTTATCTGAGTTCAAACACTGATAACTGGTACCAAAAGCAAATACAAGCCTCCAGTCAGGCTCGAAGGCATTTCTCTCTATATGTATTTGTTTGGGTTTTTTTTTTTTTTTTTTGGTGGGGGAAGGTGTCATTCAAAAAATTGTTTTCAAAGAAAAAACGCCAAGTTCCACTTCGTTTACGGGATTTGTTTATTTTATTTTTCTCATTTATCCTATCTATGTTAATGGATCATTTAATAATTCTACTGTATTCTGTTACCAAAAGCATATAAGTTCGAAAATAGAATTTTGCTGAGGGAAAAGAAGTAAGATAATGAAACTAAACAAAATAAATACATGTCTATATTTCTGAGATGAGGTATTATGTACACTATTTACATTTTTCGGACTATTGTACTCATATTTGTTGCCATATTTTTACAACGTTTCGGCCGTTGTACACTCTGGCCTTCTTCAGGTGGTTGGAATGTCGAACTGAACCCTTATTTCCCTCGCTGAAGTAGACTGTTCTAGTTCCACGTGCCATGTCTAATGGATGTCAGTTATCTCCTGTTAATTCCCCTCTCCAATGTCTCCACCGCCTTAACCAGGTATTAAACTCACACACTTTGGGTCCTGTCACTGGATCTAACCAACGCCTTTATCCACTGTGTCATGTGTCGTCAAGGACACATGGCAATATTCTCAGCATGAAAAAGTCTACATTTTGACTATTAACATTATTAGGACTTTTATCCTCATCTTTACTGCCATATTCACGATGCCTCGGTCGTTATACATTCCGACCTTCTTCGGGTGATATTTGTTTGAATTTCGAACCGAATCCTTTATTTAGTCCACGGTGGTAGATTGTTCTAATTCCACTTGGCATGTCTTTAGATATTTCAGTTATTTCCCCTTGATAACTCTGCAAGTTTTATTCCCTCTGTTGTGGCCAGGAATTGAACACACAACTCTTTGGGTCAAGTCACTTTTGGATCAAACAACCATCCAACGCTTTTATCCACGGGGCCATGTGTCTTTGGGGAAACGTCGTTATTATAGCAATAAAGAAGACAACAGCCCAAACAATGTAAATAGTTACAGTACCTCGTCTCGGAAATATAGACAGATGTAATATTTTGACATTTAAGAAAAAATGACTTTTATTTCTTGTTGGTAGGAAAGTATTATATTTTCTAATTTAATTATGCATCTCTGTTGATTCTGTAAATATTTTAAGCATACTTCTAACGTCTTCGCTTAAAATTTTAAACTAATTTAAATTTTTTTACACAATAGGAGTAAATAGTTTTACTATCACCCGGTTCACGCTCCTCCATAGTCTTGTGAACAGGAGTAGTAGTTTATCCCTTCTTTCCTGTTTTGGGTTGGGTTTCAGGTTCCATCAGAAGTCTTTTTCTTCTCTTTCACTCCAGTGGCCCTCTAGCGTCTTGGTGGTAATTGCTTGGGGCTGTGCCTCTTACTCTGTAACGGTCTACCTCGAGTGGCTCTTGGGCTTTGTACAGGATGAAAATCCTGATTTTAAAGAGTCCCGAAAAGGGAAGAATGTCTAACGGAAATGTTTTACTAATTTTCCTACGCAACGAAGATGTTGATGCCCTCTTAAACGAAAAGTGTGGGTGGCCTCTGTATTTTTTTTCTCTAAGCAAATATAACAAAATAAGAAAACATAATTGAATTTCACTAATTTCTGTAACGGTTAATGAAGTCATTTCATCCCTTGCTACATAAGCCAGAAACAATAAATTCTCCTCAAATTTAACATTCTAAGATAATTGTTGGATTAAACCAAAGACTGAGAAAGAAAATACGAAACAATGTCTTCCGATTTCGTTCCTCATCATCGCTGTGACAGCTGTCTTTCTCGTCGAGGGGAGATCAGGGTGAGTTGTGACATTTTCCTTTCACTTAGAATCCTGTAACTTCATATGAAATTACTTCATTAAAAAGAAAACAATGATCAATGCTATAATGAAATAGTCTTATTTATGGCTCTTTAAGATATGGAATATCATGGAAGTTTATTATCAGCTAAACCAGAAGTTCCCAACCGGGGTCCATATGGACCCTGAGCCTATGTAATATTACTGGGGATCCACACACACAAAACAAAAAGTAGCAAATTGGAGGTTCACGCTAATATTTTAGTGGTCCATAGAGCAATTTCACTTCGGAACGTTTGTTACAATTGAGAATTGGAATTTCCAGTGATCTACGCCATACTAAATATAGAAAAATAACTCTAAAACTACCAGAAAACGAAATCAAGCGATCTAAGTTAGCGTCTCTTACTCTACTGGATGTTTTGATTGTAAAAGTTGAATAAAAACTGAATATTATATAAAAGAAAATTATATAAAGATTATAATTCATTATGTTAATAAGAAATAATATTAATTTTAAATATTAATATTAATTTATTAATATAGTAATAGACTCAATATTGTGAAAAGGGGGGTGATCTTCGATTATAATTGACGTCAATGAAGCTGAATATAAAGAAAAACTCGCAGAGTAGCATCAACCACATTGAGTAAATCTGCACTTTTTTTAATTTATTAATTACTCACATATTTTAAAATAGCTTCTTATGCGTTACATTACTAATGTATATAAATGTTCCATAGAGTTTAGTTGTTAAATACAAGTTTACTTTCATTAAATTAGTTTACTTCAAAATAAAACATATTATACTGGAACACACCTATTCTATAGTTAATAGACTCTCCCACATATAATAAGTAGGAGTAGTAGCAGTCGCCAGGGAGCTCGGCGAGTTGGTCTGTCAGTTGATGTCGGACATTAAAGTATCAGCCACCACAACTAGATTGCTGCGTCATTAACTCTTATATCAAGTTCCTAACGTTTTGTACGTCGAACCTATTTAAGGACCGACTTAGTGAAATACAAGCTTCCACTGTGAAACTACTCTATAACACATATACATTTATTATTTCTATAATACAATTCCTAAACTTATCTATTAGTATGTTTTCATCGGATGATTAATGGTGAGGGAAGGTCCACCAAAAAAAAAAAAATTCAGGAGTAAAAAATTTGGAATGCATCTTTGATTATCTCTTCCTCATGTCCATATTCATCTTGGGTGTACTTCAAACCTGGTGTTGGCTACTACTTGGTCATTCACCGTGCACAATTGGACCCATTTCTCTCCTCGTGCATTATGGGTTGCCAGTCCGAATTTGCCAACTATTTCACCATCCCTCTTGATGCCTACGTTGGCATTCAGGTCTCCCATTATAATTTCTTACGATTTGTAAAGTGTCTTGGCGTTGTCTAGCGTAGAGTAGAACTTTTCAATCTTTTCTGTACTGTCGGTAGATGTACAATCACGATGGATATGTTGGAAGGCTTTCCATTCAGTTTAACGATAAGAATTCTTTCCAATATTTTAAAAGTATCCCAGAACGCATTTCTTCATGTCTTGGTCTAGTATCAATCCTACTCCTCTTTCATTTTTTCACTCCGCCTGTGTATATGATCCTGTGCTTGTCACTGTCAAAATCTCTATTATTTGCTGCTATTCCAGTGCACCATCGGATTTCGGTGTGTTATCGGAAGTATTAGGGGAGAGCCATCACCGTCCACTTCATGATGGGCCACACCACATACAAAAAACGAATAACTTACAAAAATGTTCCAAATAAACTCCTAGCTGGAAACCTCAAGTTTTCTTTTCCTTGAAAATAACATGTAAAAACATGTCACATAAGCGTTATTATATAGACATCTCTTATTTGTTTTTGTGTTTAGCTACTTTTTATAGACCAGCAAGTTTATGATTCGAAAGAAATTTGATAAAACAATTCAGCATAACTGCAAGAAGTTTATATACCACTGGCAATTAAAAAATAAATCAATAAAAATCTTAGGCACCTTTCGTACTTCTGCGAATAAAAGTTCAAATAATTTACATCAAATTAATATCAATCACCTTAAAGCCATCATTACTTTCGCTGCGCCGAGCAAGTAGTGTTTTGCTCTCTGTTTGGTGCAGAATTTGCAGGCAAGCCTCAGGCATAATAGAAAAATACTGCGTTCGCATAGAGGATTGTGTAACTAAGAAATTAATTGCTCAATCATCTCCATCAAAAAGTTATATTTTACTAAGGTTATTCATTTATGTACAGTGTCACTTCAGGACGTGTGAAGGGTCATAACTCTCTACAACTTGTCTTTTGTCGCCGCTTAATGTTTGTCTTATTAATATCCCTCATAAATTCTTTTTTTCCCCTATTTACACAAGCTCGTTATGTACATTAATCGCAGTTTCCCCTCTGCCTCTATTTCTTTCAGTATGTCCTGTTCGTGTCAAATTCTCCAAGCCCACTTTTTTCGTGTAACCAAAAAATTTCGAAAGTCGCATTCAGTAAGAATATTCCTTAGAATTTCCTCGCTGCTTACATGTTCTGCCAATGGTATCGTAAGCATCCTTTTGTAAAACATTTTTGTAACGTACGGTGGCCGTTAAATGATTAAGTATAATTCAAGACTTCAATATTAAAATAAAACAATATTTAATTACAACCGAAAATAAATACTTAACAAGAACAAAGAAGTAAGTCAACCAAAGATAATTAACCATTATACCTTGTTAGTAGCTCGGCTTAACGTCCGGTAAATCCTAAATCAAAACTCAAATTATCGACTCACAATAATTCACACTAATTCGACTGGATTGGTTATTGAGTGACTGTTTTCAATAGTCACTCAATAATTGTTATTTATTGTATCTTAAAATACAATTATGGCACAAGGCCGAAAAGGGGGGGGTTGAGGCTGATCGTCACTAACTATCCTACACCTAGCTAATCCGATTCACGACCCATTCACACATTACAGTTTCCACATTCACCATAAAAACTCGTCCGTTACCAATCAATCCTCCATACACCATAATACCGCATCCTCTCAAAGGGGGGACCTATAAAAACGCGCCCCATGCCATAAAAATTTAATGATTATAAAATTTATACATAAAGATTTATGGCTGAATAGAATGAGAGGGGAGCGAATGAACCCCAAAATTAGTCATTCAATAATCACTGCAGTCAGTAGCCTGACATCGCTATTTATACACCTGGCGGAAAACATATATTCATATGTCCAGAGTGTCACACTCGAACCTCGGTGTCGGTAGTTACATATTTTCTTCCTATATGACAGATATTGCTTCAAGACTCTTCATCTGTGAGTAAATTGTCCAGCATTCACTGGCAGATAGGAGAATTGCTACTATGTAGAAGTTCAGCACAACTTTCTTTGTTACTAATCAACATTAACTTTTTGTGATATAAAGTGTAACCGGGATATAAGAGAGTTGTCGGGACCGGAGAAGAAGTCTCTTATATCCGGGTTTCTCTTATATCCGGGTTTGGTCTATTTAGTTTAGGTAAGTATGGCTCTAATTTGTGACCAGAGAATTTCTCTTGTATCCGGGTTACACTGTACTTCATTATATTCTGTTTAAGTTTTGTTTACATTTTATTTAATGTCACACACACACACACACACACACACACCGTGTGTGATGATGATGATAATCGTATGGATAATCCTTTGATTACAACACGATTTTTTTTCTCTTTCTCGGAAGAGATCTGATGGCGATTTGTACGGAAAATATTTGATAGATTGATTTGCTTTTACGGCTTATCAACCCTTTGCAAATTATTTAAAGCTAGAAAATATTTTTAAATTACAAGAATTTTTTGGAGATAATGATTTACTGATACAAGTTTTACTAATTAACTCATAACAAGAATGGAAGATGTCTCATTCATGTCTTTCCGTAAGTGGAAATAATGAACCCGACTGGAATTGGAACTTGGCTCTCCGATTTCAAATTCCAAGCCGTTATACATTGCCCCACATGCTTGTCCAAGCTGTCACCCATTTATGAATTGTCCAGTTACCTTCCTCACAATTCCCGACATTGGAACTCCCTTCCTATTACTTGCTTCCCTGATAACTACAATCTTCAAAAATTTAAATGCAATATCAATCGCCATCTTCTGTTGCTTTGATGCCTGTCCTTTTTTTCCTTTACTCACCCCCCTACACCTACTATTTTCTCTCTTTTCACTCACTGTAAACTCCTTCGTGTTTGGGGCACTCCTGCCTTCTTGGGGTGAAATTAAAAAAAAAAAGACTCGATGTTGCTTAATTTTCATACGCGAACCGGTGTTTGAACGTGATATTGGTGTAAGCCAGGAGAAATGTAATCGACAAGCAGTTCGAAATTTGACAGAACGCCAATGTTAAATCACTTTTTTTCCATGTGTTTTGTCCCATCATCGCTACATATATTGATAAAAAAAAAGTCTTGTTACTGAACATGCCATGATGGTTGACCGAAGGGTGGATAAATAATCAATTGGCAAATCGTTCTCATAACAAACTTTCCAGAATGGCTATAATAAGAGAGAAGCTGCTGTTCATCTTGATAAATTTGTTTCAGCACAGACAATTAAAAACTTTACACATACATTTTTCTTCTTTTTTATTTTGAATGTGGAAAATTTGATATCGATAGGGAAGATTTTGATTACTCACGTTTTTAAGTTCTTCAACGATATCAAAATGAACTCATCAGGAATTCAGGTTCGTTGATTTTTTTTTTTTTTTTTTTTTAATATACTTATCCAAGATTTATTAAATGGGAAATGTTCTTGAAAACTATAATTTCTCGTTACCTAAATTGATAACGGTCTGTCTAATCCATTTATCAACAAAGAAAAAAACATCCGATTTTAGAACATTTTTGCTGTTCTTCTCCGTGAATCTGGCCTCATCATGCAATAGCTGCTTTAGAGCATAAGCAATAATTATAGAAATGGCAAGCATAAAAATTAAGAGGATAATGTAGGTCAAAAAGTTCGTAGTTATGCAATTATTCGTTAAAGGTTGATCTGCAATATTTTCTGTGCGATATTCGATCTAAGGAAGAATATTTGTCATTGATTTGAAAAGATTATTTTGCAATTTATAGAAATGACAAGGAAAAAACAGAAAAGGATAATAGAATAAACGAAATGAAGATCGCAAATTCTTACGAAGACCGATCAAAAAGTATGTAACTTGATATGTAGTTGATAAATATTCTACGAAATGTCAAAAGGAATGTATTCAAAACATACGTGGATTTATTATATATATATATATATATATATATATATAAAATCTCGAACTAGGTTTAACAGCTAAAAACAAGGAAAGAAAATCTCTTCAACAATTAATTTCCTACTAAAAACGTCATGGACAATGTTTCTTCAAAGAAAGATTAGACAATTTGGGACCCACAGGACATATTTCATGCAAGAAATCCCTTCAATATATCATCATATTTATGAGATGGGGGATTGTAACTATTTACACTATTTACATCGTTCCACATCTTTATTGCCATATCCACGACGTTTCGGTCGTTGTACGCTTCGGCCTTCTTCAATTAATATACATTGGAATTTCTAACCGAACACTTTCAGTCCACGGGGATAGATTGTTCTAATTCAAAGTATATCTAACGAATATTATCTGAAGAAGTCCGGAGCATACAATAATCGAACCGTCGTGAATATGAGAATGAAGATGAGGACAAAAGTCCGAGCGATGTAAATAGTGTGAAGCGATGTCTTGTTTCATATTTAGGATTGGGTTTCCGGTTCCTTTAAAAGTATTCTGATTTTCTTTCATTCTTAGTAGCTTCTTGTGTCTTATTGGCATTATCTTTTTTGCGTGAGCTAAATTAATTAAAAAGAGGGGTTAAGGTTAGAGATTAGCCTACCTGACGAGATTGTGCAAATGCATGGCAGAACAGAGAGTAGAAGGAGGAGGAGTAAAATACAAACGTTGCTAAGAGCTTCAAAGGAGAAGTTGTGGAAAGCCGTGATCACCTCAGTCATGAAGAGTAATAGCATTTAGAAGAAAACGGTAATATTTTTACGTTATATTATCCTCCTATCTATAGGAGGCACGGTGGAGTAATGGATAGCAGCTCGGATTGAGGAATCGGGGAGCCGAGTTCGAATTCCAATCGAATCCATTACATTCACTTACGTGCTAATACTCTCTTCTTCAACCCCTTCCGGCTATGGGTAAATAGCAGGACAGACTTGGTGGCAACTGGTCGACTGCAGAAAGAAATGGCAACCTACTTCTGGAAAAATCTGCCTCGTCAGTCATGTATCGAAAGATGCATGATCGCCTAAGCGGGTATCACGCATGGCACATAACTGACTGATCCTTATATCTACCGGTTTTCAGTATCCTATAAGACTTAATACATTCAAACATTACTAATTTTAGTCTCCACTCTTTAGCGCCAATTAGTTTTATAGCTTACAGGCGTCATCAATGTGCCTTGTCTTTCTCTTTGCTTTCTCAAAATGTCTAGAGTTTGGCTATGCTCGACTCGTGAAACACGGATGCCAACGTCAGATACATTCCAATGAATCACATGCAGCCTAATATAAAAACATTACCAGTATGAATCGAGTTGGAAATATTATTCTTCGCAGCAAGTGAAAAGATTCCAAATCTTCTGACCACAAATCGGACGTTTCAAGTTTCGTGTTGCTCAACGACTTCGCGGACAGTGCCTAAACAGACGGACATGATGTAATGTCTGTTGACAATCACGATATCGCCATATATGTTAGGCTCCTGCGACCAAATGACGCAAGTTCAATTTGCAACGTTTCCTGGCTTTAGTATGAAAACTCCTTCTGTTCGTTTGGAGTCTCTTGGCAAATACCAAACTGTTTCCATTTGATGGTAGGAGATCGGTATTTCAGTATTATTTATTAGTATACTCGTGTCGTCAAAATGTGACTAAATTGGAAATTGCTTTATGATTATGTAAAATCAGAAACTTTGTTGCTATGCATTTTCTGTTAGTATTTCTGAGATAAAGTATTGTCACTATTTACATTGTTCAGACTGTTCTCATTTTTGTTGCTATATTCATGATGTTTCGGCCGTTGTACGCTCCGGCCTCCTTCAAGTAAGTGACTGGAATTTCGAATTGAATTATTTATTTCGTCCACCAGTGTAGATTGTTCATGCCTCTTTCGGATATCTCATGTTCAGTTATTTCCCTTTAGTAACTCAGCTTTTTGTTTACCTCTGCTGTGTCTAAGTGGAGGCATGTTGGAATAATGGATAGTGGTTCGGTTTGAGGAATCGGAGAGCCGAGCTCGAATTCCTGTCGGATCCATTACATTCACTTACATGTTAATATCCCTGGCATGAATCCCCCCTCTCCATCTATGGGTAAAAAATTTTCTGTCTGGCTTTTATAGCCTTGCGTGGCAACGGGTCTAGGAGAAGGTAACTCTGAATTCAAAATCCTGGAGAGGGTTGGGCCCCGTCAGGCTATCTTGCCCAAGAAACACCGCTTCTACTGCGGCTGCAGTACATGTGGTGCCCCTACGATTCTATTGGGTAACAGAATCCGATCGATCACTGTGGCTAGGTATTGAACTCGCAACTCTGGTTCAAGTCACTGGATTACTTCAACCAACTTTGGGAGCAATGTCCGAAACGTCTGAACAATGTAAATATGCATTTTCTTATTTGTTTAATACTTTCTGATTATTTAACTAAAATAAAAATTGATCCTCTGCTTTGTTTGCACGTTCATAAATAAAACAAATTTCAAATAAATGAAACTAAATTGGAATCCATTAATGCGTACTGTAAATTCCGATACTGATTATAAAAATCTTGTATTAATTAAATAAAAAAATCTCTTATTATAAGTTTTATAAAAACTAAAATCAGTAGTAATCATAGATTTCTAGTTGTCACTTAATATACATACACTCCACCTCCACAAAATGGGCCGGTGGCCATTAATGGATATATATATATATATATATATATATATATATATATATATATATAATCATAAGTAAATCATCGAGTCTAGAAGAAATCTCAACAGAATGCAGAAAGCACTGGACGGCCGTTTCGTCGTATATTTGGGGCTAATCAGCAATGCGCATCCACTACCGAGAATTGAAACCCGGACAGTTACGATATCAGGCAAACGTCATACCAACCGTACCAACGAACCTCGGTGACGAAGAGGTAACGAATTAGATATAACGCCGCTCGATCACATATTCCGTGGTGGAACCCATAGGACTGTGCTCCCACGAGCCATGACTACTATCTCCAAAACGCTCCATCCAGAGCATTAGAAGCCGGTACAAGCAATGATATTCAAGTGATAAAAATATACATTTGATTAGCGTGGAATGTAAAACATCTTTATGATGCCATTGTCTCCTCTTCCAGTTTCATGCGATATCCGTTTTTAGCTGCTTCTATTGAAAGTCCTCAAGTGATGTAGTTTCTTTTTTGTTACAAATCTTTGTAATTCTGTAGCGCAAGTCTACGATGGTCGAAAAGAGCTGTCTTCAAGATATATAGGCTTCACCCGCACAAAACCATTTTCAACCATTGATCGTAAAATGTGGTTGTATGCAACTTGACAGTTTAGAAATTTCTGAACAGGTCTGATGCCATACATGACATCCATATGAAAGCCTCGACCTGACGAGATTATTTAAGAATATGACTAGAGTTTTCAGATTAATGTTTTAGTTTTATAGCAGTTTGTGGTATTGAGCAAAGCTATTTCTGGATCAGTTTATTCTATGTTTAATTTCTTTTGCTCCTATACTAAATTTGTAATAACTGATCCATTCATCGAGTTATTTGGAGTGTTTAGTATTTACTAAATCCACATCCTGATTTTTTATGATGTATTCAGGGTATATGCAATAACTACTTTCTCTCTAATTCCATAGTGCGTTCTGGGTATTAACGATAAACTACATCCGCGTCCTGTGTATGACGATAAACTACTTCCAGCAGCAAGGCCTCTGATAGGAAGATTTTGGGGAGCGTGAAACCACCTCTTAATTGCTGATGTTTCCAGGTTTACCCTTACTCAGGGTGGTAGCACCTGTTAGGGTCCCAGCTATGGGCAAATAGTTAACTCCCAAATCGGAGTCAAACACTATGAAAGTGTAAAAATAGGTTTTAATAGCAGCAACACATTTTTTGTAAAAAAATATTACTAAAGATACATTATTACTTGCAATATATTTTAGGAAAAAATATTACTAGCAATAAAGATATTTGTTGGCAGTATATAACCCATTGAACATGTGAGAAAGGACAAAGTTCTAGAGACTGACAACCGAAACGTCACTTATACTTAGAATCAGGAAGATACTGTTGAAATTTGCCTTTTCTGTATATTTTTTTCAGGGTAATTGTTTTGGTGAGATTTTCTCATTGGTATCCCGACTTCAAGAATTTAAGCGCAGCAGTATATTGGCAGCTATGTCTCATATAATTGCTGTTGAAATTACTAGTTGTAACCGTGTGTTTTATGCTAATAATTTCTTCTCCAGCAATTCTCGCGTGTGGTTTCTCCTTTCCTGTAAACTATAAATATGAAATTGCAACACCAATCATCATCATGATCATCATAGCATGAAACAAAACAAACCAAATCAGATCATAGTTTCTTGTTTTTCAAAAGTTTATTTTGAGCCATATTTCTTGGAACACTGGTAATTGATGTTAATATTTCTGCTTAAGATCATTCTTATCCCAACTATGAATATCTATGTGATCTGCATTGGCTCCGTTATCATTACTTTGGCCCCCGGAGGGAAAACAAGAATCGTTGTCTTTTATTGGTATATTCGTGACTAATTTCTCCCAAAAAGTTCGAATCTAATTGCCGTGAATATACAAAATTAGTTTTTACTGAACATTGCTGGCACAATGTATCAAATGCGTTGCACAGTAGCAACGGCCCACCTAATTATTTCGTTAACCATTATCCAACAGCGAGTTATTCATGAATAGATAACATTTGTGTGATTGCGCCTAAAATTTAGCTAGTGTTGGGATTCAAATACAACTATCTAGCTTTTTATATAAAGTATTCACAGGTTAAAGGTTAATAATAAAGTGTTACGGGACAACTCCCATCGACTGGGAAAATAAGCACAGCAAAAGACAAAACAAACACCCCAATGCCAAGCCGGCAACATTAACGGATGTCTATTTCCTCATCTCTCAAACTAGATAGGTGACCCCTTGGAAATACCAAGGGCCTTTATGCTTGCATGTGCGGATGGTGTAATGGATAATGGCTTCGAATTATTAATCGAAAAGCCGACCTCTAATTCTAGTTTGTGTTCTTTATATTCACTTACAAATACCATTGGGGATTGGTATGAATCCACGTCTTCCCCCCCCCCAGTTGTGAGTTAATTAGTAACACTTGTATTACTAAATCATTATCTCCAAAAAAGTTCTGACACTCTAAAGATACTTTCTGGCTTTAAGTAACTTTCAAATGGTTGAAAAGCCGTAAAAAATGTATCAATGATCTCTCACAGCTCGAGAGACATTAGTTTAGCATGAACTTAAAAATGTTGAAAAATTTAGACATGTCAGTAAAGTTTTTTTTTTTTTCCATTCCTTTTGACAGTATGTATTATTTATCTTTGTTCATTATTCCTAGTGAGCTTTAACTTAATTAGCAACATCGGTAAAAGAAAGCTTTGATTCACGTTATTGTTTCTGGAAATAATTATTATATTGCACAGTCAATATACAATGCTCTGGTCTATTCATATTATTCTATTTCATAACTGTTGGTTTAGCTTCCCATATGGAATATTCCTTTTACTTCACCACTCATTACTAGTATTCACAATTATTTAGTCGATTTTCAAACATTGTAGGCACCCTGTTCTATATTATTGTAACAATTGATCATAATAAAAGCAGTTTATTTATCAGGAAGTCATAGCAATTCATAAATAATAAAGAAAAGAATCTGCTATTATCGCCTACATCCTGAAGTGACCTAGTATTAAAAAATCTATCTGTCCAAATTAAGGACAGTAACAACATGAAACTTTACTTTTTTTTTTCTTTTTTTTTTTTTTTCTTTTTTTTTTTCTTTTTTTTTTTTTTTTTTTTTTTTTTTTTCTTTAAGGGGCTATAATTTTTTTTTTTTTTTGTGTCTTTTTTTGGTTTTATTTTTTGGGGGAGGGTTATTGCTAAAACATGATTTCAATACCATTTTTAGTCCTCTTTTATCGCAATGCAATTCTTTATTAAAATATCATCTAAAAATAAAATATACTTTTCTGAAACTTAATTTGAGGAATATCAGCTGATTTAAAGTATAATTAATCTGATTTGAAACAAATAGTTACTTTATTTAAAATATCATAGAAAACATTTTTAACACGGCGGTAGTTGTTTATTAAAAATGTTGACAGCTTGATGAAAAAAATTATTGTAAAAATTCATTATTCATCGAAAAAAATTTTTTAAGACAATAGTGTACTCAATATATCTTATTCATAAAAGTATTTCTAATTAAATAATGTCATAGATTTATTGCTTTTTTGTTTTAAGATTCAGAGTAGATTTTCGGTGACTGGTATTTCTGTTTTACAAAAATAAAATGATTTAATTTCTCCAAGGATTTCTGCTTTTAACTATGATAAACGTTATAGCAGGTCAAAATTTAATTTGTCAATTTCTTAGTTAGATAAGGGGTCAAGAAGGTAATAGGTAAAAAAAAAAAAAATATTTTTACCAAGATTTTACTATTAAAAGATTTTTTAAAAATTTAATTCATCCTTGAATAAGACCTAAAATTTTCATTAAAATCCAACAATTGTCTACATTTTTTTTTTCAAATCAATGTGCTTTTACCAAAAATAAAACGCGCTAAGATTTTCTATACCAATCCTTGCTCCCTCCGCTGAAGCAAGAAAAGCAAGATTTTTAACATTCTAAAAAGATTAAAAACTATAATTAAATAACAAAAATAGTCCTTTGGTGTTTCCTCTTAACAATAACAGATTTTGACGATCAAGTTTTAGATATTTTTTCATTATAGTATGCTCTTTTTTCTGCGAATTAGTGGAGGTACCTATTTAATAGTAACATCGACTCGTCTTATTTCATGTAAGAGAAAACGTGTGTAAGTAGATTAATAATATAAGGTTAAACTAATATCAGTCTACTTAGTCATATTCAGTAAACTGTGATATTGGAAACAAAAGTCTTCATCTACATAATTGGCCATTTATATAAATCAAAACGTAGCCTCCGGTATCAGAGGAAAATATTCCAAAAGGAAAGTCTTCTACTTTTACAAAAGAGAACTCAAATGTACTAATGTGCAACCTCAAATGAGAAATTAAACTCTATTATTAAACGTATGTATAGTTAAATGAACAGTATCAACTTTCTTCATTAACAGAATTGTATAATTACGTTTCCTTTTCGAAACTGTATTGCACTGATCAGTCTCTCTGGTTTTGTGATCTGTTAGCATTTCTTTATCTCCGCGTGTCACCATCTGGGTGGCCGCGGAAGTGAAACTGTATCTTTTTGATGGCTTACTGTGTGTTATTTTTATGGATATTTCGTGCGCACGCTGATTACGAACACTTTGTACAATCTGCATACTAAAGGTATCAATTAACCCAGCATAAAATTTAAATGATTTTCACGCTCAGACTTGTCTTTTTTTCTCACCGCTAGGTAAATTCGACTATCATTTATACGGGTGTAAAAAAGGTACAAGTACTTAACTGCCACATATAGAAAATGGGTGATCAGTTCAATCGTAGAGCAACAAATCTTTAACCGTAAGGTCCCTTATGACTTGTTGCCTTTTGGGATTTTGATTACCATCATATTAACCCTTTCATATCAATGGAGATTATGATCAGTGATGTCGATGAAACTTAAAATAAGAGCATGACTCGCGTTTTTCTCGTATATTTTAGTTCTTCCTTTAAAATGGTACATGCTCATGCGTAAATTTATAAAAATGAATGACCCTTCTCAAGAGGACTCAAAGAATCAAGGGTATTTCAAATATATTGTCTTTTGCTATTCATTTCATTTTTATTTTTTGGTAACCGCTAAATACATATGGAAGTGTCTAATGTCTTAATTACGATCTAATGTTAAAGACAATAAAGAATCTGTCGGAATCAAATAAAGAATTATGGCAAGTTTCTTCAAATTACCTTTTCAGATCCTACATTTTATATACTTTCAGCACTAATGTCTTCCTAATCTTCATTCTCAAATCTTGTTTCTACCTTTAATAAGTCAGTTCTGCTTAAATCTGATTTTTTTTTTAAATATTATATAAGAGTCTGGCAAGCAATTAGTTATAGTAATAACGAAGAAATTGTTTTAAAAAAATCGGAAACTATTTGAAAAAGAGGTTTAATCAATATTCATATAATTCATGATTACAAAGAGTAATTACAGAAAAATATGGTAGAAAAAATTATTTTTTTATATTATTAAATAGTTTTTGTTTTTGAAACTTTTTACACCTGTGCTCGGAAATACATATATGTTGAAAAATAATTTGAAAACTGTTTTTCTAACGATCTTTGCTAAATATTCAGTAAAAATTGAAAAAAACTACAGTCAGTCAGTTATGTGCCATGCGTGATACACGCTTAGGCGATCATGTATCTTTCGATACATGACTGACGAGGCAGATTTTTTTTTCCCGCAGTACGTTGCCATTTCTTTCTGCGGTAGATGAGTTGCCATCTAAGGCTATAGAACCCGGTCTGTCCTGCTACTTACCCATAACTGGGGGGAGGGGGGTTAAGAAGATTCCTACCTTTCCCAAGGTTATTAGTACGTAAGTGAATGTAATGGATTCGACTGGAATTCCTCAGTCCGAGCCGCTATCCAATTACTCCACCGTAATGGATTTAAATAAAAATGTCAATATTTATTTATAGATTACTGAATTTATTTACAAAATAGTTCTTAAAAAGAAATGAGTGAGAATACTTTTATTAGTTACATACCTTATTTAATTATAAAATCTCAATACCAACCCTAAAGATGCCTATATTGTGCATAAGTAAGTCCCTGGTGAAATCAGTTTAATTTTTTTTTTTTTTTTTTTTTTTTTTAATTATGTCGCTATGGGTAAATAAATGCATTGAATCTTGAAACTGCGAGATAATGGATGTTTTAGCAGCTTTTTAATTTTATATTTTAAAAGATATCAAGGTTGATAAAAAAAATTCTGGAAAATTTTACATTCATTTTTTTTCCAGAATAATTTTAATTACTTCTGTATTCTTCTGATATCCGCTGTAAAATAATGAACGAAAATATAACTGAGAGCTAGCGTATAAAAGAATAACTCAGAGCTAACGTATAAAGTATTTGAAGTGTTTAGATCAGTGATTATCAAAATGGGTTGAAAGATTCAGGAGTGTACGGTGAGAAAAAAGTGGGCAACCAGAAATGGGGACTAGTGGCACATTTAAGCCATAACATACACCACACACGCAAATTGAAGTGCTTGAAGTATATCTCGTCTTCACTTTACAGTGTATCCTATTTATATTACATTTATTGTGGCAAATACTAAGATACTTATTTGACATGCAATACTGGCAACAAGAAAAAAAAACAAAGGTTGACTATACATTTAGGAGAGGGTGTTAGGGTTGTTTTAGTACACAAGGGCCTGCAACCCACAATTTTGGGCACCCCTAGTTTACATAATAGTATACATTCTTCTGGTTCGAGTGGTCATATTACGGAAGCTAACTTTCATAAAATGTTTTCCTCTGGCCGTCTAGGCACTATAAATTTTATAGCTAAGATAATGCTTGACTAATACTTAAAAATTAAATTAGAACATGCATTTTAATGATTCTCTTATTATTTGAATATTAATTTTAAGTTCTGCTTTTAAAGAGCTTCTACCGCAAGTACAACAGCAAAACATCAACCTGAAAACTCAAGTCCTGTTCCTAAATAGCTTCGTCAGATTGAGCCTTTCATATGGATGTCATGCATGGCGCCAAACCCGTTCAGAAGTATCTAAACTGTCAATGTTTTAAAATGTCTTTGAGCGAGGGAAGCATGAGGGTCTTGGCAGATACCATGCTTCTTTGGACACTTTGGACTGACGTTACATAATCACAAAGGTCCGCACAAAATAACAGAAACATTGAAACGTTATTTTTTTTTTTTACTGTGCAAATTTTTCTTTCATTAAGATTTCTCGAATATTCAAACTGGTAAGTTAAATAAATATACTGTTTAATAAATAAACGGAGTATCAACTCAAATACGAGTATCCGCTAAAAATAACGTCGAAAGTAATAAATAGCTGTCGGATTAATGAAATCCATTCAAAGGAAACTATGTGCAGTTATTTTAAAAAATCGACAGGTCTGAGTTTTCAATTGAAAAGCATGAAAATAACTTCACCTGCTCGGTAAGGCGGGGGATCTATCTTCCCTGGGGGACTTGGGCTTGATTCCTGCCGAAGGGCGCAAATTTTTCTTTAATAAGATTTCTTGAATATTCAGACCGGTTGTTGAAAATAATTAAATATAAACGAGTATACGCTAAAAATAAAGTGATTCAATTATATAGCCCAATGCCAGAAAATAAAAGTCGGAGGGAATGAACCAGATGCTAAAAGGCGGGGCTAAATCGGATGTGAAGTATTCCTGATTTTAATTCTCTCTTTTTTTTTCTCTCCCTGTTTTTTTTCTCTCTCTGTTTTTCTTTCTCTCTCTCTCTCTTTTCTCTCTCTCTCTTTTTTCTCTCTCTTTTTCTCTCTCTCTTTTCTCTCTTTTCTCTCTCTCTCTCTTTTTCTCTCTCTCTCTTTTTCTCTCTGTCTTTTTCTCTTTTTCTCTCTGTCTTTTTTTTCTCTTTTTCTCTGTCTTTTTTTCTCTTTTTCTCTCTGTCTTTTTTTCTCTTTTTCTCTCTGTCTTTTTTTCTCTTTTTCTCTCTGTCTTTTTTTCTCTTTTTCTCTCTGTCTTTTTTTCTCTTTTTCTCTCTGTCTTTTTTTCTCTTTTTCTCTCTGTCTTTTTTTCTCTTTTTCTTTTTTCTTTTCTCTGTCTTTTTCTCTTTTCTCTCTGTCTTTTTTCTTTTTTCTCTCTGTCTTTTCTTTTCTCTCTGTCTTTTTCTCTTTTTCTCTCTGTCTTTTTCTCTTTTTCTCTCTGTCTTTTTCTCTTTTTCTCTCTGTCTTTTTCTCTTTTTCTCTCTGTCTTTTTCTCTTTTTCTCTCTGTCTTTTTCTCTTTTTCTCTCTGTCTTTTTCTCTTTTTCTCTCTGTCTTTTTTTTTTTTTTCTCTGTCTTTCTCTTTTCTCTGTCTTTTTTTTTTTCTCTGTCTTTTCTCTTTTTTTTTTTTCTCTGTCTTTTCTCTGTCTTTTTCTCTTTTTCTCTCTGTCTTTTTCTCTTTTTCTCTCTGTCTTTTTCTCTTTTTCTCTCTGTCTTTTTCTCTTTTTCTCTCTGTCTTTCTTTTTTCTTTTTTTCTCTCTCTGTCTTTTTCTCTTTTCTCTCTCTCTTTTTCTTTTTCTCTCTTTTTTTCTCTCTTTTTCTCTCTCTTTTTTTTCTTTTTCTCTTTTTCTTTTCTTTTTTTTCTCTTTCTCTTTTCTTTTTCTCTCTGTCTTTTTCTCTTTTTCTCTCTGTCTTTTTCTCTTTTTCTCTCTGTCTTTTTCTCTTTTTCTCTCTGTCTTTTTCTCTTTTTCTCTCTGTCTTTTTCTCTTTTTCTCTCTCTCTCTGTCTTTTTCTCTTTTTCTCTCTCTCAATATTTTCAGATTTATTATCCTATTGCGAACATTTTCTTGCTTTAATTTTAAATAAACATTTTTATTTTTAGCCATTTATAATTTTTTTTAAATTTTCCGCTTGTACTTATTTTCGGAAATGTGTAATTGCATATCTATGTGCAGAGATAAGCAATGCTTACTGGGGAGTCCTTTTCTTTTACATGGTAATGGTAATATTAGCCGTTTCCTTACAAGGAAACATTCGACATTCACTGACCGAGCAACTGTCGGTTGAAATTTATAAAATCTTTTTTTTTAAAACAGTTTTTCAGGAAAATAATTTTCTCAAGTTCACTAGTCGTTATCGCTCTTTCCAGTATTGATAGTTTTCTGTTGTGGAGTAGCTGAAAACCACCTCCTCTCCCCCCCCCGCCACAAGATGGACTGGTCTAAGACTATTTAAACAGCACTTTCTTACTGAGCGAGGATTTAACGATTAACTGTTTATTACATTTGTCTGTGTTCTCAACCGTATGCCATATACTCCGGAATAAACCATGTCTTCTTTTCTGTACGTGTATCAACCTTTCCTATTTACGACACAATAGTTTCCTTTTTAAGCTTTTATTTGAAGTGATCTAGAATGTTAACATCTTGATTATGCCATTATTTTCACTTGAGTTGGATCAGCTATCCATTTAGTTGTTACTGAACTTAATAGTTCTCAAGTGATGTGGTTTCTGTTATTTGGTACTGTATAGCACCAGACGATCTAACAAAGTGTCAGCTGACCGCGTAAATATGTCTGAGCAGGTTTGGCGCCATGCATGACACCCATATGAAAGTTTCAATATAACGAGGCAATTTCAGAACACGAGTAGGTTAATGTTTTAGTTTCGAACCAACTTGCGGTGTTGAGCGAAACTACCTCTAGCACAGCCTATTCCCTGTTCAATTTCCTTACCACCTATAACAAATTTATTGTAACTGATCCATACACCAAAGTATTTGAAGTGTTTAGTATTTACTAAATCCACATCCTGAATTTTTAGGATGAATTCAGGGTCATGCCATCATTGTTTCATCCCAGTCCCCCTTTCTGGGTAAGGCGATAATCTACGTCCGCGTCCTGAGTAAGACGATAATCTACGTCCAACAACAAGGCCTCTGATCAGGACGTTTTGAGGAGCGTGGAACATCATCTTAATTGCTGGTGTTCCCAGGTTCACCCTGACGCAGGGTGGTAACACCTGTTAGGGTCCTAGCTATGGGCAAATAGTTAGCACCCAAACTGGGGTCAAAACACTATGAAAATGTAATAATGGCTTTTAATACCAGAAATACTTTGTAAAAAAAATTATTTTGAAGAAAAAATTATTACCAGCAATACATTATTACCAACAATACATTTTGGAAAAAAAAATTACCAGCTATACAGTTTTTTAAAAAAACAAAAATATTACCAGCAATACATTTTTAAAGAAAAAATATTACCAGAAATAGTTTTTTGAAGAAAAAAATATTAACCGCAATACATTTTTGAAAATAAAAAAAGTATTACCAGCAATAAAAATTTTGTCGGTATTAAATAACCCATTGAAGTTGATATGCCACAAAACAAGCCAAACCATTTCAATCCCAAATCATACTTTCTGTTTGGAAGGTTTTTCTTAAGTTCTATTTCTTGGAACACATGGTAGATGACGATAATCATTCATTCTTATTCCGATTATAAATGCTTTGGCTTGTTTTATTTTGTGGCATATCAACTTCAATGGGTTATTTAATACCGACAAAATTGTTATGAATGCTGTCTCATTAGCACAGACCCCACTATCATCAGTACATTAATCCTGAGAGAAAAAGCAGGATCGTTGTCTTTTGTAGATTAATTTAGGATGTATTGAATGCTTAAATGATTAAGACCTATCTCTTCAGGCCATATTAAATAGCCTGGGTTACTGATTTCCTCCTTGGCGTACTCCTGAAGAAGTTTGAAATATTTCTGGATTGGGGTCCACCCCAGACATGTAAGATTTTGTAGGCCGATAAATTTCCTCTATTAGAGCGATGCATTCAGTGGATTTGAAATTTATAAATCGGTTTGTAGTAGGTGAAAAGAGGAGGGTTGAAAGACACTAAGAAGAACTAAGTTTTATTTATAAACTTTTTCTGATCTTTACATTTCACACAATCCGCTTTCATAACACCAGGAAATCTCTCCAACTGTAAAAACAATATTTTTAAGATTAATAAAGCTTTATAAAATGTATCTGCCCATTGAACAATTATTGTAATTGATTTTACTTTTAACACTCTCGTATGCAAACACACAGGACGTGTCGTGTTCTAGATTACATGCATGGCATTAACGTAGAATTCGGGACTTTCAGAAAGTGTTTGCAGAGCATGACTCCAGCACTCTACGGTAAATTAACAATCAATTTAATGCCCCCCTTTCCTGTGTACATGTATGATGCACCTATTAAAAGCATCGCGATATATTTTATAGTTCATCATCATTATTTAGTTAGCGTATTTTGCGCAGCTGTGGTCACTACTCCTCTCTGTTGTAATTGTGGTTTATGGTGACATTCAATCTAAAATAGTACAATGGCTTGCCGGTTTCTTTTGCACCGGGGATGGTGAGATTCCCTCGTCCATCTCAAAAGTTCCTCCGCCTACTGTTAAGGCCGTTGGTTTCCGAGAGGAAGCTCCTACGCCCAGGCTGGCGAATGGGTGATGGCCGCTTGGCACAGGTGGGCTGTGGAGAGTCGTTTCTCTTCATCGCTCGTGAAATCCTTCTAAGCTCACTGTTTAGTGCGCATGCATCATCTTGAGGCCATGTGTGAAAATTGGATGTAGGCCGTGGACCAGTACGGTTCCGCATCCCAATTCATCTGAGTAAAGCCGGGTCGAACGCTTCGCTGTAAAGATACTACCACTGACGATACACCCAATATATTCCTTTTCTTTTATATTTATCATATATTTTATTTATATTCATTTCTTTGTGAGCTTTTGGTATTGAAAGAAATCTTGTGAGGTGATGTTTAGAGTTTGCTTGCGATTTAAATGCTCAGGGCTGGTGTAAGAGTCTTGTACCTCACTCCCAACATCGAGTCTACATGTCAGTTTTCATAAGGCGATATTCATGTATGTATATCGCCTTTTATTGTAATTTTATTGTGTACATAATAATGGATCGTATGCAATATCGGTGAGTCCCTCAATTAGAAAAATTGGAAATAAATGCAATGTATCTAGATGGAAATTAGAGAAATCAATGTTTTGCTTCAATTTTTAAAATCAACTTGATATTTTTTCTTGTTAAAAAGTTGGATACGTTTATTACATTTAGCATTATGGATAAAAATAGTGAATTTTATGCAGTGTTTTTCGAGACTAGGGATAAGCAAAATAAATTCACAGATTTGGTTAAAAACGAAACAAGAATTACGTCAATATCCGAAAATTTTGAATCCTTTAATAGTCAGTTTTTGCTTAGATTAATTTGTAATGTATACAAATGCATGTTGAAAAAAAAGCAAATATGTGGCTTTTTTGTGATTCTGTAGCACCAGTGTACGATATTGCTCGCTAAGATCTACATGTTTCACTCGCTCGAAGTCATTTTTATGGAATATTTTTTTTATTAGTGGCTTCATATAACAATTAACGGTACATGTATGTACACTGACATTCATACACTTAAAATTAAAAAAAAAATTAAAATTTAAAATTTTACACAAATACAAATGTACTGACTGTTGTCTACAAGGAACGCTGTCATTGATTCCAACATTAGCAAAATTAATAAATGCAAAACAAATGGCTTTTACTTATATACACACACACACACACATATATATATATATATATATATATATATATATATATATATATATATATATATATATATATATATATATACAATAAACAAATGTTCATTTAAGCAAAATTTCATGAAGGCAACAGGCAAATTATATCTATTTTGGAAGAGACTGCCCTTGTTTCGCCCAATAGGTGTGAAGAGTCATAATCATGATTATCCACAACTTTTTTCTGTTCTTCGTAGCCCTTAATAAATTTTCTTTTTTTTTTTTTCTGTTCTACCATCCATTTACTTAAGCTCACTAAGTATTATTTACATTGTTTGGAGTGTTGTCTTCATCTTAGTCATATTCACGACGTTACAGCCGATGTACGCTCCAGCCTTCTTCAGGTGATTTGAATTTCGAACTGAACCGTTTATTTCGTCCACCGGGATATATTGTCATAGTTCCACGTGCCATGCCTCTTCCGGATGTCTCGGTTACATCCCTTTGATTCAACTCACCAAGTTTTTTTTTCACCACTGCAATAGCCAGCTATTTAACAACTCTGGGGCAAGTCACTTGATCCAACCAACGCTTTGGAAGGGAGATAACCGCGGATTCGAAGTCAGAACATTACCATTGATAACTCTCTCCTCCACTTTGCGGACCCTAGTTACTATATTCTTAATACTTGAAATAATGCAAAAATATAAATGATAAAATCGGTTAGTAATTATTTATAACTATTTATACTGGGACTCATGCATGAAATTACAAGTAATCTATAATATTTTAAAATTATTTATTTTTGGCATATAAATTTTTAGAAACGGTTTCTAAATCTTTGTTTTTTTTCAATTATTCCGCCTCACCTGCTTTCCTCTTCCACCGCTCGTATCAGGCGAGCCACGTCGTTTGGAAACTACTTCCTGATGTGATTCTATCAATAAAAACAATTAGTCTGAAGGTCTTTCGAAAGTCGAAACACATAAGATATTATTTCCATTTTGTTACCCACCATTAGTTCCATATACAGTTTATACGCTCCCATACATGCGCACCAATGTATGTGTACTTATGTCTTTTAGCTTTCAGTCAAGAGAAAATTCTTTGTTGCCGATTTTGTACAAGTGGCAAAAAAAAAAGACAAGAACGGAAGTAACGAGTGAGTTGATAACAATAATTAGGAAAAGACAAACGTAGAAAAACAACGCTAATTTAAACAATCTGAACGTTTGCTTAGATAATCTTCTCAAAGCAAACTTTTCAGTTAATTATATCTCCTTTTTTTCTTTCCAATGCATTTTTCTGTTGGTTTACATGTTACGTATAAACACGCGTAAACAAGTTCCCGGGTAATGGAAATATCAGTGCCACTTCCGCACTGGACACTGCTGATAGACGCCATTCTTCCCCAAACTGTGCTGCGTTCAAATCCAGCTGCGTAGTTCTTGAGGAAAAGAAATTTGACATATCACGTTAAAATACTGGTTCTCGTACGATCATTGGTAGTATACTGGAAATCGAAGAGCCGAGTTCGAATTCCAGTCATGTTCGTTTTATTCGCTTGCAAGTAGCAGATACCCTTGACAAAGCTTTAAATCCATTTCTTCACCTCTACAGCTATAGGTTAATTAATAAGACCAGTATCCGTAAATAAAGATTCTCACAATCTAAAAATATTTTCTGGCTTTAAATAACCTTTCTAGGTTGATTAGCCGTAAAAATCTAATCAATCAATCGGACCTTATGCAGAACATTCATTACTGCAGTCTTTGGGATAAATGTAATGAAGAATATTAAACCGAATGTGCCCGATATAGGAATAAAATCAGTAACAGAATGTTACCGAATGTAACATGTAGCTGAGGAAGGCCGGAGAGTACAGCGACCGAAACATTATAATAACTTCAAAGAACGTAGTAAATAGTAAATAGTAAAAAAAAAAATGGATTTATTAAAATCACTCGTTCTTTTAAAAATCTGCCAAAAACATTTTAAAATAATTGTTTTGAGATTTATTTTTGTTCCATATAAGCGCGGTTTGGTTTACGGGATTTGTTTATTTTGTTTTACGGCTTATCAACACCTCAACGGATTATTTAATACGACAAGATTTTTAAGATAGGTTCGTATGGCTAGAATATATATTTGTAAGAAATCAGTTTGTAGATCAGGTTTCATTGACGTACTTTTGCTAAGAGAGTCAAATGTGTTGTTTTTTTGGGGGTTTTTTTTTCCAAAAATATATTGCTGGTATTTTTATTATTAAAATCTATTTTCATACTTTCATAGTGTCTTGGCCCTATTTTGGGGGTCGACTATTTGCACATAACTGGGACCCTAACAGGTGTTACCATCCTGGGTCAGAGCGGATCTGGGAGCAACTGCAATTAAGGCGTGGTTCCACGCTCCTCAACCTCTCGATTAGAGGCCTTTCTACCGGATGTAGTTAATCGTCAAAACCAGGACGCATATGAGCACAAAAAAAAATGTTACATTTAATGCTATGAACAATTTCTTTCAGAATTTCGAATTGTGTCTCAGTCCATATCCGAAATCAAAATAATAATTCTAGAAGAATATGTCGTCCTAGAAATTGTCACATTTTGAAGAACCTCACTTCGCAAAGATTCTTGACTGAATATACTAAACAAAGATGGCCGTTCGACCATGTGACTTTCACAGCTTAAATCTCGGATGGGTACGAAGAAAATGAATTTGTTGGATATTCCAGTCCAAGTATGGTAACCTTTTCCGATCAATGGTATGCATCAGATATGGTTCATCATACGACTGGCCGCACTATTAAAAAGATTCTAGGTAATTTTTCATTGAAGGCACCTCAGCCATTTTCATCACAGAAGACCATAATCATATGCCATGCAAATAATGGAAGGTTGATTGTTTTTGGAAAAAAGATTTCTAAATAGTTAAAAAAAAAAAAAAATTTAAGTCTCGTTAAAATATTTTTGCATTACATTTGATCTGTTGCTTATTTATTCATTCGAAAATACAAAAAAATAATTGTTAAAATAAAAAATATATTTTTCTACAAAGAAAAAATAATTATGAACGTCCTGTTGCTAAAGCAAATTTTAATAAACGTCATTTTTCGCATGGAATTTGGCGGGCTGCAGTTTACACATGACTTTTTTAGTATGTTACCAAAAGATAATCATCTAATTTATTAATTCTACGTGTTAATCCGACTCAATTTTACTCAACATTCAAGCCAGTAGACGAAAATAAATATATTGTTTAATATATATACGGGGCGCCTACTCGTATACAAATATTCACTAAAGATAAATCTATAGGATTAATAAAAATTCCATTCTAATATATTGTATGTGTGAAGCCGAACCCAACTGACGTCAGCGAAACGCGTCGTTTATAAGCTTTTCCACTTTGTCACGGATACAATTATAGATCCTACAAGCACACATAAATGTATGCAATTGTGTATCCTCAGAGTAATTTTAAAATAGACGAATCTGACGAAACAACTTGTGTGAAGAAATATTTTATTTCTGCAAAGTGTTCGATATTTAACACTCGAGGCAAAATACGCCAAGCCAAAGTGACATTATTTTTAGTATACAGGGTGATTGAAAAGTAACTCTCTATTTTATGTATAATGGACTCTCACGTCTAACTATAATTTTTACAAGGCGGAAGAGTCCATCATACATAAAATAGGGAGTTACTTTTCAATAACCATATAGATATCTTATAATATCGTTGGTGATCGAGTATTAATATTCGAGTAGATGCTGAGAAAAGTAGCATAAATTTGTGTCTCATGTGTATGAATGAGTGGAGGGGTGATCGACGGTTTGAATCCATGAAGCTATCATCTGTCGTCGTCATTGCCTTGGACAAACATAATTAGAGAACTCATTAAAGGGGGCGTTCACAAAATATCACACAATCGCTTCAGCTGACGAGTGAAATGCGGCGCAAAACAAACAAGGTCGATTATTAAGTGTTTGAGGGGGGTGGGGGCTAATTCCACTGCTGTCCAGACAAAGGAAAAGACACTAAGTGTTATGGTCAAGTTTTCTCACGCTTAAACACATCGCACCTCCCTTCCAAAACTTTCCGATTTGTTGTCTATTCGTTGGACAGCTCTTAAGTGTCATAAACAAATTACCTTGTCGGGTCACGTTTCAAATAATAAAAACGACCAGTGTGGAAACGATTTCACATTTGCTATTGCTAAAGCGTTCTTTTCTAATTTAATTATCGCAAGATGTTGCCAACGTCAAACATGAACAATTTTGTGGGTTTGGCTATCTTTCCTATAAAATAAACATACAACCAATTCCTGTGTAAAAATGTATACAATACCATAGTATATTATATAATTATTATTTTATGTGGTGTGTCCTTACAGGCGTTCATGGCTCTCCATAACTTCCTATTCTTTGTACCGCTAAGCAGTTTTTGTCTTCTTTCTATCCCTTCCAGTCTATAGTGATTTTCCAAGCATTGCTTAGATGTGGCACAAAGCCGAAAGTAGGGGGGCACCCAGTGAGGATCGAACTCACAACTCGGTCGTAATTGTTCTAGCAAGACAAGCTTTCTAACCACTACATCGCCTCGAAGTGCCCAAATCCCTTCCAGTCTATATTCTGCTATCCATTTGCAGAAGCTCGTTAAGTAGGTTGCTCGCTGTTTCCCCTCTGCTTCTTTTCTCGATTTGACTTATGAGTTTCAAATTCCCGAAGCCCTCTTTCCTCATTATGTTTCCCAGTAATGTCAACTGTCTCTTCCTGATACTAAGCGTAAGTGTCCTTTTTGTTTCCGCTTTCCTTAAAATTTTATCATGTTCCGTTCATTTAGTCACCCGTTCACGTGGCGCATCTCCCGGATCACTAAACGAATAAATATTTTTTTCTTTTTTTTTTTTTTTTTTTTTTTTTCAATTATTTTCTTAAATAACAATAGTAGATAAGTTCTCTTGTCGCCCGGTTCATACTCTTCTCCCGTCTTTTGAACAGGAGTAAGTTCTGTTTCCTATTTAGAAATTGAGTTCATGGTTCCTTTTTAAAGTTTTCACATTTTTTTTTCACTCCTAGCAACTTTTTGCATCTTAATGGCATTATCGCCTTTCTTGGGGTGAAATGATTTAAAAATGGTTTAATTTCTCTTTTATGACTCCTGGTATTTTCAGCATTTTTCTACAGAGCCGCATCTTTTTTTTACTTCAAGTGTCATCTTCATTTATGAAGAAATTGTCCAGCATTCATTAATTCTCGTAGGTGATGTCTTCCAACCTACTTCTACCACAGAAACAACGTCGCTAGCCTGTAGCTATTTCCATGGAAAACGACCAGACGAGCTCCATTCTTTAGTTCCGCTAGTTCAGACCTTTACAGCTAAGACCAGCCATTCCATGTACATAAGGACAAACCATCCTTATTTCCTTCGTATTTCATTGATAAGAAGGAAATTTTATTAGGAAGGTTTCTCTCCAAGAGTTGCTGTTTTGCTCTCAGAGTGATGCTTCTATGATCACTCCACTTCTTCAAGTCTAAGATCAATCCTCACAATATATATCTTATTCTCTCTTTATATGCCCTTCCAACAACCTTATTTAATAACTCTACCTTGAGGAGCTCTTAGGCTTTGTATTGGGTGAACATTTGTTTAAAAAGAGCTGTATCAGCTACTTTGCAATAATTAGTTTGTTTCGTATTTAGAATTCTGTGAGATTTTACTCAAAAGAATACTTGAAGATTTACATTCTCTGCTTTTTTTTCCCAAGTTTGTAGCGATCTGAATATTCTTCCCCCCCAAAAAAAAGGTTTGCTTATTTCTAATTACTGATTATGCGTTCCTGTAATTGATGGTTAATTTTCCACTCTGTCACCTCGTTCTCACAGGCGCAACATTGCAAACCTGGCTTCATTCTTTCGTTCCACCATTTCAGGCTTTTACAGCTAGAACACACCATTGCCGAATCACGCGAATTTCTACTGCGTTTCAAATATAAGAAGAAAGTCCCACTCAGAACATTTGCCTCAAGAACTGCTCGAGTAATTGCTTTCCTGAGCACTTCATTGTTGACCTTCTCAAGTCGAGGGTCAATTGACATAGTTTTTTTTTCCTCGTCTTCACTTTGTGGAGATTACACCCACCTTGTCTGCCACTACGCCCACTAGGTGTTTTTTTTTTTTGTTTTGTTTTTTTTTGGGGGGGGGTGTTTTTTTGGGTTTTTTTTACTGTAAAAGAACGGATATAGCTCTCTTTCTCTTTTCGTTCTAGAATAGAGTTGGTAGAAGACTTCTCCAGTTATTCTTTCTAGGAGGATTTTATCACCCGGTCACGTGCATCTTTCGCACTCAAACGCACTACTGCTATCCCTACAAATCGCCTCTAAGTGTTTCTTTTCTTACACTTTTCATTTATTTTGTTTTTTTATTATTTACAGTAAGGCTCAGCCTTTACGGGGACCGGGGGCCACTCTGGGTACAGGGTTGCGTTAGGAGGTAGTTTGTGCAGATAGGAGTGGAAGATAACGGTGAACAGGCTAAGATTGTCCTGATCGGTGAAACATCCTCTTAGGAATCGGTTCCACTAAACAGTGGTTCGCGGGAAGAAGCTGTTCGAGTAGATCTTCTCACCGATGGAATACGGAGTGAATGTGGGTGGCTTGCTACTATATAAAGTGGCATGGCGTGTCCTTGCTGTGAAGGTTTGAATTGGCGGAACCAAGTTAATGTAGTTCGCCTGAGCCCTTTCCGTGGAAGCAGTGATAGAGCAGCGTGAGACTTGCCACATTCTGCCTGTTGGAAATAATTCTTCACCCACAAATGCTCGGAGACGCTTTTAAACTCTATCAAGGCTTGAGAGCGACGTCTGGAAATTTCCCACCAAAATATGACAACAGTACTCTATTGGTACACACTAGTATAGTTCACTCTTTTTGTGACTCATGCCATTCGTTATATAAAAAAATACATAAAAATATCTCCGTTGAAATTTATTTCTAAAAATGTCGAATTGTAATTCACCGAGGATTCTCATCCGGGTTCTATTACAAATCCGTAGTCAGGCAAATCATTTGAAACTTCCTACGACGTTCTCTTCCATTCATCTCAGACATCTAATTCATTAACATTTTGAATGTAGACTGTAGTCGTGAGAATTAAAATGCTCGATTAAAAAAAGGGCGTTACTGTATTATTGAAAAATCTTACAACTATTAAGCCGAACACTAAATTGAAACAGATTCAACGACGTTTGGTTCAATTCTTGTCAATTTTCACACTTTTTTTTTTATTACCCAACTTTTTTTTTATTATCCCGTCATTTAAAACCTTGTTAATTTACTTGATAATTAAATTGCCTAAGACACACGTAGAAATTCGAACTGAAATGTTTTTGATATAATTGGAATGTCTTTCATGTCAATTTAGTTTATAACCTCTAGGTGTCAAAAATGGACAGACCACTTTGATCAGATATAATTATAGTTAGCAGTCCACATGAAAATTTCACGGTTTACTGATTTGAATTTTCTTATTAATCAAAATTCTTAATGATAATCTCTTTGAGAGTTTCACGACGATAAAATACCAGCGGAAATTCCCCTAGAATCGCTAAATATTTAAATTTAAAGGCTTTAACAAAATGTTTCTATAACAGTCATATTTATTTATACATTATATAAAGAAGTAAATGGGTAAAATTAAAGATTCAAAACTGACAAGATTTTCCATTTCACTGAAGCAGAAGTTAAACTCATATGCTGTCAATTTCTCTATTTCCCCCCTTTTTGATTTATCTTTTCTCTCTCCTCTTTTGTATTTATTCTCTCTCCTCTTTTGTATTTATTCTCTCTCCTCTTTTGTATTTATTCTCTCTCCTCTTTTGTATTTATTCTCTCTCCTCTTTTGTATTTATTCTCTCTCCTCTTTTGTATTTATTCTCTCTCCTCTTTTGTATTTATTCTCTCTCCTCTTTGTATTTATTCTCTCTCTTTTTGTATTTATTCTCTCTCCTCTTTGTATTTATTCTCTCTCCTCTTTTGTATTTATTCTCTCTCCTCTTTTGTATTTATTCTCTCTCCTCTTTTGTATTTATTCTCTCTCCTCTTTTCTATTTATTCTCTCTCCTCTTTTCTATTTATTCTCTCTCCTCTTTTCTATTTATTCTCTCTTTGACAACATGGCTGCAGCAGTAACAGAGAAGGAAAAAAATAACATAAGATTTAAGGCTTCAATTTCTAGCTTTGGGATTTAACCCAGAGTCTAGAAAATTAAAACATTTGTTAGTGAATTTTGTGATATAGTAACTGTGAGTTCAATCTCTAAACCAGGAGGTAAGGTTATACTCAGCCAGACAAAATATTACCAGCAATGCATTTTTGAAGAAAAAATATTGCCAGCAATAAAAATCTTGTCGGCATTAAATTGAGGTTGTCGTAAAACGAACCACACCGAAACGTTGTGGTGGTAACATCAACAGACGAAGACATTAGTTCGGCTGTAATTAGTATAAATAAAAGTGACGGTCTGTTTTGGTTGCTAGTAAAATAGATCAACGCAGTATTCTACCGAATACAAACTTTTATTAAGCACATCTTCATTTGTTGTTAGAGGGAATTTGGTGGTTTCAACTGGTTGGCTGTTGATTTTCTTTAGCGACATATCAATCTCTCAGGGTTATTTAATGCCGAAATCTAAACATTTTGTACATAACTTTACCGGAATGTATAAAATTATGTTATATATATAGTTTGTAGATCATAAAATGTAGTGTTGGTATTTTTATTAAATGCATTACTGATAATTTCACAACAAGAATGTAGTGTTGGTAATCTTTTTTCAGAAAAACTATTTTTATAATTTTATTTATTTTATTTTTTTTAGCGTTGCACTGATTGTCATTTTGCTATAAATATGTAATCTGGATCATTTTACTATAAAAATGACCTGTTGATTTGTTTAGGGGTTCACTATTCGCCCATAGCTGGGACCCTAACGGGAGATACCACCCCGAGTTAGGATGGAGTTGGGATCAACAGCAGTTAACGGGTGGTTCCTTGCTCCTGAAGACTTCAAATTTCCCGGTCAGTGGCTTGCTGCTAGATGTACTTTATCGTCATACCCAGGACGGGGTTTCAACTGGCAAATAGGATGCACACAAAAATAATAGTTTATGGTACTGGTTTGTAAATATTACAGAAAACGCTTTCATTGCTTTATCTTCATACTTAGGAAATCTTGAATCACGCGAAATACATAATATCAAAAACCAGAAAAATAGTAAAAGAATTAAACTCGTGAAGAGTGCTACTTGCAATGGCTCGTTAAACAGACACTTCTGACGTCATTTGGGGCGGATCAAGTAATTCTTGTACATGCGTGTGTCTAATTTTCTTAAGTCATGCAAACAAATTGGCAGTCGGGATGGGAAAACATCAACTTTACTCGCTATATTCTAACCATACTAGTTCAGATTAAGTCGTTCGTGTATTTTCTTCTGCATCTAGAAGGGTACAAAGCGCCTTTCCGGAACCTTAAATGGGTGGGTAGTAAGCCGATGGTGGAGATCATAATTATTATTGTACGTTCGATCCTTTCCAGAGCTTCACACTTCTTGATTTTTTTTCCCATTTAAATTTTCCCGTCCTGGGTATGACGATAAATTATATACGTGTCCTGGGTAGGACGATAACCTACGTCCAACAGCAAGGCCTCTGATCAGGAGGCCTTGAGGAGCGTGGAACTATCTCTTAATTGCTGGTGTTCTCAGGTCCAACCTGACCCGGGTGGTAGCACCTGTTAGGATCTCAACTATGGGCAAATAGTTAACCCCAAAACTGGAGTCAAAACACTATGAAAGTGTAAAAAAAGGTTTTAATACCAGAAATAAAAAATTATTACCAATACATTTTTTTAAAAAAAAAAAGAAAAAAAAAAAAGCAGATTACCAGCTATACATTTTTTGGAAAAAAAATTACCAGCAAAGGAAAATTATTACCAGAAATAGATTTTTGATTGAAAATTATTACCAAAAATAGATTTTTTGAAAACAATGAAAATTGTTGCCAACAATGAAAATTTTGTTGGCATTAAATAATCCATTGAGGTTGATATGCCGTAAAAAAAAAAACAAAAAAAAAAAACATTTAAATTTTCTTATGAATGAAAATGTTTTTATTTTTTAATATTCATTGTGTCGATCAATATGTGAAATGAAATCCCCAATTATAGAGCAGCCTTATGGATGGTTTTTATCCTCTCATTTGTAGAAATCGACTCGACTGCATGACGTGTGTGGCGCAATAGGTAAAGAAGTAGTATAATTGTGACAGTCGTAGGAAGCGGACAAGATTTGTCTATTATTTTTTAAATTCTTTGTCAATATCCATGTCTGTTTCTTAATCAAATCCCCTCCAAGCAAGGCTGTGAAGCCACTAAGACACGAGCTTAATAAGTGTGAAAGAATTAAAAAAAAAAACAAACTTAAGAGTAATCAGGAAGACAGTAGATGATGATTGACATTGCATTTAAATTTATAAAGATCAAAGTTGGCTGGAAAGCATAGAGCCGGGGGAGTTCCACAAGTGACAAGTGCGAGAAACCATTAGCCTAGAACTTACGGTTACATCTAACGAAATCAACTCTTGCCGTCAATCATTTCGCGAAAATAGCCACGGCTGCTTCACAATACCAAAACACCTGCTCACAACGCTCTGAGCATCAGGCAGTTTCTAGCCGCGGAGAACGTTGCCGTACTGGAAACAACCTGCCTACTCACCTGATCTTGCTTCGTGTGACTCTTTTTTTTTTATTTCTTCAACTTCAAGGGATCATCAAGAGGAGGCCCTCAAGCGAACCGTAACATTGGAACTGAGGGGTATCGAAGAAGAATACTTCCACCAGTGCATAGAAGCATGGCAGAGAAAGCTGGAAAAGTGCATTGGACTTGAGAGGAATGCTTTGAAGGAGAAACCATGTAATTTATTTTGAATTGAAATAAATTGTTTGTGACACCAGTCTCGTAACTTTTCTGACAGACCTCGTATAAATAGGAGTAGATAGTTTTACCTATCGTCCGGTTCACACGCCTCCACGACCTTTGGAAATGGAGTAGAGATTTATCCTTTGTTTCCTGCTTGGAATTGGGTTTGCTTTTCTTTCTAAAGTCTTTCAACTGGATACTCTTAATGTTTCCGCCTAAATTCCGAAATTTTAATTTACTATTTCTTTTTCTCAATAGGAGTAGATAGGTTCAGACTCTACCCAGGTCTTTTGAACAGAAGTATAGGTGTCAAATAATAGCTTCAGACTATTATTGTTTTTAGTGGCAGTGTATTTTGGCTCAGACCTTCGAAGGCTGATCTTTAAGGTCAGATGGCTGACAAAACACAAGTCGTTTTTGATTGGTTAAAACTAGTATGGTAATGTTAGAGAAATAGAAAGTTATTTCAGGGAGCTAAGTTTGATACATCATACAGAGCAGACGTGGTTATTTCGTGTCTTGTGGAACTTGCTCCCCAGTGGGGGGGGGGATAAAGCGACGCCACTGGCTCGTTAGAAATGTCAACGTGTGTAATAAAAGAGATACGTTTAAAATCCCTTCTGTTGAAATTCTCATTTTACTTCCGAACAAACCAACTAGCAATCACCGGGCCAAGAGAAGACACAACGTTATGGAATCAACCCAGCCAACCCAGAACAAAGTTTGTGGGGAGCTATGCAACACACACACACACACACACACACACACATATATATATATATATATATATATATATATATATATATATTCATTGAGCTGAAGCACATCATTTGTCTAAAATCATTAGTCATTAATTTTCAAAATATATCATAAAAATCCATCTTTTATTTTTCAAATCATTAGCTTATAAAACTTCGTTTTATAAGTTTAACTGTGTACATGTTTAATTTCAGAAAATAAGTGTAAACGAACAGCGGAAAATGTGTATTTAAAATTAAAAATACTTACAGTAGGATAATAGATTTAAGTATATTCATTTTGTCAGGAATAGTTTTAAAATCTGGTATCTTTAAAATTTGACATCTGACTTAGAACTCCCGCTTTCTATTTGTGATGCCGTACGTATATAGTAAGTATTTTTTTCTGAGACTTTCAATTCATGATTTAACAAAACAATTTCATTAACATATCTTTATTAGAAATGTGTTCAATACAAATACAATTGTGTGCATGATTTTTCTTCACTAAGAAGTTTTTTTTTCTGTTTTATTATCACAGGATTACAGGCGTACCTTTCGTAGCTGTTCTCTGGCTTCTTTTGACAGTTGTACAGGTAAGGCGATTTTTTTCTACTTTTAAGAAATTAGACTTAGCGATTTAATGATTGAACTTTTTTTATTTATAACTGTCTTCCAAAATTCATGCATCGGTTGATCCTCAAGACGAGATAGTCATAATTTATTTCAAGGTAAATAAAATATCTGTCTATATTTTTGATATGAGGTATGGTAATTATTTACATTGTACGGACTGTTCTCCTTATTTTTGTTGCCATATTCACGACGTTTCGGCTGTTGTACGCACCGGCATTTTTCAGGTGATTGGAATTTCGAACTAAACCGTTTATTTCTTAGATTGTTCTAGTTCCACTTGCCATGTCTCTTCTGGATGTCTCGTTTATCTCCCCTTAACTCAGCTCTCCAAGTTTTGTTCACCACTGCAGTAGCCAGGTATTGAACTCATAATTCTTCAGATCAAGTCACTGGGTCATGTGTCCTTAAGGATAGGTTAAAATACCGCAGCATCTTTTATATACACACACACACACACACAGTTGTATATTTAGGCAGCAATCCTTCGTTTATGCATGTTTCATTAAAAACGACAGACAAGGTACTACGGTTAAGCTTTTTATTTAATTTTTCTTGTGTTCGAACAAGAGCTTTCTTTTCTGGGCAAAGAGTGTGTAAAAACTGTCTAAATGTTTTATAGTTCCGAGCGCTTTCGGCTATACCTTTAGCCATTATCAAGGATGATTCGATATTTCAGCTTAATTGAGTGTGTGCATTATGTGTATGTTTCAGTGTGTGGTAGGGATGTTTTTAATTTCCGAATACGGTTAGCACATTGTGGCTTTGTTCGTAGTTAATATTGTTAAGAGTTGTTTTTTTCTTTTTTATGATTAAAGTTTCCATTATTTTTAATCTTTTTTTACAGGTGGATAAAGTTATTATTATATTTGTGTTTTCTACTAGTATGTTTCTAATGGAATCTGGTAAATCTGTGTGTGTGTTTAAATGGGTTCTAATGGAGCTATGATCAGATTGGTGTATCCAGAAAAGAAAGCTCTTGTTCGAACACAAGAAAAATTTAATAAAAAGCTTGTACCTTGTCTGTCGTTTTTCATGAAACACACACACACACACACATATATATAGCAGCACACGTAGCCTGACGATTGCATATAGCATGAAACAGACTGTCGCCTCTAAGTGTTGACTTCTATGTTCACTTATATATATATATATATATATATATATATATATATATATATATAACGTATTTTTATTCAATACAATAAATTCCTGAAGTTGTCATTTAGCTTAGTTTGAAACAAGGACACGGGTATGGAGCACCCGGTGAGTATCGAACTCACCACTCAACCCAACTATATCGCTATTACTCCAGGCCAAAGCACTCATCGAACTTCTCATTTTGAATCGCTTTTACAAGGCACTTGCTTGCCTTTCTTTTTCTTTATATACGTATACATACATAATTTCTGCTCCGAAAATTCAACTAATTCAAATTCTATTATGTCCTACAAATATAACTTTAACAGAAAGGGTTATGATCAAAAGACACGTTTCTCATATTCAGTAACACGATGTAATTAAGAGGCACAACCCGTAATCAAGCGCTGATATTGAAAAATAAAAGGTAGACATGTTTCTTTGAAACGACCAACAAATATTTAACATTTTTTTTAGGGTCACTTTCTGCTTTTTGGGGTTCCCAGCACTTCGTCGTGAGCATACTGGGTGGGATGGAAGTGCTCAAATGCTTTGAAATATTTTTTTTTATTTAGCCTCTCTTTCTCTTTCATCAAGAATACCGTAAGTTGTGTTTTATTTATTTTTCTTTGTATCCGGTGATATCATCAGAGACTGCTTAGTAAATTCTCAAGTTTTAACTTTTCCTTGATTAAAATAGTATCATCACGAAAGAAATGTCAGTTATTTTCAGTAAGCTGTCATGCTTAAAATATGTTTAATATTTTTGAATTAATCTGGGCCTTGTCATGTTTAAAAGCTTCAAGCTAATGAGAACAGTTTGGTTCGTTTTGTTTTACGGCATATCAACCTCAATGGGTTATTTAATGCCGATAAGATTTTTATTGCTGGTTATAATTTTTCCAAGCATGTTGCTGGTAATATCTTTTTCTTTGGAAAAAATGTATTGCTGGTAATATTTCTTTTCTTTGGAAAAAATGTATTGCTGATATTAAAATCTATTTTTACACTTGCGTAGTGTTCTGATTCCAGTTTGCGAGGGAGGTGTCAACTATTTGATCATAGTTGGGACCTTAGCAGGTGCTACCACCCCGAGTCAGGGTGGATCTGGGAACACCAACAACTAAGAGGTGGTTCCACGTTCCTCAAAATCTCCTGATCAGAGGTCTTCCTGTTGGATGTAGTTTATCGTCTTACCCAGGGCGGACGGTGTACAGTCAATAGGACAAATACCGAGCTCATGCATCAAATGATCATCAACAATGTCTCGTATCTGAAACAGATTTCCCTGGTAAGAATGTTTATAATTAATTCGGTACCATGAGAAATTGTTTCTGCAATTTATACTGTTGTTCATGATTTTAAAAATTGATTTTTAAACAACAAATTTTAATACGCAATATATCAATTGATCGAAATATGGGAACGACCCAATAAATGCTGATTGATTAATGTATCATCTAAGGTTTTTAAAAGGCCTATCAAGAATTTAAATTTAAAATTATTTACATTGTTCGGACTGTTGTCCTCATCTTTATTGTCATATTCACGACGTTTCGGCCATTGTACGCTCCGGCCTTCTTCAAGTGATTGGAATTTCGAACTGAACTCATCACTCAGTGGATAAAAGCGTTGGTTGGATCCATTAACAATTACTGTACACCATTAACCGTACATCCAGTAGACTGCTACAAATATATCAAACTAAATCTTGTTTGGTGAACATATTTGGCATATTAACACAGAAATTGATATAAAATAGTAACATAAATTCAGTATTCTATTAACGCCCACTGACCGAAACATTTTTGGGGGTCGACCTATACGGCAGGTATAGGTCTAACTCTAACTCAGAATTTTAAACTAAAAATCTTGAAGTCGACTTGTACGTCGCAATTGACGATACATATTAGAAAGAACTATAACATTTTATTGGTTTTGAGTATTCTTATTTCGGAGGTGTATATTCGCTAAGAGGCAGAAATTCTTACTGAAAAATGGAAGGTGGGAAGCGAAATCCCTTTTTGCTAGGAAATCTCGCTAACTGCTGACTTGTTAATTCGCATGTGAATGAAAATTCACTGAAACCCGCCATATCCTAATCCTCTTCCCTTTTGGTGATGGCAACCCTCGAGAATTATGACCAACAAATGACTTTTATCAGATACTAGCAGTAGCGCCCGGCGTTGCCCGGAGATGTAACAGTAAGAGATAGATCAAGTATCGACCATCATAAGGACTAAAAAATAAAATTGACAAAGATTATTGTTTAAGGTTGACGGACACGCATGTCTCAATTAGTTTTTTTTTTTTTTTTTTTTTTTTTACGAATTGGTCAAATTCAAACAAAAACATTGTTTTCAATCGTTATGTGTCTGCCGATTAAATAGAACTTTATTATAAACAATTGTCTTGTAAATGGAATTTTTAAAGCATTCTGAATGTAAAAATAAAGAAAAAAGTGTGTAAGACAATAAGAAACACTACCTGTCAAAAAAAAGTGAAGTTTTGTTGAAATCGGTTGAAAAATGTAGGAAATCCGATCCAATATATAAACGTACAGACACACACACACACACACACACACAACCTGGGTTTTATAATAAGTATGATATCGTATTTCAGGAATAAAACTTGATAATTTTCATATAGCTCGAGTATAATGCGATCTCAGCTTCTGGGCAACACTCGTAGACCTACCGTAATCAAATATTGCAGTACTGGGAACCATCCCGGACATAGAGAAAATAAATGGTACTCAATTTCATAAAGCTACCCCAAAATGGTGAGAAAAACAACTTACCGTAAAATATGTGAGATAGGAGATTTAAATGCCGTACTTTTGTTTTTCGTTCATGTCTAATTTTTAACCTCTTCAAAAGAAACTACCTTTTTGGTGTAAACAAAAAATAAATAAACAAAGAAATAAATATAAAAACGATACTCGATTATATATACAATACTTCACGCTTACTGCAGCAAGTCTCCGAGGACAATCCCGAATTAAAAACTGTAAAAAAAACAACGGGGAAAAGACTATATTTTCCAATATACCATAGCAGATAACTAAGCAAAGTAATCTGGGGAGAGCTATGATTGCCAGTGTCCTAAAGGCACACGGCATCTTATAAAATAAAAACATAATCTAACGTAGGACAAAACTCGGTACACACTGAGTGGCAAACGAACTCGCTATCAATGGATTTCAAGTCTGTGGGAATGTGGGTGGATCAAATCCGCAAGTTTTGTCCTGACAGTCCGCGTCAAAGCTGTTCCCAGAAGTGAGCCTCAAATCTATCTAATGAAACTATTATTATGTTCGTGACCCATCGTCGCGAGTACAAAACGATTTACTGACTGGATGTGAGAAGAGGACAAATAAAATAATAATTGGTAAATCATTGAATCATATTTGATTTGGCAACGTTATTATTTCGCCACCCCCCCCCGCCCACACCTGTGCAACCCGTCATTTAATGACAGTCCGAACAGAAGATAAATAATTAGAAAATATACTTGCGTAAAAAAAAAAATCACAATCATGCAAGACATTGGCATGTCATTAACTGTCATGTTTCACTCGCAATCTACTAAATATGTTCACATTTTCAGCCACTATGTACGCAAGTTACATACATATATATATATATATATACACACACACACAACTAAAAATAACTGTGTCAGGCTACAGGCATATTTATTTTTATATATATATATATATATATATATATATATATATATGGTATGTTAGGAATTGAGGGACAAAAACTGACGAGTGTGCGTGTATATATATATATATATATATATATATATATATATATATATATATTGTACAAATTAGCAGGCATCAGAACTCAGACCGAAATTGACTTGTTGATGCTGAGGATTTTTCAACACAATTTCAGGTTGTGTGTGTGTGTATATATATATATATATATATATACACACACACAAACAACTCTAAATTCTGCTGCCTGGTAATTTGCACAATACAAACATACACACACACACACACACACACATATATATATATATATATATATATATATATAGGTAAACATGTCAGGTTTTGTCCACCCAATTCCTAAAAATTGTTCTATACGTATAACGATGGATGTTGCACAATTTCCTTAGACGACATGAAGCAAGAGTGTGTGCTAAGAATAATATGAACGGAGCATGTAAGCAATTGAAAAGTTTTAAGGAAAATAGGCTCAAATATGCATAAAACCTGAGACATAGAAAATCTCTAGACTAAACTCTTTAAACTTGTTTGGCATTTAGTCTAGCAAAAGGATTATTCTGAATCCAAAACCGTGAGAAAAATAAATCACTTTTTCAGTTCAGAGAATTCTAAAAAAAAAAAAAAAAAAAAAAAAATTTCTGGAGGGCCATGGTCACCTCAGTTCTGACGGAATCGGTTATTTAAAAAAAACAAAAAAAAAACTTGTTCTATCTCCTATTATTACCTATTATTATAATTACTGCAAGTCGTTCATGACAGTGTGACTGTGTATCTTATAGAATATGTTCAGAGCACCACGAACGTTTATTATTACTTGATACTCGGGATAAAAGATCCATGAACGAAAATTGAGTTGAAGTAAGCTATTATCCAATCAAGAATGGCGTCGCACAATCTCAGATACGTTGTCTGGTGTTTAAATGTATGAATACAACTACTTAAGAACTACTTCTGTTTGTAATTAAGCATTCGTTACTGTTTTTCTTTTTTATTAATTTTAAAACATGGCACAGAAAGATATATAGATTTGAAAATTACATCTATTTAGTCTTAAAGCAAACAAGGGCGTGTTAGATTTCTCCGAATTAGCACACATAAGGTGCAACAGAAGCAATTCATTTTGCAATTATGATTTAAGAAGCTACTGCAGAGGAAGTAAAGCCAGTCTATTGATTGTTCTCTTTGCTTCGAAGCCCATAATAAAGAGAAATTTGATGCTTATTTATACAATAAAATGGTTTTGTGTACAATGAATTAAAACTGCCAAAGTAATGGTTAACAAACTAGTCTGCTAAACAACTTCTAGTGTACTGAATACGGTTTTATCTGGTGTGGTGCCAATTTTAGGACACACAAAGTACATTAATCTTGTAACAGATCGATAATGACTTAAAGCTTTAATCTCTTGTGGTACTGTTCCTAGTTGGACTAAAAGCAGTAGTAAACAAATTTTACACATGTAAATAACTGGTCGTAATTGTTAGTGGAGCTAAATGATGTGAATTTGAACAAGGCGCTATTTTCATGAAAGAAAGTATACTAGTATGCATATAAAGGAAAGAAGTCCTTAAAATTTAAGAACTATGAATTGTGTTTATGTGTGTTCAATAATTAACGAGACTGGTATCATACATACACGGTCGGTGTTGCTTCTACTCTGTGCGAGAAGGAAAAAAAAAAAAAGAGAAAGAAGACAGGAAGTGTCTCGTTTTTATAGTTTTTAACGGCACCACGTAACAACTTTTTGGCGAAACCGGCAAAGTAAATATCATTATTAGAGAACTAAAACGATATCTGCAAACATATTGCAAAGTTCTTTTTCTCTTAATTATCAACCATACACATGCCTACTCATAAAATAAGCCAATTTGACTTTTGTTTGCTTTCCTTCTATATCGTCTGTGTGGTACTAACAGATAGATTTTTGAGTTTCAAATAGGATTTTTTTTGTATGTGTTTTTAAGGCATTACTAAAATTGGAATCATCAAAATAGACGAATTAATAATTCTAATAAATTTTGTCTTTTTTTTATTTTTTTTTTTAGTTGGACGTCTAATATAATTACAAGTCCAACACTTTGCTAGTAGCTTTAACCAAAACCTCATCTTTTCTATTACTAAAATATAAATTAAGCCCCTTTTATCAAATGTTCTACTTTCAGTTTCTATTTCTTGATTATTATTATCCATGATATTTGACTACTTAAACTTTACACAAAATTGAACTTTGACCTTTGTTAACCAAATTATACCTCTATACTTATTTTTAAAAAATGACCCAAATAGGATTTAAGAAATTTTGATACTTGGCCAAATTTTAGAACGAGGATCATAAATTTAGAGTTTTCTGCACCCTCCCGTCTACGTTATATCATTAAAATGCGCTCGAGGTTTTCTTATTCCACCCCCTATTACGAGGGTCCGCTGAAAAGTTCATAGGCTGACCAAGATATAAACATAAATTGACACCAGTTTGTAGACGAAAAAAACCTGCAAGTGTAACAGAACACAACAACTGGTTGTGCACCTGTTGTATTCAGCTGTTGTGCAGTAATGATGCACTACAAAACCGATGGAAGAAGTCTATGGAGCGCATTTGGTCATATTCTATTAAACTATCTTGGTCAGCTTGTGAAGTTTTCAGACGACCCTCGTATATAACTAGTTTTCCTCTCATTTAATTTTTGTTGCTTGTTACCGTATTGTTTAAGCAACACTTAAGTAGTATTGACCCCTCATGCCAAATATCGTAAGATATTGTTATAGTGGAACACACCTATTCTATAGTTAATAGACTCTTCCATCATTACCTATTATATCAAGTTCCTAACGTTTTGTACGTCGAACCTATTTTAGGACCGACTTAGTACAAATACAAGCCTCCACGATGAAACCACTCTACAACAGATATAAAAACGACCTGGACATTGTGATGAAAATTAGATCAAACAATAACTTGTTTTTAATCATTTCACCCCAAGCAAGGTGATACTGGTAGGGGAAGAGAATGAGAAGACTTTAGTGATAAGAATGAACAATAAAAGAACAGGTTTTAGGAAGACAGAAGATGGCGATTGACGTTGCATTTAAATTTATGAAGAACTAGAATTTTTTTGCAACCTGTGTTGGAATAAGCACATGTCTGAAATAATAATGCCATTATTATGATGTAATCCCAGAATCTAATTGAAATTATAACGCTAACTATAACTTTTTTTACAAGACGCTGACGGGTGTTAAAATCCTCATAGTATTGTTGAAGTTATCGCTAACATTTTTTGTCGAGATTTACAAACTCTACGTTTCGTTTAATTTCGCAAACCAATCGATGAAATTTGAATAAGTTGATTTTTTTCTGAAAAATACTTTGGCAAAAAAACCTACATCGTGGTTTAATAATTTCTTTAATTTAATTTTATAGAAATTTTCTTAAAAATATTGTTTAAGAACATTTTTTTTTTTTTTTTTTTTACTCTTTAACAACGAAGAATAAATTCTTGGGGTTTCTTACTCCTAAGTATGCATCATACAACTGGCTATGCGTAATTATTTCTTTCTGGAGTTAAATTCCAACATTTTGAAGCGTTTGGCCTTGTGATTTGTCTGTAGTTCTAGAAAACACAAAGCGAGCTGGAAACTGGATTTTTGTATATAAAAACTTAAAGAAACGATATGAAAAAAATATCGCATTTTTAATGAATAAGTATTTATTTTAATCATTAATTTTTTTTTAAAATAAAACTTAATTTTTTCCAAAATAATTAATGAAAAGTTATTGTACTAAGCTACGCATCCTAGTAAAACCAACTGTATTTTGTATCCTCTTAGTTGTTTACACTTCATCCAAAATTTGATTTCGATTGGTCAATAAATAATCGGACAGACTAAACGATATCACAGAATTTCATATATATATATATATAATATAACGCGATTCATTAGAGATTTGAAGAGTTTAGACAGATAAAAATAAAATATAATTACTCTGTTGTTGAACAAATGTTAGAATTTCTTTCTTTCAAAATGCTGATACTAGATGTTAGAATCGACTAAAAACAGCAGCGACGGCCATTCTTCAAATTGTTGATCGTTTAAACTTCTGAATCAACCCCGAAAAAATAGATTGTTCTAATTCCATGTGCCATGTCTATGGATATCTCGGTTTCTGTTAATTCGCTTTTATACCTCTCCAAGTTTTGGTTCTCTCCGCTGAGGCCAAGGATTGAATTCACAACTCTTTGGGTCAAGTCACTTTTGGAGCAAAAAGAAAATTGACCTAAAGAATATCTCACCAGAAAAGAAAAACTTTATGAAAACGATGACCGCTATTCGTTTTTTTTTCTTTTCTTTTGTTTTTTTTTGTTTGTTTTTTTTTTGTTTTTGTTTTTTTGTTTTTTTTTTGTTTGTTTGTTTTTTGTTTGTTTGTTTTTTTGTCTTTTTTGTTTGTTTTTTGTTTGTTTTTTGTTTGTTGTTTTTTGTTTGTTTTGTTTTGTTTTTTTTTAAATTGCGATTCATTAGGGCCCCGTTTTCCTCGGTTCTTAAATATTCCTACGGCTTGTAAACGACGTGCTACAGTTGATTTACTGAGCAAGCAAAAAAAAAAAACATATAACACTTTACAGTATGTAAAAGATTGCCGAGGGAATTATATTTTTGTTAATTAAACATTAACAATTTTTCAGAACAGTGAACATTGTTAGGAAATCGAATTGCTTTGTACCAAAACGCGTCTAAGAAGTTAAGCGTCAAAATTATCGCAAAGGAATTTTCCCCATATACTAATTGTAGGTAATTAATTCATTCTATTTTTAGCATTAGACGAGCAGTACGTTATGTATGGATAGAGTAGCCTCCCTTACACTGTAATATGATACACCACATTAAGAGTAATTTGATCGAGTGAGTGTTTTTCAATTGACACTTTAAGTTCGCTTAGTTAAGTCTGAAACAAACACTTGGGCTTTCGCTGTCAGATTATGAAGATTATACAAGAATAGAATACATGCAAGAAAATTCAATATCTAACACTGAAACGGTAGAAATCCAAAGTTTGACTGTTTTCGAATTTTTCTTAAGGTTTCAAAAAACTGGAAAATTATTTAAAGAAATTATCGACATTTAGTCCTTATACATACATGTGTGTGTGCTTGTTAAATATAATCAATTTCGTAAGAATTAATGGATTTATTTTTAATGTGACATTTTCATTACTTCAAACGTTACTTCGTATTTGAAATAGACACCTCATGTTTTTATTAAACAGTCTGTACGTCTATCTGCGGATTCGAGAAATCTTAGTAAAAAAAAAAAGAAAAAAATATCCGCAGACCGGTAAACGTAATACACACTGTTAAAATTTTTTTACAAATTCCTTTTTTCAAATACGAAGTATCCACTGTAATAAAAATTGTTTTTAAGTATGAAATATGGTAATATATGGCGAATTGGAAAACTTTTTTGATACGTTTTACCGATGAATCGACGTCATCAAAATTTGTTTCATACACACACACACACACTTGTGTGTGTGTGTATATATATATATATATATATATATATATATATATATATATATATATATGTATGTGTGTGTGTGTGTAAGGACTAAATGTCGATAATTTCTTTAAAATTTTCTTCTACATTCACTATTTCGTTATACTCTCATTCATACTTATATATATATATATATATATATATAATTATAAACTGTTACATTAGAATATGCAACTTACTACTATAAAATTGCATATTTTGTTTCGACTTTTAACACGCCTCATCAGGTAAGATGAGACGTTAAACGTCGAAACAAAATATGCAATTTTGTATTAGTAACTTATATGTTCTAATATTTATTGCTCTACTCATGTAATGAACCCTTTTTTAAATTAATGCTAAAAAATTCTCGGTTCAAACGATTTCCAAAAATCGAACTGATTTTCTTTTTTCTTATGCTGGGTGTCATCGGAGGGCTTCTTAATTAGGCCAAGATTTTTTTAGTACTCCTGGTATTTATCTGAAACTTATTCGTGAAAAACAAAAATTATTATTTTGGATCACACAGGTTTACCTTATTTTACGCCGATGTATTAAATATCTTAACTTTCTTTGAAATAATAAAGATACTGATTGTGTGTCTTTTTGTTCCCACAACTGAACCCATTACAATGATTAACTTTGGTTAGCACATGCTTCATGGCCATATGTATGCAATAAGCATTTTAGGATCGCGCTAAATTGTTACTGTAAAAGTAAACATCCTTTTTTAACATGTGTCTAACAGTGTTCTTCTAAGAGTCGTGTTCATCCAGGGCGTAGGCCATCTTGACTCTCCACAATTTCTTGTCCTTTTTAGAGTTCTTAGTAAAGTTTGTTTCTTTATTAGAGTTTTTTTTGTCATTCTTTTGCTAATACGATACTTTTAGGCCTAATCTAGGAATTAATTGTAATATACCGTTGGTTGTACTTGTAACGGATAAGCTGAGTTCTTGATTTTTATATAATTAATATATATTTTTAAACTTTAAGCTAAGTTTAATTTTAATTTAAACGAACAATAATTTAAAACAAAGAAATAAAATTCAGTTTTTAATCATTTTTCGATGAAATGTTTCTAGACTTGCCCCTTATTCCACATCACCCATTTTATTTAAATAGCCTCATTTTTCAAACAAAACATGTGTGGCGGGTTACTATGATGTTCGGGTAAAAATAAGTCACCATTATGTTGCGGGTATCACATCTTTGTTTGCGAGGTGCATGGATGATTTATAGTAAATATTTATGGGCTCCTGGAAAATTTGTCTCTCAAGCAATATTGGCGAACTCTTGTGAGTCCAGGTAAAATCAAGTTACACAAATCAATGAATTTAAAATAAACTACAATTAATGCATATTTTAACAAAGGTATTTGCATGTGTTGCACAATTGAAATAAAAAGAAAAGACATTGACACTATCTATAAGAATGTTTGTAAGTGCATGCGCGCGACAAAAAAAGGCGTGTGATACACGCGTGTGTATGTATCTATGTGCTAGAGCTCAAAAATCAAAATAGGACCAAGAAAGCGAACGCGCCCCAGCGGCAGCGTTCTTTATTTACATTCGACTACATCTGGAAGCAAGAGTTAAAAAGATGGAAAGAGAATATTGTTGACTTTTTATAGATTTAAGGAGGAACCCCTACCCTTAACGAACGTTTATAGCAATGCTAAGTAGGGTAATCCACACATGTTTTTCACTAGCGAAGAGAAATTAGATTTTAGATTATTCAAATTTAGATTATGCTAATTTATCCAAAATGGATTCTGGTATTATTTTAGTATGGAGCACGCCGGTTAATTTTGTGAGTGACTGACGAAATTTTAATAAGAGATATTACGCTGACCATGGAGAGAAAACGATGGGCGGTGGAACGAAATGTGAAGTGTTCATAAAAACCTTGCTTTTAATAATAATAATAATAATAATAATAATAATAATAATCAATAAATATCGTAAAAATTAATTAGGGATTTTCCGCAGTCCCAAAAAAGGTAATTCGACATCTTAAACTTATTTAATCGGGTAGATATCCAGTCGCCCATGTTAAGAAAACCCCCACACACGCGCAAATCCCCTTAACGAATGTGGCGGATTGGTTTTGGTTAAACGTTGCTATAGTGAATTTTCTTATATTATCACCGAACGGGATGAATAACCACCCACTGGTTTTTAAAAGATGAAAGTAAGGACAGCAGAAACTTGACAATTGTATTATCTCTTCATTTGATTGGCGATAACACGAAATATGAGGTTTTTTTCTTTTTTTTTTTTTTTTTTGTTTTTTTGTTTGTTTTTTGTTTGTTTGTTTGTTTGTTGTTTGTTTGTTTTTTGTTTTTTTTTTCAAAGGCATTCGTCAAAGGAAACACTAAGAAGATGTAAGGTAAACTTGATCAACGTGGAAGGATATACGATTAATATATACTGAAAATAAACAGCTAGGGCACGAATTAAGAGAGCACGATGGGTAAATTGTCGCCTTTTTTTTTTTTTTTTGCACATGCGCTTTGTTTTTTTATTTTGTCGACTGCACAGTATAATAGGGTCAATTGGGCACAGTTTATTAGAAAAAGAACACCCTGACGAAACTAACTACGCCAGAAATTTGGAAACGGTATGCTGTATTGCTTGGCATTCGCGCCGGAAGCTCCAATACGAACATTTCAGTGTGTTTGGGTGTCAATCTGAGGACAATGCAGATGATTCTAACAATGATTATGAAGGTAAGGCAGCTCGGAAAACTCCCTCTGATCGTTATATGAAAAGAATTCCCGAATTTGTTGGTGATATATTCAGGCTCAACATGGAGGCCTGCATCAAGTCCCTTGAGGTGATAGTACTGCCCTGGGCCAAGATAGTGGCTGCTGGAAGACCCTATGTCTGGCAACAGGACTCTGAATCATGCTACAAAAGCAGGAGAACCCAGTCATTGCTGTCAGCAACTACACGACCCCCTACATCTGGCCACCTGACTGCAACCCTCTTGATTATTACGTGTGTGACGCAGTTGAGCGAGTGACCAACAAAACTCCTTGTGATACCAAAGATGAACTGAAGGCAAAGATTTTGGCAGCATTCACCAGGTTTATTTTGGATGTGCATAACTTTAACAACACACTCTACACAAATGACGCTGTGGTTATAGCATATTCAGAAAGTAAAATCAAAGAACTATTAGTCAAAGTTGTCAAGGAAAGTAAATAGAAAGGAGAAATTATCAACTATAAGAATGAATGTAAGTTTGTGAGCAAAAAGGCAAATCCAGTTATTTACTGAGGACGTCAAAATCAAGCAATTGCAAAAATTCAACTGTGTTGAGAGCGTAATCATAAATGACTGTGGCGGTGAAATCCAAAGATTCATAGGAATAGCGGGAAAAAAAGCTTTTCACAAACTGATTAAGAGGTTAAGGATTAATTTTAAAAAACTAAGAGTGCTAGACTGCTATGTAAAGCCTGCATGGTAGTCAAGGATAGTTTTATCACAAATAAAGAATTTGATACGACTGAGTAATTCTACGGACGAATAAGATGGAATAGTTTTGAAACGAATCGGAACTTTAAAAATATTACGGAGAACAATGAGAAAGACATCTAAAATTTTGTGAACCCATAACGATATGAGGTTCGGGAAAGTTAAAACAAAACAAAAACATAGGCAACATCGAAGGCAAGAGAATCGGATGAAAGCATCGAGAAACCTACTGACAAGTTCAGTCTAATCGACGGCCGAACAAGTAATTCAAAATCATTAGAAAATAAACAAAAGGCTTGATGACTATTATGTAACTTCTACATTCCTTTATGGCATTGAATGTTGGAAGAGAATGTGTCAGGAACGAAGAAAGAACTTGAAGCGACCAAAATGTTCAACTGGCGAAAGTTAAGAAAATCATAGATCATATTACAAAGGAGGTTTTAAAGAAGAGAAATTACGAGAAAAGTCTTGCTAGCAATCAGAAAGTAATAGTTGGAATTTGGGAGACACATGCTGATAAAAGAAGGCTTAGAGAAAATAACACACACACACACACACACACACACAGGGTACACCAAAGGCAAGAAAAGTAGATTTAAGGAGTTAGTAATCCACTTGAAGAGTTTGAGCAAACAGATTGAAGAACAAGTACCGCGGTGACAAAACGTTATCGTGAAGGAGTAAGTATGGTTGAGAGCAACATGCTGTTTCACGCTGTGCGATTTTCAAAATGCACGTTCGTTTCTTTTGGACGCTTCCGAACACTATACTTCTTCTCCACGTTTTTTTAAAAGGCAGTCGTTCGCATGCCGACAGTTGGAAATAATTGTATTCCTTTCCTTTATTGTATTGATGTTCGGGGTTCAGAATTTCAACTCGGAATAAATTTCTGGCAGTGACAGCCGAACCCTTTTTTGTTCTCCCGCCTGACACTTTCTGATTACCACTCGAAATTTTCTAAGCTAACCAACTTCAATTCTATGTCAACTTCAAATTCAATTACCAGTAATTCTCCCAACTATTTTGTAGTTTGTAGACTGAGGAAAAGAGCCATGCTTTTATAAGTCTAATGGGTTTTTATATTATAAAGCAAAAGCTTCTTGGAAATTGATAACTTTGATTTTAAATAGTTGAAATTAGTTCCGTCATTCAGATATTCATTTTGGATTGGTATATTTTTCAATGTAAAATCGGTGTTTAATTTTTCCATGTCATTTTCTTATATCATGAGAAATAGTGCACTGCCATCTATGTGCTATAATTTATATATAATGATTATGAACATGAAACAGGCTGCTAATGGATAAATAATATAAAATATATTTATGCGTATTAAAATGTTCTTTTAAAAAGTATTTTAAAAAGCACACTTATATATATAAGAAAGTAAATATACAAATCATATATTAAATATTTTTCTCACTATATGAGAGAGAATATTTAATAAACTCCACAATAGTTATCACAACTACTCTTAAACTGTTTTTCTCTTTTTTTTTTTTTTTTTTAGTTGAATGTCATCAGCTAAATGAAATACAAAAATTTGTTACGATATCACAAATACAGTTAGCTGAACCGCCTTACGATACTTTCATTATTTTAGCTGAATATAATTGATTGCTTATAACTGGTATTTATCGAGTCTATGACCTTGGATGCAAGTCCTATTTATGTTTTAGATATTTCATTCTGAAATATCAGCTCTTAAGGAGCACCTATCCTAACGCGCGCTAGGCGACGTTAAACAAAGCAGTATAAAAGAAAAGGACACACATTTTCTTCTTTCTCTCTTCAACTACAATGCTATGGTGACAAGACGTGTCTTGTTTCCACAAGTTTACCTCGTGTCTTGTTTCCACAAGTTTACCTCGTGTCGTACATATTTCTCCCTCTTCAATACAGGAAAAAATCCCACGGTCATCAAACTGGGCTACCTACTACGCTTATATCATTACAGGTTGTAATTGTCAATTACTTAAGTAGAAAATTAGTAGGTTCTTGAAGAATGGACTTTTATCTCCTCATTCTGAGCGATGTTACACCTATTTCTGCATATCTCGTATAGAGGCAGCACTAAATGGTATGTTTTAAGCAAGATAGCCTGACGGAGCCCAACCCTCTCCAGGATGGTTTGAAGTCAGTATTTTCTTTCTCCTACGCCGGTTGCCACCCAAGGCTATTTACCCATAGCTGGAGGGGGAGAAAAGGTGGATTCATGCCTTTCCCAACTGAATGTAATGAACTTAACTGGAATTCGAACTCGTCTCTCCGATTCCTTAATCCGAGCCGCAAATTCATTACCCCACCTTACATCATACTTCCTGTATATAAATATATATAAAACCCTATATACGTTTTGATTTTACTTCTGGAGATAGATAAAACTTTAAACTGATTATCATTACACAATGAATCATTAATTAAGGTGTCATAATTATCTGTAAAATCGTAAATTCCATGTAATATAAACTGCATTTCTTTATTATTTAAATATCAGTTGGAGTCCTATGTTCTTTATTTTTTAAATACTTTAATAAAATAATCGGCACTTCCCTTTCATCTTTGATTTCACCATCATTCGTCTTATTCTAAAATTTTTATTCGTTGAAAACTGTGTCGGTCGTCTGCCGATGTTTGCCGCCTTTGTTTGCCAAAGAATTCTTCGTGGCGTCACCAGTGCACGAAAAGTGGTAAGAAAAATAGCATTCAAGTCTTGCAAAGCTAGAAAGTTCAAACCGCTAGGCGGGTCATAGTCAGTGCAGGATTCTGAATAGCCAACATCGTTTTACCTCCCAAGGAAACGAAAACTGATGGAAAAAGCATAAAATTAGTCTCAATTCATTAACATTTCATTCCCTATTCAAACATTACACCCCCCCCCGCAAAAATAAATAAATAAATAAGCATTGAAGAACCATCTGTTACCCCGATCGTTACTGGTTGATTACACTACGAATAAGGGGTTAGGAAACGCCCAAATTTATGGCAAATTTCCCACCCTGCATAGCTAGACAAAAAGTGCCTACTCTAAAGTCAAACCACCTTCACTTATGGTGATTTTCTAAGTGTAATTTTGATGTGACACACGATCGAAATACGGGCACCCAATGAGGATCGAACTCACTACTCAGTTTTAATTTATTTAACGAGACAATCTTGCAAACTATTACATCACGTCAAAGTGCCCAAATCACCTTATGTTTTTAATATTTATTCTTTATTTCGCTTTTTAGTATTTGTGTTTTTTTTGTATTTGTTTTTTTTTGTATTTTTTTTGTATTTGTGTTTTTTTTTGTATTTGTGTTTTTTTTGTGTTTTGTTTTTTTTGTATTTGTGTTTTTTTGTATTTGTGTTTTTTTTGTGTTTTGTTTTGTATTTGTGTTTTTTTGCATTTGTTTTTTGTATTTGTGTTTTGTATTTGTTTTTGTTTTTTTTGTAATTGTGTTTTTTTTTTATTTGTTTTTTTTGTATTTTTTTGTATTTGTGTTTTTTGTATGTGTTTTTTTATATTTGTGTTTTTTTATTTGTTATTTTGGGGGGGATTCGTGTGTTTTGTTTTTTGGGGGGTGTTGTGTTTTTTTGGATTTGTTTTACGTTTTGTCTTGGTTTCGCTTTTTTTTGTCTGGTTTTGTTTTTCCTCATTGAAATCTCAAGAAACGTGATACATTTGTTTTGTGGGATGTTTAAGTTATTTATATTGATTCCCCCAGCTGTGGGTTAAATAGTAGGGTGAACTGAGTTCTCCAGTCTAGGAGAAGGAAAATTCTGAACTCAAAAACAGTATGTAACCGTGGCAAATCACATACTTATGAAACTTAGGACTAGGATTATGGCATTTACAAAAATTATGCTAGTCGCAAGACGAACATAAGCAACCGAATTGAATTTAAAATAGGCATTATATACGCAAATATTCATATAATTTAAACACATCTCATCAAAGCTTTAATATTAAAGCAACTCATTTTATTTGTTCCTATCAAAGTAAATATGAAAATGTGTCTTGTTTGTCCGTTTGTTTAAAAAGAGGAAAAAAAAAGTAATTCTAAGTTTCCGTCCTTTCGGCAGTCTGTTGACTGAATCTGCAATTTTAGGTAAAAAGGTTGTTTGAGTTTTACATGTCAGCTTACGTTGGATTAGTTAATCTTTAATCCTTATATGAGGTACACAGAATAGAATTCACTATTCAGTAATCATACTCAACTCGGCTAATCTGAGACAGAACTTTACATATTTAGAAGAAAATCTCCTCACCATAAGATATTTTTCCAGGTAATATTCGTATTGCAAAATAACGTCATTTTTTATATCTTCAATCAAAATCTATTTATACTGTAAAGTAAACCTCATCATTAATTAATTTATTGAGCTTGACTGACTTCTACCATTTTAAAATTGACAAATAGGATAATGAATATAAATTATTATAGCGTTACTATTTACTATTCTGTTTTATACTGGAATTTAGCATTGAGATATATTTTAATTTCTTTCTCGTATACCCATCTTGGTTGTTGAACTTTCACTGTTTCGGCCATTGTATCTTTCGAACATCTTCAGTTGACTGTCGATGGCAGTTAGCGATTCTGAATTTCGAAACAAATCCATTATTTAATCATGACTGTTTTTCTTCTTATTGGTTGGATGTTTACAATGAATAGGCGTCTGGAGACATGGGAGAGGTGGAAATATTAGCAGCACCTGAAACAAACACGAAAAGAGCCGAATACTAGATTAAGATGAGCAGGACACGAACAGGACTTCCATACGTAAGGGACGAAATTAGCCGAAACACCGGATAAACAGACAAGGATGAATGACTTCCAGGTGACGCTAGGTAACACTCCTCCTTTAGCTCAGACGGAGATGCCCGATATCGTACGGCAATCACGTCAGCACGGTCTGAGATTTACCTTAACCACACTGAGTCAGGTTGTGACACAAGGTCGGTTTTTAAACGTGGAGACCCCAGGGGAAACACTGGAGCTACTGAACTAAGCTAGTCATAGACGGTCATAGCAGATTTATGCAACGGGAAGTGAAATGCAAGTGAAGAGAGGTCTTCGGCACGGAACGGATTCTACAACCACAGCATTTACTCTGACGTGGAAAAAAACCCTTCTCCTAATCTGCCAATCCCTACAAAAGAATCGGGGGCGGGATCCCCGTCAGCACGGCCCACTGTGTTCTCAGAAAATGTACCTGCTTTTATTGAGCCCCAAACATTAGTGGTTAGCTAGCAAAACGAATCATTTACATAACTAACACCACTCGGCTCACCGACCATTTCGTAGGAGAGTTGATAGATCTCATTTTTTTCAAGCCTAGACGCTCGGGGTACACACTGGTTCTCTTCTGGATGGGCAGCCATTTTTTTCTACTTGCATAACACACTAGACTTCGGGGTGGGGATACCGTTATCAATGGCGGTAGACAGCTCATTCTGCATTTCGTTTCCGCTACAGCGTGGATAGATTGTTCAAATTCTTGATAGGGTGCTTGGCTGTTGTGAGCCTGTTCATCAACGTTCCCATAGATTAAGATGTACTGGTAATTCGAGACAAATGACATTCAGACGCTTCTCTAGGAGAGTGTACTATAGAGTTTAATAGTCTGTGTGCAAGCAACATACTACCAAATGGATTCCAACATGTGCCAACAGGAATGTTTAGCTATGGGTTCACTATTATCGCCAATAATAGCAAACATATACGGTTAATAATTAGCAGAAATTGCTATATAAACGCCACAGCTGAAGCCAACCACCTGATTTCGATACGTAGATAACACCTTGTTGCACTCTTCCTACCAAGAAGATATGCAAGCAATGTTGAACCAGGTGAATTCAGTAAGTTCCCAGAGAAAAAGGAAGCAGATCAACTGGCCATTTGGTTTTATTTATGACTTGCACAGGTGATAGGTTCAAGTTATTCATATCCAACGTTCACCGGACAAGACCTGAACATGAACTCCCACCACTCATACAGCGTCAAAAAGGAATTGTATGCTACCTAAAACATCGGGCAAAACTTATGTTGCAACCTCGATACATACCAAGAGATTATCAAGATTAGAAAGTCCGTTCAAGGTAACAACTAAGCTTCTGTGAGCAGAAATGAAAGCGCCAAGGACAATAATTAAATATCTGCCATGATATGGCTATATCATTTCAATACCCTATTTATATATATAAAAAGCTATGACTGATTTCTCCGGAGAACAATTTTTCGATATTTCATTACCCTTACTTTTACAGGGCGGATGGTCTATTCTTTATATTTCTTGTCTCAACTGCATGGGATGAAATACACAGTTATTGGTTATTCTCACTACTAAGGTGGGACGTAGTTCAGGAGAGATATCCCTGATGAGTTGAACTAATTTTAAATATTGTCCTGATATTGGATGAACCGTAAATACTTTGAATTCTTTCATGTGTACTTACGTATGGTAGAGACACCACGTAGATTTTCTACAATTAAATCAAGATAACAATGGAGGATAAGACAACTTAAAAAAAAAAAAAATCCGCGCATATGTTAAGAACTGGAAACTTCCTTAGTAGACCTAGCTTAAAGATGAACAACATCTGAGAGCTTCTCATTAAGAAATAAAGAATACACATTTTTTTTAAAGCCATAATTTCGCAAACGTTCATGTTACCATACAAAATGTCTACCATACAAAAAGGGGAACATCTGTAAAGACTGAAATGAAAATTAATGTTTTTGATGGTGACCCCCCCTATAAAAGGCCTAAGAGCCACCCAAGGTAGAGGATTACTGAAGGCGGTTATTGAGAAAACGGTAATAGCAAGGGGCCCAGTTTATGTGGGGAAAGGTAACGGCTAACCCCTAAGATTGTAGTGATCGATAAAGCATCTTCAAGGGATTCTGTTCCGCAAAGTAACAGTTCTTTGGAAGAAGCTATCCGAATGGAACTTACTCTTTACTAAAGGAATACGAAGGCCATGGAGGTAGAGTTCCCATGGAAATAGCGACAGAGACTTGCAACATTGTGTCGGTTGTAATGTGGAAACTAATTTCCCCACCCACAATGCTGCGTAGATACTTTTATGCATTATCAGGACAGGAAAGGGAAGACCGGACAAGACTAACCCGGATATGGCATCAGTCAATTATGTGCCATGCGATCATGTATCTTTCGATACATATTCTTTCCCGCAGGTTGCCATTTCTTTCTGCGGTAGACCAGTTGCCATCCAAGGCTATAGAACCCAGTCCATCCTGCTATTTACCCATAGCTGAGGGGAGAAGGAGAGGATTCATACCTTTCCCAAAGGTACTAGCACGTAAGTGAATGTAATGGATTCGACTGGAATTCGAACTCGACTCTCCGATTCCTCAATCCAAGCAGTACCAGCACACCATATACACCTGATATAGCTCTTGTAAATGTTTTGCATAGCAGGGAGTATCAGGGAGGAGTAATAAGGAAGTTTCAAAGAAACAGGAACTATAATGAAATTTACGCTCGCAGTCAAAAATAGATGAATGTTTTGGGAACATAATGAGGAAAGAATGCCTAGAGAATTTAACACACAGCATTTTGAAGACAAGAGAAGTAGGGAAAAACAACGGGTAACATACCTTACATTGTGTTGTTGAATGGAAGAAGAACGATAAAGATGGCAACAGGTCAAAAGTAACATGAAATCGTGGAGACACATGGTCGCTTACGTCCTAAAGGAAAATAGTATGGAAAAGAAAGAAAGAAAGAAAGAATAGGTGTTAGATTAAACCAATTTCGACAAGAGCTCAGATTAGACAAATAACTAAAATTAGCGCTCTTCATTTTGTGTATATATATATAAACGTAGATGTGTGGGTAGTTTTCGGAGAAAGAAACTGAAATCGGCTAATTGAGTTTAAATTACAGCGTAGATTTTTTTTTTTTTCAACCATCGCCACCATCACTATTATTATTTAGCAAGTGGACAACTAAATGATGCTGAGGTACACATATACAAATGCCTTTGGGGAAGGCATGAATTACTTTCTTCTCCCAAGAAGAAAGACAAGCGGGTAGAGTAGACTCTGTAGCCTTGGATGGCAACCGGTTTAAGAAATTAAACTCGGAATCTGTGGAGAGCCGCGATATCCCGCGTCTAGAAGACGCATAGCATTTTTATCGGTGTACACCTAATAACATTGCATGGATTCTTGGAAACCGCTGAGATAACTGTATGCAAAACTAATACTTCAAAGAAAATGGTGGAAACTACTTGTTACTAAAAGCATTTTTTTTTTTTTCAAAGAGTTAAAATTCTGAAACGCTTAGGTAGCATCTTATGTGAAAGAGAAGAGAGAGTGACAAAGTGAAATCACTTGTGAGAATGTCTAAATATTTCTACGTGTTCAAATATGCATGCACCTGTGTAAATTTGTCAAATGATCCTTATATATCTGCGTTTGTGTATGCCTGCGTTTGTAATTTAATTTGCCAGTGTAGAACTGAGCTCCCTGACTTTTATCGTTCACTAATGCATTTAAAGTAATTTAAAATCGCTCGAGTAGAAAATAAGGTGCCTGTATCTGGTCATGCGCAGAGGCAAGTGCTTATCTGTGCCGTGGAGGAGAGGTTAAACTGATTATACGTTTAACTGACTTTTAATAGCTGAATTAAAAAAAAACGAATTTATATCTTAATTCCAGATATCTAAACGTTGGGGTAAAGTAATGGATCTTAGTGTTTAAGATTTCAGACATCTATGTACTTACAAGCGTGATTGACTGTAGTGTAAAATTCATAAATTAATCTGTTGAAATCTGTATCTAATTCATGACCGCTTTTTATAAAAACAAAACTAGACATACTTCTTTTTTACGAGTAGTACGAAAGATTTATTGTCTAACCTAAATAGTCTTTCTTTCTACAAGTTAACAAGCCTCACTGACCTGATAATGAGAATGAACGTGCCGACATTGTAATTATTTATATAAGGCGGATATTGTTAAGAACTTAACCAATTCAGGATTAGTGAATATCTCCAACTACAGAAAGCGGGATAAAATAATGTATTATGTATCGTAAATTATACCGAAGTATTTCTTCCACTGTGTTGAATTTCAGATCGGATTAATAACGAATAAAATAATAAATCAAATATTCCTAAAAAAAAAAAAATTGTTTTAGGAACAAGATCCAAATGGAAAATAAAACCTCTCTTAACATTAGCATTGTCATTGTGCATTGGATATTTACGCTGATTGTTTTGTTTTACGGTATATCAACCTCAATGGGTTATTTAATGCCGACAAGATTTTTATTGCTGCTAATACTTTTTTCTTAATGTATTGCTGGTAATATTTTTTTCAAAAATTCACTGATGGTAATAACTTTTACAAAAATGTATTGCTAGTATTAAAACCAATTTTTACACTTTCATAGTGTTTTGACCCCATTTTAGGGGGTTAACTATTTGCCCATAGCTGGGACCCTAACAAGTGCTACCACCCCGGATCAGGGTGGACCTAAGAACACCAGAAATTAAGAGGTGGTCCCATGCTGCTCAAAACCTGATCAGAGGCCTTGCTGTTGGATGTAGTTTATCGTCATACTCAGGACGGTATTGACTCTGTAGTGAAAACAAAAATTAATTTTTGAAATGTGCATCTTCATTAGCATTATTTATTTATTGATCATTTTGTTCCAAGCAAGACAATACAGCCACTAAGACGGAAAAAGTCACAGTCATTGAAAGAAACTGAGAAAACGTTAGGACATTAAAAGTCTTGGATTCAAGGAGACATATGAGGACGGTTGACATTGCATCTAAATATGTGAAGATCGTAGTTGACAGTAAGCCGAAAGAGTTCTACAAGCGAGACTTGCAAAACTGTTAAGATAGAACTTACACTGACACTTACAAATAAAATGAGACACAGCCGTATATCAAAACAGTGCTTAAATTCACAAAGTCGAAGTACCAAAGAGGAAATCTCATCAGAACAATTACCATTAAAATATTGATAGAAAACGCCCAGGGGAGCTACATTACAGGAGTGGGAAAGTGACTGAAGCCGCGATGCAAGGTCGGCACCGATCACATTGCATATTTTTCTTTGAATATTATCAAGAATCTCCAGATACATAGCAGATCAGATGTGGCAATAATATTCAATGTATGTACGAATGGTAGACTTATAAGACAGATTCTAGCGAGAGAGAAATTGTCTAGTACCACATAATGAACCAACTTTCTCAGCAGCGAACTATTATTATCATTATCATCATGTAACTGTCAAGTTTTTATTAGAAAAATGGAAACAATGAAACTTAAATATTACTTAGAATTAGAAAGTGGTTGCTGAAATACCTGCGCCACAGAATGAGGTTAACTTGGAATATTTGATAATCCGCGAAGATACTTAAGGCAAGAGGAACATGTGGCAGCAGGCCACCTACCTGACTAGCTTATGTGGATTGATAGCAGAGCGAGGTGTAGGAAGAATGGTAAAAAGACCGAAGAGTTAAAAATGGATAAGTCGTCGTAGAGAGCCATACTCTCTCAAGTCTTGAAGGGATACGGTATGAAGGGACATTAGTCTGATATTTTTCAAGTGACAAGTCCAATGACTATTCCAGAACTCATAAGTATTCTGTCTGATTTTAATAATGTTTATGTCAACATCGTTTTCTTGTCCAATTATTTCACTAATATTGTAAGGCGCTTCGGTGATCCAGTAATAAGTCGAAATGATCCATTCCTATTCCATGCATTTTTATTTCTCTCACAAATTCCAGGCATGAACACACATTTTATATTTTGGTTACTAACCTTTAATTTATAATCTTTTTATTGAATGTAACAGACACAAAAAACTTTTTTTTAAGTTTTTTTATTCAGTTTTTATCTAAATAAAAAAAAAAGTAAATATATTAATAAAAATGTTCCTTTTCTGCCACATTCAATGAAACGCAGGCACGTTGCGATGGGTAAATTGTCAACATTTTATATTTTCAATTTTACGCATGCGTGTTGTTTTTTTTTTTTTTGTTTTGTTTTTGTTTTTTTCATTTTGTCGACTGCATAGTATAGTAGGGTCAGTTGGACACCGTCTGTAAGAAAAAGAGCACCATGACGGAATTCACTCCGCCAAAAATTTCGAAACGGCATGCTGTACTGCTTGACATTCGCGCCGGAAGCTCCAATACAAACATTTTAGAGTGTCTGGGTGTCAATCTGATGAGAACGCAGAGGATTCGGAAAGAGTTGGATGAGTCTAATTGTGATTATTAAGGTGTTTGGAGTGATGACTAGTCATGGGGGTGTTATGCCTCTATTCATCTCCCCACAGCTCTCAGACTCAACACGGAGGCCTATATTAAGAGGGTGGCTGCTGAAAGCCCTTATCTGTGGCAACAGGACTCTGCACCATGTCACACAACCAGAAGAACCCAGTCATGGCTGTCAGACAATTTCTGCAATCACATCACCCCTTAAATCTGGCCACATAACTCCCCAGACTGTGCAGTTGAGCGTGAGACTACCAAAACTCCTTATAATGCCAAAGAGGAACTGAAAGCAAGGATTATGGCAGCATTCGCCAACTTAATGAAACCGCCCAGAAGAGTTGCAGGATATTCCGATTCTGGTGGTCGTGATTGAAAAAATGGCGATTTTATTGAATAGATTTACTCTTTAGTATTTCAAGATATTTTGTGCAATTTTGTTAAATATATCTGTTAGAATGAGATGTTAGTGTTATTTTCATTTTTGCGTAATTTAGACGCTGATTTATCCATCGTACTCTCTGTGTGTGTGTGTAATATATATAATCTCATTGTTTTATCTTCTGCCCATATTAAGTCTGATTGAATATTTTGTGCTATACTCTGAGCAAATTTCATTCCTAACCAAAATTCGTTAAATTGATATATAATATTTTTATTATAAAAGTTTATAATAAAAACAGTATGTGAAATGTTTTTATTATAATCTTTTATAATAAAAACATATTTTGCTCTACTTTGTATTGAGCACTTTTTAAAAAGTAAATCTGTTCTATCTCTTATTTGTAGATTTTTGTATATATATATATATATATATATATATATATATATATAATCTCCTAACGGGTTATTTAATGCCGAATTTTTCGCGTGCACTTAATAAGGATCGAGCTCGCTATTCAATAGATAGGTAAGCCTATCGCCCGGTTCACCCTTCCCCAGTCTTTTAAATCGGAGTAGAGGTTTATTCCTTGTTTCCTGAAAGAACCAGAAACACAATCCAAAAGTCTTTTCGTTCTCTTTCACTCCCAGTAGCCAGTTGCATTCTTGTAACTTTATCGTCTTGCTTAGGGCTGAATTGATTTAAAAACAAAATAATGGTCGCTAATAAATTCGCTAATAACCCTAAAGTGGGTGATCCGATTGACAAGAAGTCCCACGAAATTTCACTATTTCTGCTCTCTTAGATATTTAACCTAGACTTGTGCAAAAACTAAAACCATTATTATTATTATTACCACCACCGGTACCATCATTATTAGTATTGTTGTTGTTAGCGAGTGAGCACCATGTCAACAAAACGGCGCTGTGATACCCGTATACAAATCCCAATATGACCACCATAACACCCAGTCTGATAAGAGTATACTCGGCATAACCAAAGGTACACGATATGCTGACAGGTTTTGATAAAAGCCGCACACAATCTGGTAAGTGGGGCCAAATTAGAAATTCCTTCAGGTCGTGTAACGCAATCCGCACAGACGGTCTCCGATTAAGAGTATCCTCAAGTATCTAGATATAACTCTCAAGTTACCTTCGCTACTTCATCAAATTAAAAAAAAATGACACCCGGAAACAATGCTTCCCACTACTCCCGCTCATGGATAGAGATGCATAGGTCATCAGCCGCGAAGTGCCATAATCAACTGGTTATGGACAAGAAACTAACAAGTTGATCTGTGGTACTGAACGGGATATTTACTGTAGCCCATCTTTATTTACCAATACAGAACATGTACATGTTAACACGCCCAATGAATTAATATGAAAAGCATGCCTTGTGTAGTATCCGGGCTTATTATTACCACCCCCACTTCAAGTTTTTATTTTTTAACTTGAAATGGCGGTAATAAGAAGCCTTCGTATTATGACATCCGATATTAACTCATTGGATGTGTTAACATCCAAAAATTAGGAAGCAGTAGGCCTTGATAACTTTCCTCCGGAAGTTTAGAAGATACAGAATTTCAACGATATTCTGCTTCAACTCTGTAACGCTACATATAATAGACAAGTCATGGGCAGAAGTCGGCATACTTTCCTTTTCCAAAGAAAGAAAATCTAGGATCGGCAAAAATTATAATTTACAACTCACTGCTTCTCAACAGAATACAATCTGAAGTTGAGAAGGCGATCCGAGAAACCAAAATGGCTTTCGAAAAATAGATCAACTGTTGGACAAACCCTGTGTGTTCGGTAAATTGTTTTGGGCGCCAAGATGAAGAATATACAGCCCCCTTAATTTTTGTAGATTTCTTTAAAGTCCTCAATTCTATTCATAGGGGAAAATGGGGAATCTCCTTCTGGCATATATCATCCCCTCTGAGACAGTAACTGCCATAATGATGCTATACAAAAATACCAAACCTTTGTTTAGTACCCCAGACATCAAATCAGGAGTCATCCAGGGAGACCCTTGTAGTGGGATTGGTTAGGCTAATACTAATTAGCATAACCATACCACTATATAGGCAGAACAGATAGACTGGGGAGATTGTCACTTGTGACGACTACTACTATTATGTGTATATCAACTGCATAACAAAAATGGCGTCGCCGAACGATGCTATGTTGGATTTGGAAAAACTCTGAAGCGGTTGTTAGTGTTTTGAGGCAATGGCCAGAATGAAGAAATTAGCGGACGACCAGAGGCAGAAGCAAATCACGGATTTATTTATGGCCACTGCCGAGTGTAAAGCCATTAAGTAAGTATCCTTAATGACTTACCCGGAAGAGATTGAAACTTTAAACTCTAAAGACATTTAGGAAAGAATTTTAAAGTATATCAAACCAAAAAAAGATTGGTTATTGCGGAAAGAACCAAATTTCTAGCGTTAAGACAAGAGTCTGGAGAGCCTATTAGGAATTATCTCAGTAGACTTAGAGATACTAGTAGGTATTGTGACTTTAATGAACTTGGACGAAAGGAATAACAACAGAGGAGGAATTGAATCAGCTTCCACTGGTGGAAGGATTATACGATACTACGCAAAGACTTAAAGCTTTGGAGAGGTTGCAATCAATAATATGAATTTGGAAGCGTGTATTGAATTTATACAGCAGGACGAGTTGATTGAAAAATATAATATAAAAGAAAACCAACAAGAAGAAATGATGGAAATATGTGCCATTAAGAAAAAAAAACAAAATCAAAATGCAAGTATTGCAGTTATGAACATGAGTCAAAAAGAGAAAAATGTCCCGCATAGGGAAAGATATGTGATAATTGTAGAAAAAAAAAGAATCATTTTAAAGTTGTGTGTAAATGCCAAAGCAACAATGTAAAAAATGTGAGAATAGTGCAGGATGGAAAAAGAAATCAAACAGATGTTATTGCGATAGAAAAGAAAAACAAAAGGAATATATTCAAGAGTATTAAGTTGAATAGTATAAATTTAAAGATGCAAGTCGACACAGGAAGTGAGGTAACTCTCATTTTTGGGGAAAAATTAATGAGACCAAAGTTTAAAAAGCCCAATAAGATTAAAACAATTCGACTGAGCTTGTATCAAAACGTTAGGTTCCTTTCAAGGAACATTTGAATCAGCAGAAAGTTTTGAAACAATCACCATCATAGTATTGGATTGTATAAAAAGTCATTGCCTAATAAGTACTGACTCAGTGTTAATAGTACACAATTACTAAATGCGATCAAAGTTAGAAGTTTTGAAACAGGAACATTAAAAATTACAAAAGCTAAAAATAACGTTACGCCGTCATATTTTCAAAGTCATCGGCTTCCCATACATATAAAACCAATGGTGATTAAGAAGCTGAACAAAATGGTAGAAGAAGAAATACTTCAACATGTTGAACCAGGAGGCAGTAAATGGGCATCCCCTTTTGTCATCGTAAGGAAACCTAATGGTGATGTTAGAATCTGTGGCGATCAAAAGGTAGGCGTGAATCACAAATTTGTTCAGATTCATATCCTGTTCGAAATTTAGAAAACATATTGCATTCCTTTGCAGGAATGAAATATTTTGCTAAAATCGATTTAAAGAATCTAAATCCACAGACGACGAATTCAAAGAAATTATGGCAATAAATTCGCCCATAGGTTTATTGAGGTGAACTCGCTTACCATTTAGAGTTAAGACAGTTGGATTTTTCAGAGAGCCATGTAAAATCTACTAGAAGGAAAATTAAAAAATATAATAATATACCAGGATGATATTGGGCGAGGCACCCGTACTGAAGAAGAATTAAAACAAAACAAAAATGGTAATGAGTATACTCAGAAATGCAGGAATGACTTTAAACGAGGATAAATGTATATTCAAGTCCAAAAAATTAACGTTTTTGAGATATCAAATCTCAGATGAGGGTATTTTGCCAGATTCAAAGTTGATACAGAAAATATTGTATGTTTCGCCTCCAAGTAATAAGAAAGAGTTGGAATCATTTCTTGGATTAGTTAATTTTTATAGAAAATTTTTATCAAAATATTCAGAAAGAATTGAGCCTTCTGCTGATTTATGAAAACAAATAAGGAGTTTCAGTGGACTAATATTCACTAAAAAACCTTTGTTAAATTGAAGTTAGCATTATCCAAGAAACCGGTTGTCAAGATTTTTTACCCTAAAAAAGAAGTTACGTTAACAACAGATGCGAGTGGACAGTCTGTATCAGCAATTGTATTACAGGAAGGATGCCCGGTGATGTATCTTTCCAGGAAGTTAACGCCAGCCGAAAAAAATCTATTCAAATATTGAAAAGGAAGCGTTGGCTATAGCATCGAGCATGACCAGAACAAGAGAATTTTTGTTACGAAAAAAGTTTTTGCTCAGATCTGATCATAAACTGCTAGAATTTATATTCCATCCCAGAAAAGAATTGCCGAAGGTCACATCGTCATGGATACTAAGATGGCCAATGAAGTTGATGCCCTTTGACTATGAAATAGAATATGTGAAAGGAAATAAGAACACCTCTGTAGATGCACTGTCATGACTACAGTTTGAAGAGGAACAACACGAGAAAAATGAGAAAGTGGAAGATGGAATTTTACATTGGGTGGAGACCGATGGATTGCCCATTAATAGACTTGTGATGGAGACTCTACAAGATCCAATATTGAATAGGATTGTAGAGAGAATAAGGAACAACAAATGGAGTAATTTTCTAAAGTGGAAAGACCGTACAAAGAGATCAGACATAAACTGACAATAGAGAATGGCATAGTTTGCAATGGAGATCTGGTGGTACCACCAGAAAGTTGTAGAAAATAGGTAATCAAAAGCGTATATGATGATGTTCTTTGCGGAATAGCTGCTACACAAAAACGTATAAAATTGGAAGCCTGGTAGCCTGGTCACACTCGTGACGTGGGAACGTACGTGAATAAATGTTCTAAATGTGCGGAGATAAAAAAAAAACTTCCGACAGAACAAGACGCATTCGGGACCAAAGGAAACTGAACTCTAGTCCAGGGTTCACATGGACCATGCACCTGTGAATGGTAGAGGATTATTCCTGATATTGGTGGATGCGTTTTTGGCAGGGCCCAAAGTTTTTAGGGTTCAAGTCTTTGCCAGGAATGGCATATCAAGGATATTGGTAACAGTTTTGTGATGAAAATGTATAAGAAACATTGGATGCATACCGTATAAAAGCCCTCCTTATCACCCGAAATTAAATGGAATAACGGAGCGAATGGTGCAAACTATAAAAAGGATTTTTAAAGCGTTCTCCTCACAGCATGAAAGATTAAAAAAAATTTCTACCAAGATACTTAATAAGTTATCGGATAATACCTCATGCTGGAAGATTACAAAGTCCATCCTCGTTAATGGGAAGACAAATTAGAGCACCGTTAACAATGTCATGCGCAACGAATGAAGAGATATGGCACAAGAGAAATGGAGAAGAGGGGCCAGAAAAAGTAAGATTTGTAATGCAGAAGGGACAGAATACAGCATTGGTTTCCAAAAAAAGGTAGAGTTCTATTGGTGCATGCTGACCAACTAAGATTGTGCCAAAATCATGAAGACTCAGAAACTGAAGATACTGAGAAGTTAAATGTGGATAGAGAAGAACAAGATAATAGATGAGAATGAGTGAAAAGGGGGAGGGTATATAGGAGAATCATAGGTCAACTCAGCGAATTAGACCTAAGAGGTTTCGGGAGGTGTAGTGGAATTGGTTTGGCTAATCTGTTGAATCTGAGACCCTGCGAGAAGATGAATGGAGGCATAAAGACGCCACGACTAAGGACATCTCTAAACACCTTCGTAATCACCATTAGACTCATCTAACTCTTTCCGAATCCTCTGCACTGTTGAGTTTGGGGCTATCACCAACAAATTCAGGAGTTATTTTCTTATAACGATCAGAGTGAGTTTTCCCAGGTGCTGTACCTTCGTAATCACCATTAGACACATCCAATTCTCACCGAAAGCACTCTGAAATGTTCGAATTAGAGCTTCCGGCTTGAATGTCAAGCATTACAGCATGCCGCTCCTAGATTTCTGGCGGTTACTTCGCATCATGATGCTCTTTTTCTTACAGACTGTGCCCAATCGACCCTATTATACTGTGCAGTCGATAAAAGCAAATACAAAAAACGCGCGTGCGCGAAATTAAATATATAAAATAGCGACAATTTCTCCATCGCACCCTATATATATATATATATATATATATACACACAGATTTTTCTTTGTATGTAATTCCCCTTTTTTCCAATGAAGCATCTCTAAAGTCATTATTCCGGGGTTTTGCTCTATTTTTCTTTGAATAAAGAAACAAATGCCGTCGTCTCTTAAAAGTGCCAACTTACGTAAACCAGTTGGACCGGAAGTTAAGTCAAATGTCGTGTTGGCAAATAGAGACAAGTATTCCCTAAGACATATAGAAACAGTTGCTACCAAGTCTTGCCATTATTAGAGTTCTATTTGTGCCTTTGACACAGACCGAAGTTAAACCGTCGAAAAGAGTGTTTATCCAGAGGTCGGAGAATGAAGGGTAGGCGGGTGGCTAAACGACCAATAGACGTCTACCGGTTTAGCAACACAACTATTTAATCTCAACGACTTATTTCTAGTTGCCGCGCATTCCTCAATATCCCCCATGTCAACGGAATTTTATGTCGCGTCACAGTGGCGGGAACCGACATAATTCAAACTTTCAATGGCGCTCAACTTTGAATGTCCACCTTATTTCGAAGAATGGCCTTTGTACTCAACGAAACAAAAGACGTTTGCTGGAAATAATTTTGTGTATGTGTGTGAATACTTACTACCCTTTATCTTTTATTATTTCCACTAGACTTATTGAACTTACTTCAATCTCAATTGAAAGTAAAGGAATATAATGAAAGCCAAAGGGGTACAATCCCTGGTGTCAGTTGGGACCGAGAGAAAACTCATTGAAAAAAAAAAAAAGCGTAAGTATTCATTTATTATATTTAGTCAATCCTTTTGGGGAAAATCAGTAGGATAATTTTATGAAGTTAGAATTGTAAAGATATGAAACTGAGCTCATGATGGAATGAAAACGGATTGAGCTTCATGTAAAAAATATCTATAAATGCGAAATTAGAATAAGATTTTGAGCTTCATGTAAGGCGTATAAGTTTTTAAATATTTTGAGCTTGGGATAAAAGAAATCAATCTAAGATTTTTAATAAAAATCCTTCGCTTAAATTGAGAAGTATCAATCATTCGGTTATTCAAATTTAGCCTGATACCTTAATATTTTACCACAATGCTTTATCTTCCATTCTGAGTGGTGTTTAAAATGTCCGTGTTTCGTATATTCTTTTAAATTTTTGCGTTTAGTAATGCATTTATTTTTTGAAAAAGGGATAATAATTTTGCAGAGTTCCTGCATCAGTGTACTGATGAACGAGCTTATGGAATCAACCAGTACGTGACTTTGTATTAAGCTAAGCCTACTTAATAAATAATTTCGCTTTAATCTTTTTTTTTTTAAATTAAATGAATACGTGTTATAATGTAGAAAAAATTGTAATGAACTGTTCCCAGAATTAACTGGACACCACTTACTTCCTATGAAGATATTACTATAAAATGTTCAAGTTAACTTGAACCATTGTACCCGTTTTCCACTACGTGTCACTTACAAACAATTCAGCTTGACTCATTAAATCGAACAAACTGATGTCACTCAATTGTTGGTTATTTATACACTGTAGTCCTTAGCTGAATAGAATTAACAGGAGACGATATCACAAGAGCGATGAGAATAGTTTTTATTACCTCCAAAAGAAAACTAGTAACGTTTTTCATTACCAGAGAGAAGACCCCCATTTGCTCCAATCCTAATGAGCGGTCAGACACTCAATGAAGCTCCTTGTCCGGAACGCCTATTGAGTTTAAAACTCACTCCAAACATCAAATGGAACCCGTATCATTGGGCAAACGCAAATGATACTAGAAGAATGGTCGGTTTCTTGTATCGCTGTAGAAAATACCTTAACTCCTACTGCCATGCTCTCTTTACAAGAGTCAGGTCAGACCAAGAATAGAGTATTGCTCACCTATCTGGGTAGGTGTTGTCCAGTCCTCGCTCTCCAGCCTTGACAGATCTCTAAAGCGATTTCCTAAGAACATCTCTATCCGATTGATATAGCAAAATCTTCAGCTTAATAGAACCCTAATATCAATCTTCTACCATGTGTCAGTCACAACGACTTCGACATGAGCTACGAAATCGCGGCATAATAACTGTCACTCAACATCCAATTCTGATACTCAGCCGAACAGAAGTGGCAGAAATTGGTATCCCACTAGCAGTGAAATGGGTCTTTATTCTACTATCCAGGTTTTCCTATCTTCCGGTTCACACGCCTCCACGGTTTTTTTTAACAGTAGTGGTTCATCCCTTGTTCACCGTTTAGGATTAGATTTTCCTGTACCTTCTAAAGTCTTTTCATTCTGTTTCACGCCTCGTAACACCTTGCGGCTCAGTGGTATTATTGCCTTTCTTGGGATTGTGGGGATTAATTGAATAAAAAAATCTTTTCGAAATAAATAAAATAAGCTAATTGCAAAACTAACCTTTCTTAGATTGGTAATTAAACGAGAACAAAATGTTCATCCCGAAGTAAATAAAGTAAATAAGAATTGTACACTATTTTCCCAGTTACAAATATGGATCTTAAGAAGTGACACACACATATAGGACAGAGGACCTAGTAACAAATTTACCAAGTCCCCCTCCTCATTATGTGTTCCTGGAATGTCGATTATCTCTTTCTGATTCTAAATCTAAATGTTCTTTTTCCTAGAAACTTTTTTTGTTGCTGATGTGCTCCGTCAATGGTATTCCCAGCATCTTTCTGTAGAACCAGATTTCCGTTACCCCAGTTCTTTTCATCTGTGAAGATATTGTCCAGATCGCTACCACATAGGAAGATTGATATTCCATAGCAGTTCACCCCTTTTATTCTTTGTTTCTAACGATATTTTACTGTTTTTTTTGTTTTGTTTTTTTTTTTTTTTTTTGTTTTGTTTTTTTACTTGGTTTGTGGAAGGCGCTTTTTGCTATTCGAAAGCACGTTCGAATTTCGGTGTTAAATTTTCCATTCTTTGTTAAAACTCTTTGCAGATATTTAAAACTTCTGAATTTGTTTTAATTGCCAGTATATTACTTGCCATAATTTTGAATCTGTGTTTGAAAAAAATCATCTTTAAAAAAAATCTTCCAAAAATAAAGTAACACTTACGAAAATTTTATTTAAGGAGATACTTAATTAGTTAGATTATATATATATATATATATATATATTCAAAGGTCAGATAGTTATTATTTGTAACTTCGCGGCCCACAACATCCCTTTTAATATTTTGTTGGAATATTGATAAATAAATCTTTTAGTGTTCAGCATGAAGCCTGTTTAATTTCGTTTGGTTGGGACATGTAGTTACTCAGATATTAACATTGTAAATGATGTCTTTTTTTTTTTTTCTTTTTTTTCTTTTTTTTTTAAGGTGGGATAACCCTGTATATTTCATATTTATTTATTCCTTTATTTTTCTTCTTCCCTGTATTTATTTATTTTATTTTCTTCCCTTTCCAGCGGATCCACTTTCATTGTTTAATTTCGCGTTTAATCTGTTAAGGAAATGTATCACTCAATCTGAATTATTATTTGAGGATAATTCCTGCGTTCGCACGTAGCTTCATTCAATAGAACATTGCTAAACTAAACTGTTCATCTCTCCCATATATATATATATATATATATATATATATATATATATATATACAGTGTGACCCGGATATAAGAGATTTTCTCTGGTCCCAAATTACAGCCTGTGTTAATGTATATAAAATAGACCAAACCCGGATATAAGAGACTTCTTCTCCGGTCCCGACAACTCTTATATCCGGGTTACACTGTATATATAGTGTATTAAAGAGAGAAAAAGCCGTAAGCGTTTTTGATTATAATGTGGATTTTTTTTTTTACATATCTTCAATCATCGTATTTTGCATATAATAGTAGTTATCTAAATCCAACTTGGACTGGTCGATAAATGTTCCTTTGTTTGAGGGGGGGGTAATAAAACAGTTAAATTTGGTCAGAGAAAGATCTTTGTTCTTATCTTTCATGTCTATCCTTTTATTCCTTCCTCTATTCTTCTGTGTGTGTTTTTTGCTATTACCTGTATGTATATTTCTTTATACATATACAATATTGTATTATTACAAGGAAACCTATATAATATACTAGTTTAAAAGCATCCCTATCGAGCGGTAATTAAACTAGTTCCTGCGTAGAGTTCTTGATTGGGTCTCCGGCTTGTTCAGGAGTGAGAGTCCCTAAGTCTTTGCATATTATCGGCATTGCAAGCTCTTTTGGCTACCGTTTTATCTGGGTTCTCATATGCACGGGACTTTCTCTTCTTCACTGCGGCCTTGTCTCTTTTGATTGCAATCTGGTCCTCTGTTGGCGGAGATTTCTTTTTGAGAGGTATACTGCTACCGTATGCGATAGGCTATAATAAACTACAGAAGAACGCAAAATTGATCGCTGCATTTAAGTATCGCATTAATATTTAAGCTTACCTTTTAAAAGTTCAACGATACTTCTTCTGCGACCACTTAATTTAAAGACAATTTGATGTACGTAGGTCCAACTTTCCGTACAAACAATTATTTTTATTTTGTGGGTGACTTTCGCTAGATTTCGCAACTAATTTCAATTATTCCCAAATGTATTTCCAACTTCGTCCAAATGAAATCACGTGAAAAAAAATCGCCGAAAACAATCGCAGTAATGAAATCTTAGCAATCCAAAATTTCAGGAATTCTGGTCCGGATCTGGCTCGGAATGTTTTAATTTGCTCACGGAGTCGGACTGATTCCAAAATGATATGGTATGTTGGGCTACGACCTCTAGGAGTAAAGTTGAAAAAGTGTAACACACTGACTCTCGCATTTATTTATATAGATATAACCACTTTGTATGGTGTGTAGTGTTCGTGTGTGTTTGTTTTTGCCAGTATGTGTGCATTTTTTATGGTGTGTTTGTGGTCTGACTAGTGACTTTTGACATTATGTATATATGGTGTAGGGTTATGGTTTGTTTAATGCTGGTTTAGATTTGTTAATGAACTTATTTTTTTGTATTTAGAAGTAAAAGTAATCGTCTTTTTTGTTTTTTTTACTCTTTAAAATATACACTCTTGTACGGAACAACAATAATATCTCCCATATATATATATATATATATATATATATATTTTTTGTATGTGTGTGGAAACTTGATATCTTTCGGACTCAGTATAGGAGAAATTCCTTTCAGGTAATCGTTCGTTCACTTCCATAGCATCACTGATATGTTGTCCTGCTTGAACGTAGAAAGTGGTTTTTTAAATGTTGAAATATGAAACATCTGAATCTAGATTGACCCGTTCCAAACTAACAACACACTTGCTTTGTACCTTTTATTAGATGTATGTTTTTCTTTCCTTTCTTTTTTTGTCTTTGCATTTCTTCATTTTTCCTATTTTTTTTTCTAATGCCATTAATTTCAAATCTAAACTTTTATCTTCAGCCCCCCCCCAACCATTTAAAATCCGCCTTTTGCAATTGGAATGAAGATGTGCTTGACATCTTTAGAACGAAGAAAAAAGATATTTGACCATTCTTACTGGATTATATTAAATTAATTTCCCGGACGGTTATTTTTTAGTCGTAGGAGACATCATAACTCAAATTAAAACTTAATATGACCTAACTTTGTATAGTTTATATATATATATATTGAAGTAAACACTCAGGCGACAGGCTGTTTCATGCTAAACGCAATCGTCAGGCCTGGCGATTTCGTCTAGGATGCAACAGCCTGTCGCCTCTGAAAGTTGACTTCAATGTTCACTTTTATATTTATATTTACATACGCTCTGTCTCTGATATTGGGCACTTTATCCCATAAATATAGCACACTTTAAAACTATATTTCTGTGTATATTTATTTCGAACTCACTTCCAGACCTGTTAGAGGATGTACCCTTGCTAATACGAAGATGCACGTGGTCCACGCATGATGGGGCTCAAGCACATTTTAATCACATTGTTTGCGATGTAGTGGCTGACATCTACCGTGAAAGAAGGATAGGTAGGGAATGGCCTGTTCCATGGCCTGCACGTTTCGCTGACCTCAATCCTTTGGATTTTTATCTGTGGTATTACCTAAAACAATTGGTTTATGCAGCAGACATTAATAATGAAGAAACGCTTCATCAATATATCATGGGGGAGGAGGCTGCGAAACCATTCGACACCGTCTAGGAATATTTGAAAGTGTCCGCTAGTCAATGACCCGACTGATGAATGCATATGTAGAAGCAAGCGGAAGACATTTTGATTATTGAGTTATGAGTTGCTGTGTTAAGATAAAACGATGGCATTTTGGACATATGTTTATATGGATATTTTACTTTGTTTTGGTGTCAGGAACCCGCCCCCAAATTTGTAAAAGTATTTCTGACACACTCTATATCTAGATATCCTTTATAAAATCCTTCAGCGATTCCAATATTATAGATCTTGTGTTTCGGATTCAGTTACCTTCTCCCTCTGACTTTTCTATAAATACCTTCATGTTAATTGTTCGGATGTGCTCTTCGCTAGAGTACCTAGATTTTATGAATATAAGCGCAGTACTAGACTTTCAACGATGTCTCATCGATATGCAGTTGACCCCCTATGTAACCGTAAGCTCTACCCTAACAGTTTCTTTTCTCACACTTCCAGCTTATTTGGTTTGATTTATGGCATATCAACCTCAATGGGTTATTTAATGCCTACAAATTTTTTATTTCTGGTAATATATTTTCTTCAAAAATATATAGATGGACCGTTTGCCGCTGAGATATATATATATATATATATATATATATATATATATATATATATATATATTTTGGTTGGATTGATGCGAGTTTTTTGACCCTGGGTTTCACGCTTTTGCGATCGTCAGACAAGTACCGCGCATATAATATATATATATATATATAATTTTTTTTTTTTTTTTTCAAAAATGTATTTCTGGTAATATTTTTTTTTATAAAGTATTTCTGGTATTAAAACTTATTTTTACACTTTCATAATGTTTTCAGCAAGGGTTGGGGTGGGGGAAACTATTTGCCTATAGTTTGGACAGTAAAAAGTGCTACCACCCCGGGTCAGAGTGAACCTGGGAACATCAGCGATTAAGCGATGGTTCCCCACTCCTCAAAGCTTCATGATCAGAGGCCTTGCTGTTGGACGTAGTTTATCGTCTTACCCTGGACGCAGATGTCGTTTATCATCATACCCAGGATGGCTTTTAGCTTGTGGAACTCTCTCTTGGCTCTATACTTTCCAGTCAACATTAATCTTCAAAGATTTAAATGCAATGTCAATCGCTATCTACTGTGCTTGTGTTTCCGGTTTCACCCACTGCAATAAAATGGAAGATGAACAAAGTGCAATCAGAATGATGCTACCTAATTGATGCTCTATTAAAAGGGGAACTTATAAAAAATATCCTAATTGCAAGAAAAATGGATATAATTGGGATAAAAAAGACAAACCTACGGTAGTTCAATGCAAAAAAGTTCAGTTCTGTGCAGATCATATTCTAACTAATTTAAAAGTCCTCGAAACTATTTTCATTAAGTCCAGAAAAACTTCCTTATTAAGACTGAATGATTTGTTTATAAAAAAAAAATATAGCCGTCTACATATATTATTTATACGTCTATATTCCTTAGATGAGGTATTGAAACTATTTACATTATTTACCTTCTTCCAATCGCCTGGAGCGTAAAACGGACAAAATGTCGTGAATATGACAAAGATGAGGATAACAGTCCAACAATCCGAACAATGTAAATAATCACTTATACACATTCATTTTATCTTTCATGCTTCCCTTTTAATTGTGCGCAAAAGTTTTACTGTCCACAGTCGAGTTTTGATGAGTGAGGAGCAATAACCGGTTAGCGCAGTCAGTTATTCTCTTTTATTAGCGTTATTATTTTCTCTTTTTCGGATTAAACTATTATGGTTGTTTTCCTTTTTTGTCGCTTTTAATTATGTGCGTTCTTTCTGTTATAATTAAATTTTGTACTTCTCTTAAGAGAAGTAAAAAATTTTAAAAAAGTCTTTAAAAATTATTACTAGAAAATCTTAATTTGATTCATTATTCTAAACAATTTATATCAAATTCCAAGTTTCCAAATATACACTTTTGACAAAGTAATTTATTTTCTGAAACGCGCTCACCCTGTGCCTGCTGTTAGCAAGATGCACACTTTACCCAATTCTCACCAAGCCTCGTATTGGTATAATGCTCTATATATAAACCAAACAATATTTTTCATTCATTTGTGGGTTAATTTTATTGGTTTTTTCTTTTCTTTGTAGTTTCTTTCCCAATATTCATTTTCTCTGAATACTTTTTGACGTATTTGAAGTTTGTTTTATTTTGCCGAATTTTGCTTTTCCTCTGCTTTTTTTGTTTTATTTTTTCACGAGTGTCAATAAGAATAGCTAATCTTTTCTTCTTTCTAGCCTTCATTGGATAGGCCTCTTTTCAAGGGAACCTTTTTGCTGATGAATCTTTGATCAAACTCTACCTTCTTGGCTTTAATGACAAAACTGTAATTGACTAAAAAAAAAAAAAAAACCTTGAAGTTCCAGCGAAACACTTCTTGTAGAAGTAATTCCAGATCAACCAAGTTGCTTGAATGGTGTAACTTATGAAATTGATTCATTAAAACATTATATATTACAGAATTTTAAAAAATACTGTTTTTAATACTGGTGTTAAATATAGGAAGTACGTTGGGGTAATTAATTGAAGGTCGGATTGATGAATTCCAGTTTGAATTCATTACATTCACTTACGTGCTTCGGAAAGGTATGAATTCATCTCTACCCCCATCCCCCGCTATGGGTAAATAATAGAACAGACTGCCATGTTTTATAGCAGCGGCGAACGGTCCAGGAGAAGAATTCAAAACCAATGGAAATTGTTATACTCCGTCAGGCACACCACTTCTACCGAGACAGCTGTATAGGTGGTACCGTAAGACTCGAAAGAGTTATGTTAAATATACTCGCTTAAAAGAAGGGGCTAGTTGAAACATTATTTATCCCTTAGATGGTTGTCATATACGAAAATAATTCATTAATACGGAAATATGACCAAACGTTATTAGGAAAAACAGGTTTCCTTTAGATGAGTCACGTAAATCTTTAACATCAAGTTTATTATCATTTTTTAAATATTCGGATAAAAATAAATTGAACATCCTACCTTAGTGAGGTATGAACTGAAAGGAAAATGTATAAGAATAAGACAATCAAACAGAAACAATAATGTAAAAAAAAAAAAAACTTACTCTATAGAGATTGTTTGTAGACTCGGATGCAAGCACATTGTATTTCTAGCTTATGAATATTTTAAGAACTGATAATTTGAGATAATACACAGCATGAAATGATCGTATTGTTTATTTCGTATTTACTTGCATAAGTATAACACAAGGAACCCACTATAAGCAATGAACTTAAGCTTGTAGATAATTACACCAGATGAGGCACTCTTATACTAAGCTTAATTAAATACGACGCATCGTATTTAATGTGAGACATACATTGAGGGTCGAACTCATTACATATTAGTAATGGTCTACCATTGTTAACCACTGGATCACAGTGAAGGGCCAGTTAAAGCTATTTTATCAGTAAAGTAATAATTCCCTTGCGAATCTAATGGTAAGGCGCAGTCAATATAATGGCACTACACAGCGTTTAAAATGTCTTCAATAACTGTTTTGTAATATATACTGCAAACATCTTGCTATGTACATTTTTATTGGAAACATGGTTGCGTCAATTTGGCTAGATGTAACTGCAAGTTCTATAAGTTTCTTCTCTCGCACTTCTTGCTTGTGGAACTGTTATGGATTTTTGCTTTCCAGGCAATTGTGATCTTCAAAAATTTAAATGTAATGTCACTCGTTATCTACTGTCTTCTTGATTCGTCTTGTATTTTTCTTGCTCTTCAATGATGTTTTTCTTATTTTTCAAATTCATTATCCCCCTCTGTCATAGTGACTTTTCCACAGAAAAATAAAATTAATGTTTAAGATCTCATCACAGTCTCTCTTATTTGACAAAGGCTGTGAACCTGTGACGAGTGAAAATCTCATTGTGTGTAGGAGATAGTGAACATCTTCAGGAATATTCTGAAGCATGTATCTTTGCTTTGCAAGCTATTTTACAAAGGTCTTTTAGCACCTTTTATATGCACCTGAATATCAAAATCTCCATCATTGTTGTCTTCAAAAGGTAAAACCATGAATGGACAAAGATCATCAAAACCACAATGGTGGTAATCGGAGCTTGTCCATAAAGCAGATGGCATTCTCACATTTGTCTTTTCGCCTGACATCATATGGACCTACCCTTCGGCTAAATGAATGTGGTCTTGGTTTGGTTTTCACAACAGATTGATAAAATTAGTGTCAGTAAAAATGTTATGATTGCAAAGAAAAATTCTTGAGACTGCAAAATATTCTTGATATTTACAGGAACAGCGACTTGAGACCAGCATTCAAAATTAAAGAGAGGTCATATATTGCCATCAACTTGCTAGGATTTTTTTCTCAGCCGTATGTTTTGTGAAGGGGGGGGGTCATTTTTCCAGTGGACCAAAGAGTTCTGTCAAGTGGTTTCAGCTTATGGAAACAGTGACATAGGGTGGGTAGAGTATAAGAATCTCATTTTCCTTCGCAAAATGAAGCGTCTTAATGCCAAGGTAGATACCATGTAGGAGGAAAACCGACATTTTCTTCGCCAAATTGAAAGCATTATTTACTATATCACAAAATGCTTTAAACTTATATACGTACAGCACATGTTACTAAAAATTAGAAAAGAAATTCTATTCAAAATGAGGCTAATATTAGTGCCAGCAAAAATTAAATCAAGTGAGTCAACCTACCGAAAGTATTAAACAATCCGTGATTTTGCTCAGCTCAAACAAAAGCAGTAATAGAAAAAACACTTACTCAGTTGAGATAATTCATTATACTCAGATGCAAACACATTGTTTTTCTAGCTTATAAATATTTAAAGAACTAACGATTTCAGATAATACACAGTATGAAATAATGGTATTGTTTATTCCGTACTTGCTTACATAAGTATGGCACAAGGAATACCCAGTAAGCATTGAACTTAATACATTAATAAATCAATTCGCTTGTAGATAATTATACCAAAAGAGACGTCTTTACGCTAAGCTTAATTAAATACCACACAACGTATTCAATGTTAGACATTCATTGAGGGTCGGACCAGTTACATAATAATAATGATCTACTAGACCAACTTGTTAATGATTACATCATAGCGAAGGGTCAGTTAAAGCTATTTTAATAATATTTAACAAGCTTAACATAGTATGATGCAATGTGTTAAATTTTGAAACCTCCATTGATGATTGGACTCATTACGTAGTCTACAGGGTTGGCTTGTTGACCATTACTCCTCTGCGAAACGTCAGTCTATAATATTTTATCGATACTTAATAAGCTTATCTTAGTACGGAGCAATGTCATGAATGTGAAATATTCATTGAGAACCGAACTCACTGCGCAGAAGTAATGGTTAATGAGACTAGCGCGTTAACCTTTACTCTACGGCGAAACGCCAATCTATTCTATTTCATCACCCTCTGGCCTGAAAAGAAGTGAAATACCTTTTCATATTTGAGCGTACTTCTTAAATGTTATTACAGAGAGAGGGGACTAGTAATTATGTCATTATTGTACTTGATTAATTGGTACGAGAAGCAGTACAAACCAGTTAATAGCCATTTGCATTCTCAGCCTTCGTTTACAGAGTTGGATTTTCGGTCTTATCTGACAATTCGACTCATAAATTACATCCGCTATCCTCTCAGTGTTTACAAATCTGACGGGAATGCATATTAATTCTCATTTTCTCCCTAAAGCATTTTATTAACTATTCAAGCAATCCAAAACACTTGTAAAATGACTACAGGCCTACCTCAGGGGTATATACATCAACATCCAAGGAATTTATTTTGATAAATCATATCTTTATATTAGCAAAGTCACATACTGTTTTTAAAATTGTTGATCTCGTTGATTAGTTATTTATGGCCACCAACTTGTCTTTTTGTATATTTATAAAGTATTCAGTTTATATAATCGAATGGCCGTAAGTGTTTCCTTACTAAAAAAAACAGTTTATTGTACTTATGCTAAAATAAATTCCCATGAAATAGCGTGGATCGATTGGCTTGTAAAATTGGTAGTACGATCTTTTTTTTTTCTTTTTCATATTACAATAGATTAAACACTCTATATTACGAATATTAAAATTTACTCAATTTTATAAAATTAAATAGGGGGCCGTACTTGCATTGTAAATCCGCTGTAAATTGATCCCTCAAATGTGCAAATACCACGTAATTTCTTAAAATATAAAGAAAACATTTTACATTCGTAAACTGGAGTTCTTTTTTCATAGGTTCGCCTATCGTCTCGTTCACACTTCTCCCCAATTTTTTGGACAGGAGTAGAGGTTTATCCTTTGTTTCCAGTTTAGGGCTGTGATTCTGGTTCCTTCTAGAGTATTTTCCTTATGTAAGTCTCTACCAAGAGTGGCCTTTGAGTCTTGTATATCATTGTAAATAAAAAAAAATCTCGATTTTAAGGATTCACGTCGTATTATGTCGCGGGATTAATTTACAATTAATTTACATAGCAAACTGGACCGTTAATCTTTATCAAATTTCATTAATTAAAAAAAAAAAATGTAATGTTCATGTTTTAGAGTGCTTAATCTATTGAAATATGGAACAAAGTTAAATGAATTTTTTTTTCCTGCTTTCAATGCCTATTGTAGAACTCGACCCAAGAATTCATATCAGATAAAAGTAAAATATTAAAAAGGGTCATTTTCCTCTGTATGAAGATTTTTTTAAGGCCATGTAAGCAATCCTAATTCTCCCTTGATCGCTTTTTTTTATTATCTGTGAATTATAATTACTTCTTGGGGAAGATAGTGGAGTAGTTTCTCGTTACGTTATCTACAGTTTTTTAAATTCGAAGAAACATTTCTACACTGGTTGCCACTCAAGGCTAGAGAGCCTTGTCTACCTTGCTACCAGTAACAGATCAGATTCATGCGAAAGTAAACGCAGCAGACTAAGCTGGGATTAAAACTCGCCTCACCGATTCCACTTTCCGTACTATTAACCGTTACGCTCACCGAGATTTTAGAAGCATTTACTTTTGCATAAATCTATATATACGTATTCCACTTGGTCCATCTTGTTCAATGTCTCGATTCTGTGAATAAATACATGAACTAATTATTGGGATATTCTTTTGTGAATGTATGAATTTAAATTCTTACTGAGGAATATCGGTTACTTTCTTATCAGATATCTAACGGAAATGCATCGCAATTCGACGGTCTTGTAAGGATGATTATATAGAAATAATTTTTAAAACTCACGTTATGAGAGAGAAAAATTCGTCCTACTTCCTACGTATCTGTGTGTAAAGTTCATATGAAAGATTGTGAGAAAGATATTTTGAGAAGTTCTTTGTTGGTTTGACAGAATTATTAGTAATACCTGTGTATAGCCTAAGCTACTCAAATTATGGTACGCTTACCGGTACGCGAGACATCGTGTGCCGGTACGCTGAGAATTTTCAGGAAACAAAGATACAGTAGTCACATTCCACGGCACAGGAGACTGCCGGGATATCAGACTCGGTATTTTTGTTTATATTTCATTTTAGTTTTATATTTATTATGGTTACATATTTCAATGACTCACTCTTGTTAAGTCATTGCTATATATGATATAATGAACAGCAAAACAGTGAACTAAGATACGTATCACAACACCATCCTGATGAAGTGGTGTTTGACTGTGTCGAAACCACATCTAGAAATACTAAAAGGGGGTATTTTCATGCACATATATTTCTAATTTGGCCTTTAAAAATTCGCCTAAATGTTGAAAAAAAAGGATAGCCACGTGGATTTGGATAAAAAAAATTAATATTAGCATTTAATTCATTAGATTTATAAACTAACTATATATCTAAAAGTGGGGGGGGCACAGCAGATGCACACACACACCCCGCCGAACCCACGGATATATTGGGTAACTTCCCTCGCACATTAAAAAAAAAAACTGCTGGTTCGCCACATCAAATAGTTTGAAAAGCACTGGTCTAAGCAACTTAGAGAATTTCGATACTCTGCCGTGTTCAATTTGACATGTGGTTCGCCGGGGCCTGAAGGGTCCTCTACTGTAGGGGTCCAGAAATACATCATATACCTAAGGCATCTTGTGATGAAAAAAAAACAGCTTTTCTACCCTTTCCTTCGATACTACTTTTGGCAACGTGGTCGTTAGCAGTTCTTAGGCTGACAAGTGGGTTAATCCCCGTCTCTAGTGCTTTTTTTTTTTTTTTTTTTATTAAAGCGTTAAGTCCGTGAAAACGATTTTTAATAAATTCGCTCACTCAAATTGCGTTTATTCTGATTCAAGGATCATTCTCAAAATTGTATCCTGGGAGAAAATGCCATGTCTATTTTAGGGAACCATCCCTTTATTAAAAATATTATACTATTCTAGTCCTTAAAAAAGTCTTATTAGCTTTTCGTGCATCATATGGGAATATGATGTGACAGTTGTAAATAATTATGGCCACTAGTGGTGCTTTTCTGTTAAATTTTCTGTTATATGCAGCTGGTTTCTATCCAGTTCGTTGTCAGCTGTATTAGATTTTCCCGTGAAAAGGCACCATGCAAAGCTAATTGAGGGTTTGTTTCAGAAACACCAACCAAGAGTAATATTGTTGGATGTTATCTCCTCCTTGGTATCGTAATAACAATATTAGAATGCAATTCGCGTTTACATTTTCAAAGACAATCGCCATAAACAACGCGGCATCTTGGGGTTTATAACAGCAGTCAACTCTTTGTATGAATATTTGTTTCTTTTTATTGTTTGATCGTTTGACCCCCGTTTTTTTATATTTCTCCTGGCTATTTTTTCTTTTTAGGTGATATTTGTTTTACTAAGGCAAAAAAAGTCTGAAACACAAAATACCTTCTGGTTTTTTACATATAGGTAACAAAATTCTTGGGCGTAAAACATTTTAGCGTAGTCCATCATAATCTCCCTTTTTAGCGATAATGCAGCAATTTATCCAAAAGTAAATTCAAGTATGCAATCTGCTTTTCTATGAATAACAATTTTCTGTGTGCAAGTTAAAATCATAAACATCGGTTAAAAAGAACAATTGTTATATAGGAATAAAGTGTCGCTGCCGACACTTGAGTTTGAACATAGATTGCCAGTAAGCAAACACAGACTATCCCATTATTGAATTAAGTAGACCACCTGACCATAGTGGAAACGCATATATGGGAGGCAACGTGTGTCTAATTGATCGCATTTTTATTCTATCCTATCCCCTATTACTAATCGGACCACCATTCCTATCCTATCCTATCCCCTATTACTAATCGGACCACCATTCCTATCCTATCCTATCCCCTATTACTAATCGGACCACCATTCCTATCCTATCCTATCCCCTATTACTAATCGGACCACCATTCCTATCCTATCTTATCCCCTATTACTAATCGGACCACTATTCTCTACTCCATTCACTATACTATTCAGATCCCTGTTCGAGCGGGTGTTATCGAGCAAGTACTGTTAGTATGACTGTTATTCGATGGCGTCTGGCACCTGTATTGGTCAAAGGCGTTACTATAGCTGTATCTGCGATTACAAAGTCTCTACTACAACGAGCATTACGAAAGTGACAATGAGTATTCATTGACATCACACAAATAATGCAAAGATCTGTTTTCCTGTTGGGCAGATTACTTCAGTTCATTTAGTTACAACCAAACGGAGCGATTGCCTCAGATATCTCAACAGCCTTTGACAAGTTATTTGGTATAGGGGGCTGCTACACAAACATTCAGGCGTCTTTGGAAGATTCTTCGCAATTATGAAGTCCTTACTAACAATTAGATCCATGAAGGTCAAAGTTAATGATTAGTCTTCTGAAGCCGATGCAATCAATGCAGGCGTCTGACCTTCAAGTCTCTCTCCCCGGTCCTACCTTCATTCTACCTTTTATATTAACGATCCACCGAAACTAATTCTCAGTTAATTAGTTAATATCTATGCAGTTGATAGGACTGTTTCTGGGTACACCTCCAAGAATGTAGATGATCAGAGCCTAACAGCTGATATCTCCTCCTGATCTAGCTTTAACAGCTCAATGGAAAAACAAATAGCTTGTCTCATTCAATACCTACAAAAGAAACTACCGTATATTTCCACGTATAAGGCGACCTATAGATAAGATGACTCGAAACCTAGGCAGATTTTCGTGATTTTTATCTGATATCCGTAGTATAAGATGACCGAATGGTATCCATATGACGAAACTCTGTTTATAATGAGCTCATTGTTTCTGATGGTGTTGATCATAGTAATTTTGAAGGGTTTGAATTATGTATGAGCCGCTATACATTATTCGACATATTACTGAAAATAAAGTATGCATATTATACTACATGTTTTTGTTATTTAACACCACAATGATAATGAATTTTAATTAGAAATGTGAATTGTATGTTATCCTAAATGTTGTTATTTAACATTGCTATGAGAAATAATTTGTGTGAACGCATCCATAGATCTACAAATCATCAACGAAAGATTTGTTTACGTAACTTTGTTACTTGTGCTTGTAGCTGAGCGGAACCTTTGCAAATTGTTGTGTAATCGTCTTTTGAATATTGCATTTTAATGTGAAACCAAGAAGTATAACTGTAGCACAGCATTGTAAGTTGAATTGTTTCAACTAGAGATATTTACATACTGGGGCAGTTGTTTGTTTACAGCAATCCATTGCGCAAGTCTACTTTCCATTGCCGATATACCACAAGATTTAAATTTAGCTTTTTGTAACTGTTGAATTAGATGGACCTCCTATTTTAAGGATATTATTTTTTTAAGGTTTAAAGGTCGCCTTATACGTGGAAATATATGGTAGGAACGAAACCCTGAATTTTCGTTTACTAGAAATATCTGAAATTTTCACCGTTTTTGTTGTAAAGTAGGACTCTGCGTACTTCCTTCTCTTCCAAATCACTGTGACAATGGACTGCTCCTATTTATAAATATGGCAAGTAGCTAAATGTTTTTTCAATGCAAAAACGAAATGAATTTTTTGAACAAAGTAACTCTAAACAAAATGTATTTTTTATTATTTTTGCTATTATCTGCCAGCCGCAATGACGGAGAAAGCATTACCTCGCACCATCGCCGGTGAGACACGCTGCAAGAGCCACTCCGTCCTGCTAGATTAGAGTAGGATTTGAGGAGTAGTTGATTTACTCAAGTTTTTCCGTTCTATCAATATTCACTAGACCTCTTCTTTGTTTTCCTTACTTAGTTTTCTGTTTGTTCGATATTCTCTAAACACGGCCCTCCTAATTCTCGGCTATTTTGAACAAAAAAACATTACAACAGTTTTACCTATTTTAATATTCTGATAAATATTGATTCTTCAGTTATTGATTTGAATAAGCTCATGGCGAGTTCTGCGACAATAAAATATCCGTAGAAATTCCCGTATCATGTCGTTAAATATTTGAGCTTAACAACTTAACAAAATATTGCAATAACAATCATAAATTTGAATGCTGATCGTTATTTTCAAAAATTAGGAGGTACAAATGAAAAGATATGAAATTGACAGCATTTCCCATTTCACTAAAGCAGATGTTAAACACTTTTATTTTCTTTTTCATTTCCTTACTCAAACGAAGTAGCGTCTCTCGTATGTCTTTTATGTTTTTTCACGCGATCAAAACTGTAGTCCATTATTTATGAAGTATTGGCGGGGCGTAACGGTCATGTTAAACCCATAGAAAGGCAAGCAAAGTATATAATTATATTTTAGATATATGAAAATAAATGTGTCAATTTAAACTGGAGGATATTGTTTTTCGAAAGTTTCTAACGCTTTTTGATATCTTCGTTCATAATTACTATTAATTACTTGCTATTTCTCTTCGGACAAAGTTTTGTGAGATTCTGTTGTGTAAGAGTATGCCCTAGATGCCGTATTCCACTAGGATGTAGGTGATCATGTCTCTCCACAATTTCCTATACTTTATAGCTTTTAATAAATGTTATCTTTGTGTTCTCTCTCCTAAACCTTGTTCTGCCATCCATTTACTCAAGTGCGCTTCTCTGCAACATATTAAGATCCGGGTCTTTGTAAGATGTCTCATGCCAATAAAAGCTGAAGGAAAACAGTAGTTGGCAAGTAACGGTGTCCTGTGAAGCCGGTCCCGTGGGCATTTTGTTCCTCAAGTTGCTGTGGTTATTTTTGTTACCTCCCGTCTCTTACCACTCTCCCCCTATTATCTCCGTAGTTTTTGTGAGAGCAATCGGTTAGGTGTTTTCCCCCAGTCTCAACAAACCGTTTGCTTACATTACAACAAGTTCAGTACTCTTTTATTTGTTTCTAACAAAACTTTCTTGTTTCTTAATACTTTGCTTAGCTTTGGGAAGGCATTTTTCGCTATGCCAATGCGTCTTCGCATATCAGTGTCATTTTCCGTGCTCTGTTAAGACTCCCCAGTTATTTCAATTGTTGTACTTGTTTGATTTGGTTATCGCCAATGTGTAATGTGCATATTGGCATATCTCTTTTGCTAACAACCAGGCAATTCTGCCTTCTTGAAATTAATGTTTATTCCTTTCTTCTTGCTTTCTTTCACTATCTTCTGAAAGAGTTCTTGTGGTTCCCTTTCTTTGTCTGCTATAAACTCATTGCATATCTTACGCTATTAAGATTGAGGCCGGTAATTTATTAATCCTTGTTGTACTTTTAATTCTCTCAGAATCACCTTTCTGCATAGGTTGAAGTTCATTAAGATATACCCCTATCTTACACCCATGTATAATTTTTTATATTTACTGATTTCATTTTCTATCCGTATACAGACGGTTTGTTGCTAGTATAGTCTGAATTAACATATATAACCATCCCAAGTATGTCAAGATTACCTAGCAGTTCCAACAGTACTTGGTAGCGTACTTTTAACAAATCTTTTTGCATAATCTACACAACACAGATACACATTCTTCTCCATATGTATAGTTCTTTGATATCTTTGATGCATAAATATTGCATTCCTAGCTCCAGTGTCTTTAACGAGCCTGCACTGTTCTTGTCCTATTTCTGGTCTAATTTGGGGGAAAGCCTTAAATACGTCCACAGATCAAACTTTAATTAACTTGGTTAACGGGGAACAGTCGCATAGATTGTTCAGACTGTCAAACTCTCCGCCTCTGACCTACAGAAGGGCAAAGTTTCGTCCGAGGAGGTAGATAGGCTTTGAACCCGTTCATACGGGTTCAAAGGGAACATTTTTGGCCGAGCCTACGGGCTTGAAAAACCCACAGTAAACTCGGCCTTGTGCCACGTACATCCCTCATGGGGGGGGGGGTAAATATTAACTTTATGATTCTTTAGTTTGAATTTTGGAGGATCTTAAAAAAACAAAAAAAAAACGAATACTTTTAATGTTAGAATAAAGCGATAAAATGAAATATTTTGACGAAACTTGTAGGAAGAAAATAATGACGATCACATATATATTTATATGGCTTTTTTTCTTTTTTTTTTCTTTTTTTTTAACATCAAACAACCATATTGAAATTAAAAAGAGAAAGATATTTCAGTACGATGCTAACTGTGTTGGCAGAATGAATTAAATATTGAAAGCACGGATTAACAAACACGTGCCAGCTAATATTCGCAAGGAAAATTTCTCAAATATAATCGGTTCAGCTACCGTTGATTAAAATCCAGCAATGTGCCCAATATTATAACCCAGACATGATTTCAGTGTTGAGCAGGGCCAATTCTGAGTATCACTTGAAAGTTTTTGCTATTGGTGTACATTAACTTTTACTAGCCATCCCTTTCTAAGCAGAAAGGATGGTTTGATGGGTTTAAAAGTATTTAAATGTTATATTGCATATAAAATCTGTCTTCACTTTGGCAACTGTGCACATTTTTGGTCTTAGAACTTTGCTCTCATGAGGGAGGACCGATAAACTAATCTAGGTATCTTTTTTTTATCGTTTTTATTTTTGGTATTACCATTTTTATGGTACTATAGTTTTTGTTATCCTCTTTTTTTGTTAGGAATTATCTTTTAATATGCCCGTTTTTTATTGCACTAATAAAATAAACATTAAAACGAATCTTTTAAAATCGATTTTTATAGTATACACTTTTCAAACATTTTTACGTAAAATTCGAATCTATTTAAATTGAAAAATAGTAAAAGAAAAACGCGTTCAGAATTATGTCAATTTTAGAAAGGAACGTGAAACTTTATAATGCGAAATTTATGCAATTTGGAATTGCACGATTTACTTTTTTGTGTGCAGAGCTTTTTACATATACATTGAATTTAGGTGACGTTTTTAAAATCAAAATCAACGGTTTAATAATTGGATTAAATTTCTTTTCATCGTTGAATGCCATACTCTAATATATTTGCCTTTGTGTCAGTTGTAGATACAAAGTGAAATAAAAATATTTTCTAATAAATTGTTCAATAGAATAATTGAAAGACTAAGTTTAACCGAAAACAAATTATTTCAAAAAATAAAATTTACATATTTAATGATAGCAATCTATTTGAACTAAGAAAGAAACTCTTGGTTTACCATGTTCAGATGCGAATCCAAACCAAAATATATGGGCAGAGTGAGATGGACGAATATCAGTAGGTGAGATGGACAAAGTGACGGATGGATATGGGCCGAGTGGGACGAACAGATGGAATGACGGATGGATATAGGCCCAGTGAGACACATGGACGGATGTACAGTTTAATATAAACTCTTATCATTTATCTTTGAATTCCCTTGAAATATCTGTATTGACACAACTCATTTGAATTTATCACAAGATCCCAACTATAGAACATCCAGCGAGGATCGAACTCAGTACCGTCCGTATTTTGTACAAAGGGGTCGTTTGCGACATTGCAACACATCGAAGAGATCTTCACGTATTTTTCAGTTGAACGATATATAGCAGCCATCAGAGGTTATTTTAAATGTAAGTAACTCTGAATAGCTGTGCTGCACCAAATAAAATTGTCCAATATTTTAAATTCTTTTATTGATAAAAGAGAAATAACTGTAGGTTTTACTATTCGTTAAATGATCATTGCTACTGAATGGGTTATAATTGTGTTATGATGTTGATTTGGGGTTAGTAGAGACAAACGCCAAATAACACGTAACAATAAAAAGGGTTTTAATAGGTTGGTAAAAAGGTACAGAAATCGCCTGAGTAGTCAATAACTAGCTCAGCTAAGAACTTCTCTGTCAATCTATCTTCCCCATGTCAACTGACATGCCACTATTTAAAGTCTTTGTTCACAGATGCAGACAAGTTCATCTTCAAGAGGGGTGGTAGGTTTCCGACACAACAAATTGTAAACCTTTGATTAAGGCTTGGCGTGATAGACGACAAAATACGATCTCGCATGTGTTTTTAGCAGGTGTTATCCGATCCCTTCACTTTACTCCTCTACCCTTGCATCTGTGAAGACAGAAGAAGGCGGAGCACTTGAAATGGCAGCAGTCACAAGGCAATAGAAGTGTACACAAAAACAATTAAAAAAAAAATGCACAGACCGAAAGATGAAAGGTTTCCAACTTTCCAAACGTTAAAAGTCTGTCATCGTTGCTTTAATTTCTTTGCTTTGTTTCTCCTCCTCAAATATATATATATATATATATATATATATATATATATATATAATTTTTTTTTCTTAGCGCCTCTCGGCTAAAAGTGCTAATGCTTTTTCCAGCCTTACTTTACCGACTATGAGAATTTGTAGTCGACACAAAATTGAATGATAAGCGGAACGAGAGGGGATCGATGGTTATTGAAGCTAAGATTAATTGCCATTCGTCGTAAATTTTGCTGTAGGCTCTCTCTCACTTCAGGAATAACGGTGATTAAATGAATCTATGTCTGAATATATCATCTCTAATTTTACAAACAATAAGTTAATTGCTATTCTTTCTCTCGTTCACTCTTACTTACTCCTCCTTTCATTTCTCTTCACTTCAAAGTACTTGTGCTTTGGCGACCTCCTCCTTGTCAGTTTAGTACTTGTTATTGCAGCTATTTGATCAAAGTTGTCAAGTTGGTTATTTGCTGTTTTTCTCTTCTTCTCTTGGATTATATGTGCCCAGTGTTCATTATTGTACATACCTCAATGAATAATTAATGAACAGAAAACAAATTTAATTTAACCAAACATCGGATAAACCTATCTCAACTAGTTTTTTTTTTTTTTTTTTTTTTTTTTGACAGTGACTTTTGACACAATTTTGGAGCCTCCTGGCCCTCAGTTCAAAAACCTAATTTCAGTATTTTATTTTATTCAGTCTTAACCAATAAATTTTACTGCATTTTAATTTAATAACCAATAAATCTCAACGTTTAGGTTGATTAAAAAAAATGAAAAGCCTGAATGGTAGTATATATTTAATGTATAATTTAAAAATGTTTTATAAAAAAGATTTTAAAATATATGAACAATTTTGTAAAAAAAAAAATGAAGTTTTTTATTTACATTTTTATTAAAAAAAAAAAATCAATGAATTGTTCGGAACAATCTACTCCGGGAAATTTTAAACTAAATATTCGTATCCGTCTGTATCCCTACAAATTTCAAATCTATCCTTAATGTTAAGAAACACATTTTGAAGCATTTCGGGAGTTATCTACTGCACTACTAAATGAATATATATATATATTTTTAACTCTTTTTTTATTATTAATCCCGATGCAAAGAAATCTACAAGAGTGTCAACAAAAATACGTTCTTGTGTATTCATTATTAACAGGGTTCTGAAATGGAATGAAACTAAGTGATTTTAAAAAAAATGCCGATTTTACTCAAATAGTTAATTTTGGTACATCCTGTATAATTTCATGTGTTAAATATTTTCTTGCAATTAATATTTGATGTTATAGCATACCTAAGAAGGATAATGTGTATGTCCCTATTCACATAAATACAGTAGTAAATACAGTATATTGGTCTACAGTTGGAGATTCATTGTGGAATTAAGTTAACGACTACTTCTATGCACCGTTGGCGAATCTTATATTTGTTGTTCTTGCTCTAAGTATTATCATCCATTACCAACCTTCGTTTGATTATTCTGTTCAGTAACCTTCCATGGGTTACAACAGTTATTGACTGTGCTGTAGATAATGAATATATGAACAAGTGAGACAAATTTAATAAATTCACAGACGATATGGAGATATTTTACAAGTGATCGATAAATCGCTTCATTTAATTATTACTATATTTTTCGTTTGAAATTGTTTCTTTGTAGGCCAACACAAAATCCAACCTCTTCAATAGGAACATAACCTCAAACTAAATCATCATTTAATTCACTTTTGTATCATTGATCCAAATCTATCATCGAATACACTGATTGTATTGAAATAACTTACAATTAAAAAAAGGTGTTTCACTTATCTTTTGCTTAAATTTTTGCAAATCTCAAATACATTAATACAAGATACATAAACGATAGATTCACAAATTGGAATTATAAGGAAATGACGGAATTTTAGAGAAATTGGAAACACCAAGGATTCTTGACATCAGGAATATAACGAGAAAAGACTGCTTGGAACATTTGATACACACAGGACAGATTGAAGGCAAGAGTAACGGAGGGAAACAACGCATAATCTACTTAGTGAGCTTGTGTAAATGGATGGCAGAACAGGGTTTAGAAGATAAAAATATTAAGTTACAAAAGAGAAGAAATTGTGGAGAGCTATGATCACCTACGTTCCGAGGGTATATGGCACATTGAAAAGTACCCATTTATTTTGGGACGGTGAGAAATAATTGGTTGTCCGTAGAAAACCTATAATACTGGATTTTATTTTAACTTTTTAAAATTAACACCAGACTTTACGACCGAGAAAATAGTTAAATAATATTTTAATTATAATTGTAATTGTCTAAAACTCTATTTGGCCAGTTTAACGTTTATTCCGCCGAACACTATAGGCATTGTTTCAACAAGCCTATTATGTAAGCACAAGCCATGAAAGAGCTTATTCTTTGGCTGTATTTAGCGACTGCACATGTTATGCGATAGAGACGCAAGATAAACTATTCAAATTAAGCGATAAAAAAAAGTTCAAATAAATTTTCTTATAGTGCAATTGTATTCATTTACAGTAAGTCATTTAATACGAGTTGGAATATCATTGATAATTGATTCAAAAGAAATGGTAACCCCGTTAAAACGTTTTTAATAGCTTGAGTTGAGTAACTTAATAATATTCGAATTATACCAACAACGTTGTAAATTGTTACCAACAGTAATATTCGAATTATACCAACAATAATAATCGAAATTATTTAAATTAAGATTCATACTCACCGATTTTTATAGCTTTTCTTACATTTTATCTATGTTGCATTATACCAAATTCTTAATGATTTCATGTTACTAAAATAAACCCCAAAGAACAGCAGAAAGAAGATAATGCACTAGTTCAAAATGAATCTAAACGGACAAAGAAATTCGTAGACCAAACATTTTTGGGTAATTACAATCATTAGATAAAGAATCATAAGATGACTGTTTCCTCGAGCAAATTTTATCGTATTTGGTATTTTATCAACAAAAATATAAACAATGGATTTCATTGTAAAACTAAGTACAGAGAAACACTTTCCTTTGCAATTTTTACATTCTGAAAAAATGTTTCTTTATATGCCCAAAATGTAGTTGTGAATCTATCGTCTGTAGACGCTTCAGCATTTCTGAATCTTTGGTCCGTCGACGCTTCAGCATTTCTGAATCTTTGGTCCGAAGACGTTTGTTTGGTGTATTCGAAATAGTATTTATTTAAGCAGACTCAGACTGTAAAATTTTTGTATGCCATTCTGATTTTCTGGTAAAATCAGCCTATTTCATAAGGTTGTCTCCATTTAGAGTAATGTTTTGCCTGGTCGATCATTACTAGTGACTTCGTGTCTCACTGTGTACCGCAAAAATATATCCCTTGATAAATTAGGTTCAATGGTGGAAAGAAGAATCAAATCCAGTATGACATGAGATTGTGTTCTAACGTTATTTTACATTTAGCATTGCTACTGCAAACAACAAACCAAAATTATGACAATGTAAATATGATCAAAGAAGGAAAGAATATAGTTATATCATTTTTTCTTTCTTTTTTCTTTTTTTAATTTGAATCACCCCAATGAAGGCACAAGGGGTGTAGAAGGATTAGGAACAGAAACATTAATGAGAAGAGATTAATCAGGTGGACAGATAACAATTGACATTGCATTTTAAGTTTGCAGATTAAAGTTGGCTGAGAAGCATGGAGCTGGAAGGGAGTTCCACAAGTGAGAAGTGTGAGAGAAGAAACTGCTAGCATGGAATTTACGGCTAGCCAGCTCAACTGGAAATTGATGAGTTCTCGACGACAGTCTAGTGCTGTGCTTTAATTAAAAAACTCTTGGTAACATGGCGAAGAGCTCATTCGTACAATTACCATGAAAGTATTTATAGAAAAGACATAGTGTGGCAAACTTACGGCCGTGGGAAAGTAACTGGAACTGAGCTACCAGATCAGGACCAATAGTATTGCAGATTCTTTTTTGGATGTTATCAAGGAGCTCAAGTTAAATAGCAGGAGCATCGAACCATATTTGGCAGCAATATTTTAAGCCTGAGTGAATGGTAATCTTATAAATATATAAAATAGATTCTAGAGAGAAAAATTGTCTCGCTCAACATGGCGAACTGACTTTCTTAGCAGATGAGTATTGAATCCTAGCAAAGGATTCAATATAGTCTTTCCACTTCATACCAGCAGAGAATGTGTCCTAGAAGACGCAACGGATAACTTTCCTGGAGGATAGCATCAGCCTTGCTGATGGGAGGCACCAAGGGGTCTCTCAGATGATTAATGGAGAGAAGTTTTGGAGGCGTTCAAATTAACAAGCTATATTTTGCCGGTTAACTACGGATTTGAGGACGTCTTGGATATCGGCTGATATTTTGACCTTGTCAAACTGATAAGCCTTACTATCGAGGCAGGAGTAAATTGTTGTGTCGTCAGCGTAGATACCAAGTTGAGAGCTGATGTCATCAGGAATGTCATTAATGAAAATTAAAAATCGAGTAGGATCTGGGGGACACCTGCGTTAGTACGAAAGGATCTATATGAATTATTTGAACGATGCTTATCTCTAAAGCTTTCGTAACCAAACTGTCAACGGTATTATCACATGCTCTTAATGATAAGTGTTGTGGGTTCAAATTTTTCCGAAGGATTATTTTTTATTTCTGTTCCACGCTCTAGTTGTTGTGTTGAAAATGATCAAATTAAAATGAAAGAAAACTTATAAAAAAGTTAATGATAATAATGAGAGATGGATAAATGAGAGAATATATGCAAAACATTTAGGAGCAGAAAGGCGAATCAGTATATGTCGATGAATCAAAAGATATAAAAGATAGGTTGAAAATGAAGAAAAACGATGAAGAAATCAATGAAAGAGATATTCAAAGAATGAACAAACAATTAACCTATCTTACCGACCATTTTAATACTGGATGAAAAAAAACGAACTAACATTACATGAGAATTGAACATCCTAACAACAGCTTAAGAGATCGGCTTACGATTCACTTTATTGTAAACAAGTGCTCATTTAAAAAATCAAACTGTCCTGGGTAAGACGATAAACTACGTCCGACAGCAAGGCCTTTTATCAGGAGGTTTTGAGGAGTGTAGAACCACCTCTTAATTGCTAGTGTTCCCAGGTCCACCCTAATATGGTGTGGTAGCACCTGTTAGGGTCCCAGCTATGGGCAAATAGTTTGACCCTAAAATGGGGTCAAAACACTGTGAAAATGTAAAAATAGGTTCTAATACCAGTAATACATTTTTGTAAAAAATTATCAGAAATACATTATTACCAGCAATACATATTTTGAAAAAAATTATTACCGGCTATACATTTTTTTTTTTTTTAAATATTAGCAGCAATAAATTCTTGATGAAAAAAAATATTACAAGCAATAAACAATTTTGTCGGTATTGAGGTTGATATGCTGTAACCAAACCAAAAAATCAAATCAACCGCTAAAAGTACAAGTTAATCATGTAAAATAAAATTCTCGAGTGAGTTACTGAAAGATGTGAATAAATGTCTGCTATAAACAAGGTCTCGTCAATTTACGGTTGAATTGGCGAGCTGTAACTGTAAGCTCTATGCTAACAGTTTTTTTCTTGTATTTTTCGCTTATTGAATCTCTTCCGGCTTTGTTTTCCAACCTATGTTGACCTTTAAAAATTTTAAAACAATGTCAATCGTTATCTTTCTTCCTGATTACACTTCTATTGTTCTCGCTCTTCAATAACTTTTCTCTTTTTTCTTATTCTTTCTCATTCAGTAACCCATTTTGTCTTAGTGGCTTTACTGCCTTGGAATATGTTTAAAAAACATAGGTTCGTCTTTCACAATTCCATATATTATTTGATAAGCGAAGGTTAGTTTCGGTCTTAGGACATAAGTATAGGGTACCCAATGAAGATTTAAGTATCTATTAACGGTAAACCAGTGTAACTCGTTAACCATTAACCCAAGCCGAGGGGTCTTATTTGACAATTCCAGTTATTTATAAATTCATTTTGAAAAGATTTTAAAAAAACAGGAATGGTGAATTACAGACTATTATGAAAATATCCTCGACGTTCAGCGAATTATAATACAATTTTTAAATACTAGCTTAAAAACCGCCCGAACGCTCCTGCGAAGGGTCTTGATTGGGCCTTCGGCTTATTCAAGAGTTTGAGAGTCCCTAAGTCTGCATATTCCCGGCATTGGAAACGCTCCTGTCTCTCGTTTGATGTAGTTCCTCATTTGCATTGAACTTTCTTTTTCTCGCTGCAGCCTTGACTCTTTTGATTGCAATCTGGTCATCTGTTGGCGGAGATTTCTTTTTGCGAGGCACACTGCTGCCGTATGCGATAGGCAACAATAAACTACAGAAGAACTCAAAATTGATCGATGCATTTAAATATTGCATTAATATTTAATCTTGTAAAAGTTCAACGATAATTCTTTTGCCGACACTTAATTTAAAAACAATTTGATATGCGTAGCTCCTTTCTTTCCGTACAAAGAATTATTTTTTATTTCACTTTCGCTGGATTTCGCAATTAATTTCAATTATTCTCAAATTTATTTCCAAGTTATAAAAATTGTTATCATACAAAAAAAAATTCGTCGCAAAAAATCATGTAAAATAAATTGGAAACAATCGCAGTAATGAAAAGTTGGATATCGAAAATTTCTCTAACATGACCTATTGAAAGTTAGGGAGTTATCTCTTTAATTGAAAAAGTGTGACATTTATTATATAGGAGATAAAAGCAATTTAGTTAACATTCATAGCAAACGGCTATTTGTATTACAATAAATAGTCAATGTTAGAGATGCCATAAAAGCAAACTTTACTTTTTATTTTTGAAACAAAAATGTATATTGAATGTATGAAGCTTAACTAAAATATTTAAGTTTCAAATATATTTAACGACTACGAGATAACGATTGTTCTTCAGTAAGCGGCATTTATGTACAAAAACCTTTATTTTTCTTGTGTCGTATCCCTTCAGGTCGTTGGCGATAATGGCTCTCCGCAGCTTCTTGTTCTTTGTAACTTAATAAATTTTCTCCTTTTGCTAACTCTCCCAAACTTTGCTTCGTTATCCATTTACTCAAGCTCGCCATGTAGGTTATGCGTTGTTTTCTTCAGTCCGGCTTCCCTTCAATCTTTCCAAGTCCTGTTTTCATTACTATGTTCCCAAGAAATTCCAACTCTCTTTTTCTGATACTAAGTATAAGCGTTCTTTTGGCTTTAATTGTCTCTAGAAATTCGTCGTTGCTCAAATGTTCGCTCGTTGGTATTCTCAGTATCCTTCTGAAGAACCACATTGCTGTTGCTTCAAGTCTCTTTATTAATGAGAAGATTTCCGGCCTTCACTACCATACAGAAGGACTGATATTACATAACATTTCTGTTATAGTGGAACACACCTATTCTATAGTTAATGGACTCTCCCACCTATAATAAGTAGGAGTAGTAAGAGTAAGGAGTCGGTCAGTCAGTCCATGCCGGACGACCGTTTGTCGGATACTAAAGTATCAGCGACCGCAACTAGATTTACTCTGCGTCATTACCTATTATATCAAGTTCCTAACGTTTTGTACGTCGAACCTATTTTAGGACCGACTTAGTACAAATACATGCCTCCACTGTGAAACCACGACATAACAATTTCAGTACTCTTTTCTTTGTTTCTAACAAAATGCCTATGTTTCTTGAAGGACATTTTTCGCTATCCAAATGCGCCTTCGGATTTCAGTGTCGCACTTTCTGTCTTCTATTTAACACATTCCGGATATTTAAATTGTACTTTTTCGATTTCAATATCACCAATTCTTAATTTGCATGTTAAGCTGTTTCTTTTGCTAACGACCATACATTCAGCCTTCTTGCAATTTATGTTTAGTTCTTTCTTCTCGCTTTCCTTCATTACCTTATGCAGGAGTTCCTTTTTTTCCGTATCTGTCAACACTATGTACATATAAGGAAATTTTAAACTTCTAAAAGAATGATTAACAATATTTTTTTTATAATATTCGAAAAGCGAATAGATTTTTGTCCATGTCTTACTGAAAATCGTATTACTATTCTAAAATATATTTGTGCATAAATACACTTGAGCAAAGTATGAATTTCTCTTCGTACCCTAAGCTGTGGATTAAACAGAAGAGCATTCTAGGATTTCTCTAATCTTGATTGCCAATTAGTTTATGAAAAGAAAAAACTCTGAATTAAAAACCGGTTGAGCGTGGAGCTGGAAATTCCACACCCTTAGAAACCTTCTTGCAACGGAAAACACAACAGCAACACCTTGCGTAATGAGGTTCTTGCCCGAAACTCCATAGCGTAAACTAATGATGCTAAGGAGGTGGTATTCTTCAAATCATTCCTATTCATTCGTATTTCTTTTGCCAATTGCAGTCACCAGATTGTGTTATTTTCTTTTTCTTTGAATCTAGGTAATAATAAGTATCATATATACTTGTGTACAAGGCAACTTTATGTATAATTCGACCTCTGAATTTTTATGCATGAATTTTAAACTTTCCAGAAAAAATACTTGCGTAAAGTGCAACGGGTCACCAAAAATGCATGACTTTTCACCTCTCCAAAAGAATGACATGTGTATAGTGCGACCCCATATTTTTTTTTTTTGTAAACTGTTTTAGCATACCTACGAACGATAATGGGTATGTCCCCATTCACATAAATACAGTAGTAAATACTATATGTGAGTCTGGGGTTGGAGATTCGTCTCCAGCTGTGCTGGTCAAACTCTCCGGACAGAGAGGATCCCCAGACGAGGCTATGTAGAAGGAAACAGTCACGTTTCGGAAACCGCTACCAGACCCCGTTTTATACAGGGTCTTCGGGCAGTTTTGGCCGAGCCTGTGGGCTCAGATACCCCATTCATTCTTATGCCACATCTAACCGCGTGGCGTGGTTGGTAGATATCCTGCAGTTGAAGATTCATTGTGGAATTCACGTGACTCACTTCTAGCAGTTGACTACTACTTCTACGCGTCGCTGGCGAATCTTATATGTGTTGTTCGTGTCCTAAGTATTATCGTTCATTACCAACCTTCATGTGATTATTCAATAACCTTTCCTAGGTTACAACATAAACCAATGATAATAAAAGCTTTCCTTATACTCGGATATATACGTGTTATATACGTAGAACTAGAAAGTATTTTTAAAGTGAGAATGTCATTCTTTGATATTTAGTGTCTTAAAAATGATGTTCTGAAAAAGACTGAAAAATTATGTCTCTACTTTTATGTATACGTTGGGAATCGCATAGTAAATCGACCCTGTGTCAAATTTATCGAACGTGAAAACAAAAATTGATGCTGCTTGCTAAATGTTGAATTTCGCTACTTGCCACTATATTTTTTTAAATAAGCTGAACTGACGTAGGCAAAAGGTTCATTCAAAAACGCTGGGATTTCAACTGTAACCCAATTTCATACTTGTAGCCCAATCTCGCAATCCTGTCGTCGATGGCGGAAAAGCACTCGTGAAAACGCATTTTTACCTCAAGTACATCAGGAAAGAATAACAATATGCAAGTACAATTTCCTCCCCTATTCATGTCAACGGACACACGTGTCATTTCATTGTTTTGCCATCAGGAAATGGGATGATGTTTGCCTTATGAATTGACTGAAATACTTTGTGTTATTTTTTCCATCACTTGTTTTACTGCAACATATATATCACGTGAAATGGGTAACGAACAGCTGGGTAATGAATCATATCCTCAAAAATGTATCTATCTAGAGAGAGAAGACATTTATTATTTGTCTACATCGTAATCGTTTTTAAATACTGAATAGTAATTACCTACTCCTCACCATTTTTTAATTAAGACTCGTATATATAAATTTTGTAACTTAATGATGAAAAACAAATACTTTTCGACATAATCTCCCTGCAATTAACCCAACGCTTCTCTATAGATCTAAGATTATTATTTCACGCCACATCATCTGCTGGAGTATAACCTTTGCAACATGTTCAGGTTTTCCGGGAAGATCTCCTGACTGACTCTGTAATTGATTCCACTCAAACGAAAAATATCGCCGGACCAACATTGTAATTTAAACAGAATCTACTGGAGGAAAAATGTTCTGAGTTTCGTGGTATTCAAAAAGAATTTCCCTGCATAAATTGCTGAAATCTTGATAAAAAGTAAATTCACAAAGATACACTGAGCAAGTAGCATGTTTGAATGGAAATGATAGTCTTCCGGACAAGGAAGTTGACTGGTGATTTTGTTGCATAATAACGCCTGTCCTCATGTAGCAAGTGTGGCACAGCAAATTAAGTTGAACAAAACTTCAACGTGCCACGTATTCTCCAGATGTATTCTCCAGATGTATCAGATAAGTTTTGTATAGAATGAAATAAAAAATATCTGCTCAGCTCCTCCAACAAACACCAAATATCGAAAGATCCGAATCAAAATCAGAATTTTTATTATAGAGTGAAATAAACAATTTTGTTAAAAGCTAGCGTAATCATATGGAAAATATTTTAGTGAATCCTGATACTATGATTTTATATGAATAAATGATGGTTTACACGATTTTCGTATAAATATAATGTATATAATAAATATAAAATAATATTTAAATACGGAATATTGTCCTCATTTTCTGCTGCTGTTATCAACAACAAATACGAGGACTATAGTCCGTATATAAATAATTCCAGTAATTCAGACATAACAAATTAATTCACCCAATATGTAGCTTAAAACATATATGAATTTAAGCGTGCTACTAGACTGGCATCTAGATTCCACTGGTTTACTGTTAAAATAGCTGAATGCAACCGCCTTTTCTACTCCAACAGTTTCTTTTCTTGCACTTCCGGCCTGTGAAATTCACTTCTGTTTGTTTGCTTCCCTAATAACTAAAGTCTCCAAATATTTAAATGCAACGTCAATCGCCGTCTTCTGTCTTCTTGAATCCCGTTTATCTCTTATCTTTTCCTCAATCCTCCCTATACTCGGTCATCTACTCCTTGTAACTTCATGTGCTAGTAGCATTCCCACCTTGTTTGGGGTGAAATAATTTTTAAAAACACAGAAGAATATGAGAGATGAATATAACAATATTCATGAAATAAATTATAACCAATACTTATTATTAGAATGTTTTCTTCATTTATCATACACACACACACACACAGGATAATTTTACAAGTTTTTTATTCAATTTTTTTTAAGAGACTAGGTAACTAAAATCTTCAACTTTTTAACTTTTATTTATTTTTTCTCTGATTCTCTCAATCATTTATATAGATCTGCTTGCTTTGAACATTTTAAATTCTAGTCATTTACCGTCCACCGTGTTCGGTGCGCAAACATTGATATTATTCATTAATTTACACACGCATATATATATATATATATATATATATATATATATATACACACACACATACACAGTGTAACCCGGATAGAAGAGAGTTGTCGGCACAGGAGAAGTCTCTTATATCCGGGTTTGATCTATTTTATATACATTAACACAGGCTCTAATTTGGGACCAGAGAAAATCTCTCTTATATCCGAGTTTCTCTTTTATCCAGGTTACACTGTATATATATAATATATATATATATATATATCACAAACACTACCAATATACTAGCAAAATCAAATGATCCTTGAAGTTATACTCGTACAACTATTAATAAATAAAAGCAATTTATAACTTGCATCCTTAAATGTGTATGAAAAAAAAAACGTCACAACACTCACTAGCTCTACGAAACTCACCATTTTTCTCTACATACTTTAATAATAATTTAAATCCGAAATCTAGGACCCTATTTCCTGTACTTTTCTTCCGAACAATTCAGTCGAAATTTTCTCCTTGTCTAAGAAGGATTATTCCTAACTTTGAAAAGTTGATCATTAAACAACACAAAATATCTGTCGATTTGAACAGTATTTTTCCTTAAAAAACATTTGCTTCCCCCCTAAAAAAACAGAATTTAAATTGCATGATCAACTTAAGATATAAAAACTCACAAATTCAACGATAACGACTTAAATAGTGTAAAGACAACAAAAATAAATAAACAAATAAAACAATATAATCTGCATAATCATGTTTAATCAGATAAAGAAAAAGAAAAATAATTAAATTAAACCAACATCCACGAAACTATATGCAGAGCATCTTTCCTTGCGTCTTAGTAGTATTATCACCTACCTTGGGATGAATTGATAAAAATAGTGTTTCTAAGATATTTTAAGTATGTCCTGCTTGGTTTTACAGTTTAATTTTTTTTCATTTAAGCATACTGTTTTTTTTTTTCTAAAAAAAAAAAAAATCAAATGACTGATGTCAAATGATTATAAAAACATTACAAGTAAAGGGTTTTCATTACCAAAACATTATTTAGCAAATTGTTAATACTTTCTGACTGTAACTTTTGCCTTCAAAATCTGAATGGCACGATCTGTCACCGAGTTCACCAATTTGGTGTGTGTAGATTGAGGGAATTTCTCCCATGTATTCATGATAGCCACTTCTCACTCTTGAAGAGTGGAATATTGGGTGTTAGTCTTGCCATCATTATCCAAATATTTTCTATGGCACTGAATTCTGGAGACAAGACAGACCACTTCATTACAAATGAAAAATGATTCCTTTGGTACAAAGTTGTTTTTGCAAAATAGCAATTCGCTTTGTTTTGTTGAAAGAGCCACTTTTTTTCCTTTTCCTCTATTTATTGTAGCTTTGGGATCAAGCTGTGTTCTACTATCTCTTGGTATTTGAGTGCTGTCAAAGTTCCATTAACACCATAACCAACAGCCAGCAATTCCACCCCAGACCAAAATTCCTACATCACCAAACCTACAAGTAAACCTTTTCTCATCGTAGATTATACCATAAGAATTAGTCAAAGTCACGCCCGTCAAGACTACAGCACTTTTCATCTATACAGATTGCATTCGGCAGGTCGGGATTCATTTTGAGGGCCATTTGTACCCACTGTCATCTAACTTCTATTGCGATATTTACGCAAACACAATTTTGATTTAGGGTGCAGTAGACAATCATTTCTCTGGGCTAGCGTTAACCGCCCGATAGAGATCCTAATTTTAGAGTTACTTTTAAGGAGATTATTATGTCAACAGGTGCATAATATTGAGTCTACTGTATCGGCATTTGATGAAAGGGATCTGGACTGTGCAGAAGGATTCGGTGAGACCATTCGATGTTATCGCAAAGTGCATAATTACGTCCTTGATTTCTGGCAATTAATCCAATCAGTTATTTTTTTTCTTTGCATATTTCACAGAGAGTGTAACAGTCTCTCCAGCTAGGTCCCTCACCTCCCATCCCAAAATATGACCAAAATTTATACACATAAGAGTCAAGACCAAATTATCCGTGCCAAAATAAAATCTGTTTCTCCATCTCCTCCTTCTATGTGCCATCTCCCTTCAGGGCGTTGGCGATCATGGCTCACCACAATTTCCTGTCCTTTGTAGCTCTTGGTAAATTTTATTTTCATGCTATCTCTCCTGAACCCTGTTCGATCATCCATTTGCTCAAGATCGTTATGTACCTCATGTCATGTTTTTCCGTTATTTTTGCATCCAATATATCCTGTAAGTGTCAAATTTTCAAAGCCCTCTTTTCTTATTCTAAGTGCAAACGTCCTTTTTGTTTGCATTTTACTTCAGACTTCCTCATTACTCACATATTCAGTTTATGGCATTCTCAACATTCTTCTGTACAAAAAACAATAAGTAAAAATTGAGGCCGTAAAGATGCAAATGAAATGAAAACAAAATTCGTAGTAAAGAAGAAAGCAAGTAATGTTAAAGACAAAAGCCATTATTCACTCGTGGTGGTACTCTTTTTGTATTCGAGCTTCTCTTTCGTCTTACTGTTTTATTTAATTCCTTAAGAGTCTTTGCTTCATACAAACACGTGTCAAAATTTGTTTGCTTATTGTTGTAATTTTTATTTTAAATGTCTTTTTTTTTTTTTTTTTTTAACAACTTTTTTTTTTCGTTTTTCTTAGCAATTTGTCAACTGGGAAAGTAATAATCCCTCTATCTCACAAAGGAATTAAAATTCCAGAAGGAATTCTTTAATACACCCAAAAATAATTATAGCACAAAACTGCCTGCTATAAATAAGCCAAAGTGATGATTAATTAAAACCCTCTGCTGTCTTTTACTGTCAGATGTAATTTTTTATGCTAGTTAATCTGATTATTATTTTCTGAAAATATTCTAAAAATGTCCCTGTAATATTCAGATGGAGATTACATTTCATTAATCAAACTGCGAAAGGATGTTAAAAAATTCTTGGCCCTAGTTACTTCCCAAAACAGATTATATTTTTGGAATCTTAACATTTCAGCATCCCTTGATAATTAGTTAGTAATTTTCCACAGCCGTGAACTTAATTGAGTAATAATTTTAAAAACTTTGATCATTTTACAACCGAGCTTTATCACTTTTTGTTTTGTATAGCTTTTAAAACGGGCATAACAACATATCTTAGTATGATATACATATATATATTAACACAAGGGAGGAAGAACAAGGAAAACATATTTATAAGTTGGTAAATCAAAAACTTATAACAAAACAATTGACTCAGTATAGTTCTTCGCTGTTCAATCGAGACCAAAACATAAAAATTTGTATACAAAATCTAAATTACCAGAGAATAAGCATGATGATAGTCGTTGTTCCCAACTTTTTTTGTTTTGTCCTCGATTGAGCCATGAAGAGCGATTTTACTTTCTTTTTCCCTTCCCCCTCCTGTTGCTCTCTCTTCCCCCCCCTGTTGCTCTCTCTTCCCCCCTCCTGTTGCTCTCTCTTCCCCCTCTCCTGTTGCTCTCTCTTCCCCCTCCCCTGTCGCTCTCTCTCTTCCCCCCCCTCTCCTGTCGCTCTCTTTCTTCCCCCCTCCTGTCGCTCTCTTTCTTCCCCCCCTCCTGTCGCTCTCTTTCTTCCCCCCTCTCCTGTCGCTCTCTTTCTTCCCCCTCTCCTGTCGCTCTCTTTCTTCCCCCCTCCCTGTCGCTCTCTTTCTTCCCCCTCTCCTGTCGCTCTCTTTCTTCCCCCCTCTCCTGTCGCTCTCTTTCTTCCCCCCTCTCCTGTCGCTCTCTTTCTTCCCCCCTCTCCTGTCGCTCTCTTTCTTCCCCCTCTCCTGTCGCTCTCTTTCTTCCCCCCTCTCCTGTCGCTCTCTTTCTTCCCCCCTCCTGTCGCTCTCTTTCTTCCCCCTCTCCTGTCGCTCTCTTTCTTCCCCCCTCCCTGTCGCTCTTTCTTCCCCCCTCTCCTGTCGCTCTCTTTCTTCCCCCTCTCCTGTCGCTCTCTTTCTTCCCCCCTCCCTGTCGCTCTCTTTCTTCCCCTCTCCTGTCCTCTCTTTCTTCCCCCCTCCTGTCGCTCTCTTTCCCCCCTCTCCTGTCGCTCTCTTTCTTCCCCCCTCCCTGTCGCTCTCTTTCTTCCCCCCTCTCCTGTCGCTCTCTTTCTTCCCCCTCTCCTGTCGCTCTCTTTCTTCCCCCTCTCCTGTCGCTCTCTTTCTTCCCCTTTTCCCGTCACATTTTATGGTAAATATATTTTCTTTGCACGTTCTCATCTTGCTTTGATATATTAGTATGCAGGTGTTAGTGTATACTTTTTTAATATACCCGATTTTGAAGCTATAACAACATTTTCTACGTTCCATTTTTCTTTTTCTTTTTTTATTTCTGTTTCATCGGCCAGTGCCATCATATCGCACACAAACATCATCAATAACCTTATCTTTGATGAGAACGAACCAATATGCCACTAGAATGTCTTTCCTAGTTACAGATCATTATTTTTATCGTTTGTTCCTATTCGAAGGAACATCCCGAACAATCCACTTTAAAATATGTTACTGATTTTGAATTGATAAGCCCATCTTGACTGTTATAGTCTCAACGTTTCCTAAACATAGAAAAGAGCAGAATTAGAACAGCGTGTCTCCTTTTGGTTAAACCAAAGGTTACTGAGTATGACAAAGAACAGGAGAAAGCCAGAGTGTACAACGGCAGATATATTGGGATTATAACAACCAAGATAAGGATACGATATCGAATACAAAAGCGTACAGTGATAATTTCTCATCTCAAAAATGCCTACATAACTTAATATTATTCTTGACCCTACGTAATACTTGGAGGGAAAAAAACTGAAAGTTGCGAAGTATGAATTACCAGATAGTACTTTGGTGTATATTTATATTGTTACGAATCTAAAAGCTAAGCAGATATTTATTCGTAGGATTTCAAATCGGCTTTTCTTCTGCTAGATGAGCGCCTGATAACAACACGTTTTGCGCTTCACTTATCGTTGCTTTCATATCAGTTTTCCTTAAATAAGATATACCTCGAAGACTAACATCCTTTTTACCAATGCCGGAAAAAGCATATAGACAAATGCGTAAAAGAAAGCACGTGGATCATTTACAATAACAAAAAGGAAAATTAATCCAAAAAGATTGTTCTATATATTGACTCTGGTTAGACGTAGCCTATTTTCTTGTCACAAATGGGACATTGTTAAGATTACAAACGCTAACCTATATTACAAAAGAAAAACTGATTCCTTGTACGTTACACGCTGCGTGTGACTTTGTTCATATGTACCATATGTAATGTATATGGGCGTGTCTCTATTGTACGTGAGATAATTACATGTGTTTGTACTATTTATGCGCATACACGATTTGACTGAGTCCCTCTTACTCAGTCTAGACAACCCCTACCCTGGAATGATCAAGAAAATGATAAATTTGGAGACAAAAAAAGATATTTTTTTTATCGTTAAATAGTAAGTTTATAAGATTTTATTGAAATTTTCGAAAATTATTCTGCAATAAATAACATTGTTTTAATTTTTTTTAAATTTTGTAGGTTTGTCATCTAATTAAAATATAGATGCGTACGCACAAACATACATACGCACACAATTTGAATGAAATTGAAATGGACATCTGTATCACAAGGGCTAATTTCCCTTTTCTGTCTGGCAACAAACCATGGATAATAGGAAAAGAGTATAAACGGAAATAGCGAAACGCCTGGTACCAAACAAGGAGAAATTCGTCGGTAAAAACGTTAAAAAAAATTAAGCTACATTCCCTCGAGCACTAAAAGGTATAAGAGGGCGCGCTGAAAAATTATTGGTCTCCACTACTTTCCCAAATCTGTCTAAATGACCAGATATCAGTCTCTTTTTTTTTTTTTTTTTATGAATCCTTTCTTCATCGTACTGAGAAATTTTTCAGGACCCTCTCGTCAGTCATAGAAAGTTGATACTTGATGTATTTTCGTATTTGATACGCGTAATTATTACGATGATAAACTTATTTCTGCGCATTTACATACATGCGCGTGCGCGCGCGCACACACAAATCCACACGCACAATACACACACACACAATACACACACACACATAGACGCGCGTGCACATACACGAGATGCTATCTGAAAGATCAAGAAACTTAAAATCGCAAAATAATTTTCTCAAAGAAACACAAAAATGATAAAAAATGAAATTCATTATTTCCTCGAATGGTGATTTCAAGATATGTGAGAAATATCTGGCGAGACATGGGGAACCGAGGGTTATCTTGACAATAAACGGATCATTCTCTATATACGCACGCGCACACACATTTACTCTTCTGTTATGTGCCGTGTCCCATCAGGACGTGGACGATCATAGGTCTCCACAACTTCCTATCCTTTGTAGCCCTTAGTAAAGTTTTGTCTTTTTGCTATATCTCCTAATCCCTGTCCTGCCATCAATTTACACAAGCTCATTATCTAGGTTATTAGTTATTTTCTTTAGTCACTTTTGTGTCAAATTTTCCAAGCCTTTTTTCCTCCTTGTGGACACTTGAAATTTCAACTCCTTATGATATTATGTATAGGCGTCCTTTTGCTTCCATTTTTTTCTAAAACTTCGTCATGGCCCACGTGTTTTGCCCATGGTATTCTCAATATGTTTTTGTTGCTCAAGTCTCTTCTCCATTGCCATGTAGAAGTACCGATATTACATAGCAGTTCAGTACTCTTTGCTTTGTTTCTAACGAAATTTTCCTGTATCTTAATACTTTGCTTACCTTTTGGAAGACATCTTTCGCTATCCCAATGCGCCATCGGAATTCGATGTCGCATTTTCCGTGCTCTGTTAAATCCTCAATTCCTAGATATTTAGATTTTTGCACTTGCTTAATTTTGGTGTCACCAATTTGCAGTTTACATGCAGGACAGTTTACTTTTACTAACAACGATATATTCTGTTTTCTTACAATGGATATTTAGTCCCTTTTTCTCGCTTTCCTTTACTATCTTCTGTAGGTGTTGCTGTATTTTTTTTCTATGTCTGTTATCAACACTGTCATCTGCATACACAGACTATATGCACATATACACATCTGTAGTTACATATACATAAGCACGAACGCATACATACTAATTCCTACGTTGGTAGACACCAATGTTGACATAGAAAACCTCACAAATCCATTTATTTTAAACAATTTTTGTAGATATTAGTGGAATTAGTGTTGAATAACTAGAAACATTTATTGTAAAAATGGTATTAAATATATACCACACTTTAAATGTTTACTCTCTACTGCCATACGAAATCTTTTCAGATGTTTCATTTGCTGAAAAATGTTTCGTTTGAGTGTTGGTCTAATAATCGAATACGAGAATCTATACACCATGAGGGGAAATGTTTGACTTAATCTGAAAAGACGATCTGCAATGACGATCATGAATGAGAATATGAAGAACTACTGAGAAACTTCATTTGATTGTACTATTTATTTTTAATTTGTTCAACAAACTATTCAAATAGCAATCTACGTGAGCGACATTGGTAATTAGTCATAATTAATATAATAAATAAACTTCCATAACTGTATTAGGAAAGAGATTATTCACATCTATTATTAAGAATGGAGGAATGGTAGAGTAATGGCAGTTCGAATTCCAGTCAGGTCCCTTCACTTACATGCTAATACCCTTGGGAAAGGTATGAATCCATTTCTCCTCCTCCCCCCACCAAACACTTATGAGTAAATAGCAGGACAGACTGGGTTTTATAGCCTTGAATGGCAACTGGTCTAAGAGAAGGAAAAAAAAACTCTGAATTCAAACCACCAGGCTATCTTTCCCAAGAAATACCACTTCTACTTCGACTGCAGTACATATGGTGGTGCCCTTTCGACCCCTATGGGTTACGGGATTCGGAATCGCGATCAATTATTAATTTATTCACATTTTCAATTACACTTTTCTTTTTTTTTTCTTTTTTTTTTTAAAAAAGGTAAATTATTTTATATATATAATTATTGACTGATTAGATTTATTTTACGGGTTAACACTTTGGGTTAATTAAAGTTGAAACCTATTTTGGGTTGTAATGTTTTGTTTTTTGTTTTTTTTTACAAATAAATAATGTTGCGTTACAAATTTTTGAGAATAACAATAATTTTCCTGCCACAATTGCTACTATTAACCCAGGATGACACGGATTCATAGCTTTCCCAAAGCTTTGTATGAAAAGCTACTGCACTTGAGAAACTTGTTTTCCTAAAAACACTAGTTTTAAGAGAAAGATTTTATAAATTTCCACCGAAAGTGATACTGGCTGCTCGAACAGTTAATGCCAAATGTTTCCTTATAGGGAAACTGCTAATATTATCATTGTATAAGCATTAGTTTTGTGAAGGACAGCTGTATGACCGTGGACGTAAATTTAACGTACTGGATTCCGAAATTAGTTCACATTCAATATATTTTAACCTTCATAAATTAATTTAAGTTTAAGTTGTACTACCCAGCCAAGGGAATGAACTAGCAATTATTATGTCATCACATTCACGAATAAATGCTTTAATTTACTAGGCGGTTGTTTTGAGTAAACATAATGTGATATACCGTCAATTGTGGTGTTCAAGTCGATCACAAGATTTTTAACTTAAAATACTAAGTTAGGCCTCTACCTACCGTATCGGTCGACGGATTCGGGCAGTTTACATTTAGTGTATCGGCAGTTGAACGTGATGTGTGCTGTAGCGTTAATAGAATACTGAGTGGTGTTACTATTTTATGTTTTATTATGCCAAATATGTTCACCAAACATATTTTAGTGGGATATATTTGTGGCAGCCTGCTGGAGGTACTGTAACTGATGTACAGTTATTCTTAAGAGTTGATCGTAAAGGTTTGAATTTTATACCCGCCATATAAGTCGACCCCTAGTTTTGTAAAGATTGTTTTAGGCTTGGAAACTCGACTTATACGCCGCAATTTATGATAATTTCCTTCTAAATCTTTGTTTTTTGGTAGTGTGGAAATTTAACCGCTTGATTTTATTATTTTCTCTTCCAGTTAGATGTGGTATTCATTTTTGTTGTTGATGTCAGAAGTGTTCAAATGATGAAGGTTTTCTTATCTGGTGTAGCTCTGTGATTATGTATCACCAGTCAATAGGATCAATTGAATGATGGTCTTCTCGTAATAAAATAGGTGCTATAAAAACATGACTGCTTGATAGTATAATGGCCAAAGAATATTTAAAATATTAAAAACCTCATCATATGTGTTATGTAGTGGTTTCACAGTGGAGGCTTGTATTTGTACTAAGTCGTTCCTTAAATAGGTTTGACTTACAAAACGTTAGGAACTTGATATAATAGGTGATGACGCGGTAATCTAGTTGTGGTGGCTGATACTTTAATATCCGACTAACGGTCGTCCGACATCGACTGACTGACCAACTCTCCGAGCGACTCCTACTTACTATAGGTGGGAGAGTCTATTAACTATAGAATAGGTGTGTTCCACTATAACAATATGACAGACAATACTCAAGTTTAAATTAGAATCAGTTTTATACAGTTTTTTATATTATCACCTTATATTCAGTGAAATTAATAAATTGATAAAAAAATAAATCCTAAATTTTTGTTGGTTTTCTACCATATCTTTTAAATTATTTACAAGGTGTTGACATAAAGTTCGTGAGAAAATATTTACTTAAATCATTGTATTTCAGCAAGCACAATTTCGAAAAGTGTACCGCTCACAAAAGTGTTTCGGCAAAAATTCGTACTACATTTGATTTAGATCTCCTATTCATATTGCTTCATTCTTAATCGAAAAGCAGTCATTCACAGATGAAGAAGAGACTTGAAGCAACAGAAATGTTGTTCTACAGAAGGATGCTGAGAATATCATGGACCGAACATGTAAACATTGACGAAGTTTTAGAAAAAATGGAAACAAAAAGACACTTAACATCAGAAAGAAACGGTTGAAATTTCTAGGGCACATAATGAGGAAAGAGGCTTGGAAAAGTTGATACTCACAGAACAGTTTGACGACAAGAACAGAGGAAAACAATGCATAACCTACCTAGCGAGCTCGAGTAAATGGTAGAACAGGGTTAAGGAGAGACAATAAAAAGTTATTAACAGCTACAAAGGACAGGAAGTTGTGGAGAGCCATGATCGTCAATGCTCTGGTTATACGTCATATATATGTTATTTCGTAATTGTCAGCATTATTTGGATGATTTCTTACCTCAAATGTTAGCCTTACATATTTTTAACTTTTGAATATAATAATTTACGTGAACGTGATGTCATTGTTTAAATTTGATGTTCCTAATGACTTCTGAACGTGACGGACTATGGATTCTGAGAAATATATTTCAAAATTCCTATTCCTAAATTGGAATTTTCTTGATTTATTTTTTCTTTTAACTTAATATTAATAGCTTCTAAAATTTGTCATATTTTTTGTAATTTGATTTGTTGGATATATTATTCACTAAGATCTGTCTTACTCTAATTTTTGCTTTTCCGAATCCTGACTTGTATAGCACTTTGGTCGCAATTATAAGTTAGTCTACAAGAAAGAGTTGTATTTGTCTATACTATATCAATTTTTTTAATATTTTCGTGGTTATAATATACACTATAACAAATTAATTTGTGAACTACATTGTAGAGAATTTTAATATATTGAGATTTTATTACTGACTACTAAATTAAGAGTTTTAAACTTTTTATAACAGCTAATGGATTATAGATGATTTTAATCTCGATAAGCTTTATCTATGGATTATATTTTCTATAACTTTCATGTTTTTCATACTGCATCTGATTACAATAATAAAACTGTCATTGTTCCTGCTATGTTTGCAGCTATATATATATATATATATATATATTTACTAACCTTCCTTAAATAAAAATTTCTTCGTAAACAACATAATCTGGGAAGCCGTTATTGTTAAATTTTTGCATAATGTTCATTATTCTTTTATAGAATGTTTCAGAAGCGATTAATTTGGCTGTATTAATTATTTTATATGAGGAGATCAACTTTATTATTACATCTCGCCAAAGACAGTTTCGCTAAAGAGCCTAATAAACTATAACGGCTGAAGATGCTTTGATCCTTAATAAGTAATCCATACTCATGGCCTTTTGTCAGAGGAAGCTAAACTGTGTAAATACAAAAAATAATAAATTCCTAAGACAACACCAAACAAAACAAATATTAGAACGTCTTTATAATGAATACAAGATTGCATTTTTTTTTCGCAATATGAGCAGGTTTCTTGTTGAAAATAAGTTTCTCTAGCGTTATCCACGAAAAATAATTTTTGCATGCTACAAATGCAATCCTTTTGTGATACTCGTTAACTGTTAGACATTGATAATATCACAAAAGCTGATCCCGGACAATAATACCACAAGTACTTCATATGCAGTCAGGATAGAACTCTCCAACTATCATTCATTCATTTTATTCAGCGCATTTGATGCCGCTCTGTAGTCATCACTCCCTTCTATCTCACAATTGTTGTTCATGGTGACATTCAAGACAGAATTGTACAATGGCTGGCCGACTCCTTTTGCACCGGGGATGGTGAGATTATCCCTAAAGGTGGATTTGTTTTTGAAGTTACCTTTTTTTATCTAAAGAGGCAGGTCCTAGAAGGCAGCAGGTGGTTTGAATTCAGTTTTCTTCTCTTAGACTGGTTACCACCCAGTCTCCTGTCTACCCTGCTATTTTACCCATAGCTGGAGAGAGAACAGATCGATCCATACCTTTTCCAAGAGCATTAGCACGTAAGTGAATGTAATAAACTTAGTTGGAATTCTAACTCGGCTCTCCGGTTCCTCAGCTCGAGTCGCTAACCATTATCCATCACCTATACGAAGGCAAATTTTAGATGCACAACAAAATTCAAATCTAGTCTCGACACTTCACAGAACTTTCTTAAAGCAGTCTATATCATATCACCCTAACTTTGTCAAAGCGTGGCGTCTGTCTTTAATGTTATTTGACAACGGATGTTTTCTACATGTTTTTATTTATTTTGAGGTAATGCCAGCTTCTGAAACTATTTTTAGCAATTCTGAACACTTGTGGTAGCTTCTGTAGCTTCTTGTTTTCTAATATGAAGAACAGCATATTTGGACTGTCTGTCTATTTCCTTATATCTACCAGATCCCTTTTTTCTTATAGCTGAAACCTTCAGTCGGCAAAATACAAGAATTCTCTTTATAGCAGATAAGAACGTTTTTCATTTTGCCAAAGCTTTACACACACACACACACACACACACACACACACACACATATATATATATATATATATATATATATATATATATATATATATATATAATCCGATATGACAAACTATAAAAATCATGATGCCTATGATTAGAAAATGCTAAATATACACCGTTATTGAAGTTATTTTTCAACAACAAAAAAATACATTTAAATAAAAACGGGAGATTGTGTAAACACGTTGCTTTCACCAAAATTTCTAAAACCTGATTATTTCTTTCTAATTGTATAAAAATTTCATTGGCTCATATTTGTGCATTAGAATATGGGGAGGGATCAATAAGTTTGTAGCCTGATACAGTTTTCAGATTAATTTTCACCTTAAATTATCATAGTATAATGTTCACTTTATAAAAATGAAGAAAGTGTTCTATTGCGTGCTCTGACTAGGAAAGAGAGATTAGATTGAAAAATATTTAATAGGAGTAAATAGGTTCTATCATCCGGTTCACACTAATCTTCCGTCTTTTGAACAGGATTAGAGGTTATTCTCTTTTATCCTGTTTAATATTGGCTTCCAGGTTCCTTCTAAAACTCACTCTCACTAAGCCTTTGCGTCTCAATGGCATTATCGCCTTGCTTGGAGTGAATTGATAAAAAAATGCTTTTCTTTTATCATACAGATATGTGTGTACACACACACAATATATATATATATATATATATATATATATATATTTTCTTATAATTTGTTTCCCCGTTTACAGTTCTGACGAGAGGGGACGAAACCGGTCGACTTGTGTTTTTGTTTTAAAATTTATCATGGCCTATAGTAAAACATTTTTTACCTTTAATACCATAATACGTTTTTGTACCGTTAAAAACATATTGAAATATATATATATATATATATATATATATATATATATATATATATATATATATATATATAGATATATATATATGAGACTTGACATAAGAATCAACACTGCGTGGCGACTCTCATTTTCACACCACAATCGTATATTTTGCTATGAAGATTGCACTGAGGCATGAAACTGACATTCTCCAACCCGTGTTGATTTCTATTTCAACATTGTGTTTGAATTCTCTCTCGTCGATATTCATCACTCTTCCTCAATAAATATAGCAAATTCTAAACACACACATGTAGTGAGGAAGATAAATATTTGGTATACGCCATAAGAAACAATGTTCACCTACACATATAGGCAAGCATTTACCTCCGAATTGCATAAGTAAAACTGAGCTAAAATCTCAGCAAATACATTCTTATAAGATAGATATAAAGAGATGAAATAAAATAGTATCCAGTAACCGGCACACGACAAATTCAAACAAAGATTAATACCGTCTTAAATAGACATTTTACATTAACAGCCTGCGTTTGCCTTTCAATAAGTAGGCGTTATATTCAGAAAATTCTTCATGGCAGAGCATTTTCGGTTCGTTCAAATTACAAGTTTGGTAAGCACAGGCACAATTTTCTAATAGCGTTATGATTAAGAGACTGACTGGGCGACTTCAGTTGTTTGCTTTTTAGTTGTGTTGATGTTATGTTTACGATCGTTGTCCTGCTGAAACATTTAATAGTTCTTTTTTAAGACTTGACTAATAAAAGGAGAGTCTTGTTCGATCTATCTTTACATGGTCACATTCATTCTTCATTCGATTATTTAAAGTCATCCTGTTGTATTTTTTTAATCGAGTTCACTCCTGGTGACAGTAAAGCTACTTTGATACAAGGAGATACTGGGCGTGAAATAATACTAAAATAATGAAACATTAGTACCGAGAACACAAAAAGAGTAATCAGGAGAACAGTAGATATCGATTGACATTGCATTTAAATCTTTGGAGATTAAAAAATTGACTGGGAAGCATGGCGCTGAAAGAGTTCCACTAGTGAGAAGTGCGAGAAAAACTGTTAGTATAGAACTTAGGTTATATCGAGCAAACTCAATAGTAAATTGGTGAGACGCCGACACGACACTGAACCAACTTTCTTAGCAGCTGACCTAGCAATGGATTCAATATAATCTGTCCACTTCATGTCAACCGAGAATGTTAGCCAGAGAAGATGCAAGGAGCCCTTCTTATGGAGGTTAGCATCAGCCATGCTGACAGAAGGCAGCAAGGGGCCTCTATGATGATTAAGAGAGCACAGTTTAGTTTTGGAGGTGTTAAAGTTAACAACAGATTGAAGGTCGTTTTTGATATCAGCCCCCAATTTTACATTATTGGACTGATCAGACTATTGGAACAGGTATATAATGAAAAACAACCCCATACCATTGCATTATTGCGTATATACAGGGTCCTCCTGCTTGTGTGGTAGGGTGCAGAGTCACGTTGCCCGAAAGAGATACCCTCTTGACCCAAGGGAGCATTACCCCCTCACCAACAAATTCGGGAGTTCTTTTCTTAACAGAACAATCAGTGAGTTTTCGAGCTGCCGTACGTTTGTAATGACTATTAGACTCATCCAATTCTTTCCGAATCCTCTGCATTGTACTCAAATTGGCACCCAAATACTCTGAAATCTTCTTATTTGAGCTTCCGGTGGGAATTCCAAGCAGTACTGCAAGCCGTTTCCAAAATTCTGGCGGCGTGAATTGCTTCATGGTGCTCTTTTTCTTACAGATGGTGCCCAATTGACCCTACTATACTGTGCAGTCAACAAAATCAAAAAACAACGCACATGCGCGAAATTAAAATTCTAAAACGGCGACCCATTGCACCCTATATATATATATATATATATATATATATATATATATATATATATATATATATATATAGAGAGAGAGATTAATCAATGCGATTATTGGCGACATCCATCGCTAGAAAACATAATATATGCATTAAAATCCTGTTCATCCATAGTGCGAGTTTTGATCCTTGAAGAAAAACTTGTTGTCTGTAGTTTTTCAGTTTATTTGATGTTAAAATGCTAGTACTTACGGACTTTCTTCAAGGATCAAAACTCGCACTATGGATGAACAGGATTTTAATGCATATATTATGTTTTCTAGCGATGGATGTCGCCAATAGTCGCATTGATACTTCTGATTAATTCTATGTGTGATTATTCTTTGTATGTAAATCATATGCTGCCTAATGTTTTATTTATTTATATATATATATATATATATATATATATATATATAGAGAGAGAGAGAGAGACCCGGCCCCCTAAACGTATAGCCACAGGCTTACCACTTTTGGTGATACTGCTGTTGGTTCTGTGACAAAATGATTTTGAGGAAGTAGATTGGTTACCCAATCGGTTTTGAATCCGAGTTGTCGTTCACATGGACAAGGCTGTGTGAAAACGAACGCAACGGCCTCGTCTGGAATTCACCAGTCCTATTCTCTGCTCTAATAAGCAAGGCACTACACACGCATTGCATCATATCACATCTTATCATAATGTGTGTGTATGTGATTACGATTTTTTTTTATAACCTATGTTCCTAAATCGATGAACTTTTGTTCAAGAGTAATGAAAAAGACATTAAATTTATATACTGGAAATATTAACATTGCTTAGTTAATACCGATTTGAAAATATTAACTTATGTATTAATGTTTATGAAAGCGTTTATAACTTTTTTTGACACAAGCCTGTAATTGAATAATGAGACCTGGCTCAAAAATAAAATATATTAAGCAATTCTTTTCAATTCTCTACTGTTTGCTTTCCCTTAAGCCTTCGCAATTTCTTGGATGTCTGCGTGTGGTCTTGTGTTGAGTAAATATGCCATTCAATCGTAACCTGGGGAGGAACAAAACGAAAGCTCGAACGACGAGTAGAAAAATAATGAAAAAGCTTGACAGAAAAAAACAGAAATTTGACCAAATATGTAAAAAGTAAATTTACAGATAATATTTTTACTTTTCATATTCCTCTACCCGCCACCCACTGTGAAGAGATCGTTTTCTTTGTATTAGCTTTCTTTGGGTTTTTTTTTTTTTTTTTTTTGGTGGGGGGGTTCCTTGTCTTTTTATTCGGGGTTAGGGATTCTTCAGCTTCAACATCTTACGTCTGAACTCTTTCCCCTCGATACTAATTTAAGACCCCTACTTGCTTCTGCCCCATGTCAGCTCTTTTGCACGCAACATGTTTATTCATCTATTTTTATTTCCTGCACGAATCTTCTTCACATAAGCCTGGTTCTTCAATTAGATTCTTCCACATTATGTGAGCGATCATGGCTCTCTACAATTTCTTATTTTTGTAGCTCTTAGTAATAATTGAACTTGTCTTCGAGTTTCCATTTGTTTTCTTGATCTTCGTCTTATTTCTCTTTTTCTGTTTACCATTATTTTAATTCCATCAAAATCTTCTTTCTCTCTAACTTTTCTCACTACTCTCTCTCTCTCTCGTTCTCCATTTAATCTTTCGTCTTAAATTCTCTTATATCATCTATAAACTGGATCCCCATAAAGTATGTGGACCTAATGATATCCTTTCAATAGTCGTTCAGAAATGTATTCTTCAACTGGCTCCTATTCCCTTTAAACATTAAAATAAATGCCTTGCTCCTTCTGGCTTTCCTGTTTGTTGGAAATTGTCTTCAGTAGTATCAGTCTTGAAAAATTCAGGTGAACAATCTGATCCTTCTATCAGCCGATTAACCTTCTACCTCTTTTTCGCAAAGTACTAAAGGCTCTAATCAACTATGAACTGGTTAATCACCTCGCATCGTAGTGTCTTCTCTCGGTCAGTTGCTGATGTATTAACAATTATTACTGAAAGATTGTCAAGCTTTAAATAAGAATGGTGATTGATGAAGGTGCTCCCCTATGTTGTATCCTTGTACCTGCGTTGTTCCTTTTTCATCGCTGACCTTCCTCATGTTTTCAGCTTTCAACTTGGCATTTATGCTGATAACAAAACCGTTTACTTTGTTTTAATACTAAGTCTGATCGGTTGGATATGCTGAAATAGGCAGTTGATCTCAAAAGTTATCTAAAATCTGCTATTAACTGACATAAGAAATAGCTTTTTAATTTTAACACTTCCAAAACAAATCTGCTTTCTGTTAATCATCTGCGAGAACATATTCTGCCTTCCATCAGCATGGCTGATGCTGACCTCCAGCAGAGTGAGTCTTTGCGCCTTCTCTGGCTAACGTTTTCGCTTGATATGAAGTGGAGAGTTTATATTGGATCAATTGCTAGAACTCCTGCTAGGAAAGTTGATTCACTGTGTCGTGCTAAACAATTTTTCTCTCCAGAATTTACCATAGACATTTATAAATGTACCATTTGCCCATGCTTAGACTATTGCTGCCACTGCTGGTCTGGTGCTCCTGCTATATATTTAGAGATTTTTGATAAAATCCAAAGAAGAATCTGGCTTCATTCACTTTTCCGTTGTCATAATCTAGCTTCCCTGTATCTTTTCTATAAATAATTTCATGGTAATTGTTCTGATGAACTTTGCTCTATGGTACCTAGGCTTTATGAATTTAGGCGTAGTACTAGACTGGCAATGATGTTTCATCATTTTACAGTTAAAATGGCCTGATGTAAGTTATTTGTTAACAGTATCTTTTCTCGCATGTGGAACTCTACCGACTTCTTGCTTTCCAGCCAACTTTAATCTTCAAAAATTTAAATGCTAAGTCAATCATTATCTACTGTCTTCTTGATTCCTCCTCTTTTATTTTCCTCACTTCTTAATGTTTTTCTTTGTCATATTCCTCCGTACTCAATAACCCCTTGTCTTGCTTGGGGTGAAGTGATTAAAAATACTTCTCTCAAATTCTACCTTTTTCATTTACCCTTTACTTACTTTTTTCTTATTCCTTGTCTATAATGAATTATTTTCCACGCTGCAACCTCTTTCCCCACAGACTAAACGTCTCAAGCTACTCTATCGCTATTTCCATGGAAAATGTTCTGAAGAGCTACATTTCCTAACTCTACCAGTTCAGATTTTTACAGATGACCTGCCAACCATCCTCATTCCTTTCGTATTTCGACGGTAAGAAAGAAGTTTCACTCAAACAGCTTCTTACCAATGACCGCTGCTTTGTGGAACAGATGTTTCCATAAATACGACAATGTTAAACTCTTCATGTCTAAAATCAACCACTATCTACTTTAAATATCCTTATAATTAACAACTCTTACGTTCATGAAACAACCACGTTCAGTAACTCTCTACCCTGAGTGGCTCTTGGGCCTTGTATTTTGTAAAAAATAAAATTAATCCTGCACTAACTTATCTATCAGTTCCTATCTCTTCCTCTATCTTTCATCATAGCATTTTTTCATCTATTTTTTCTTGCACCCTCCCTCTCGTTTCGTCTGTTCTCTCCCTCCCTCTCGTTTCGTCTGTTCTCTCCCTCCCTCTCGTTTCGTCTTTTCTCTCCCTCCCTCCCTCTCGTTTCGTCTTTTCTCTCCCTCCTCCCTCTCGTTTCGTCTTTTCTCTCCCTCCCTCCCTCCCTCTCGTTTCGTCTTTTCTCTCCCTCCTCCCTCCCTCTCGTTTCGTCTTTTCTCTCCCTCCCTCCCTCCCTCTCGTTTCGTCTTTTCTCTCCCTCCCTCCCTCCCTCTCTTTCGTCTTTTCTCTCCTCCCTTTCTCTTTCCTCCTCTCCCTCCCTCCCTCCCTCTCGTTTCGTCTTTTCTCTCCCTCCCCTCCCTCCCTCTCGTTTCGTCTTTTCTCTCCCTCCCTCCCTCCCTCTCGTTTCGTCTTTTCTCTCCCCTCCCTCCCTCCCTCTCGTTTCGTCTTTTCTCTCCCTCCCTCCCTCCCTCTCGTTTCGTCTTTTTTCTCCCTCCCTCCCTCCCTCTCGTTTCCTTTTTTTTTTTCTCCCTCCCTCCCTCTCGTTTCCTTTTTTTTATTTCTCCCTCACCGCCAATTATTCACTGTCATTTTTCTGTCTTCTTCTCTTCTGACTTTTCTGCATTATTCTTTTCTCACTTTTCTTTTAAGTTCATTTTCTTTTCTCTTTGTCGCTTTCTTTTTAATTTCTTTCCCTCTTCTTTCCCTTACTCTCTTTCAATCCTTCATCCTTTCTTTTTCCTTCCATCTCATCTGGCGCACTATCGCATTCGCAATTTTCTTTTTATTTTCACTTGTTTCTTATTCATTATTTTGTGTGCCCATTTCATCTGCAGACATCCCTTATACCCGCCACCCCTGTTTTAAACTCCATTTAACTACCACCACCCATCTAATGCTATTTCGTCTATTCAACCTTTTCAGACCACAAAATAAAAAATAAAGTTGTCTTTGTCGTTTCTTGAAGATAGTTAATCTTCTTGACATTTAGGAGAGAAATAGAAATAAAGTAGAAAAGAAGAAAAAAAATGCTTGAAGGAATTTCTTGTTCCAATTCAGAGACAATTATCCACAACAACATTAAAACTCCCAAATAAACATTTTCAAACATTTAAGAGAATTACCTTTTATGTTTGTTTCTATTTATAGCCGGTGGGATTTCTACAGATATCGGAAACAGGTTTCACACTGATCAAAGTTTATTTTCCTCCTGTTATTTATGCCGAATGAAGTTCAGCTTTTGAAAACTCTTCGAAAGAGAAACACGTTTAAGCAAACATCTATTTCGTTGTCGTTCGTTCTTACCTTTTTAAGCTTACGCCCTCAGTGCTTTGAGTAGTCGATGAAAGACTTTACGCCCTCAGTGCTTTGAGTAGTCGATGAAAGACTTTACGCCCTCAGTGCTTTGAGTAGTCGATGAAAGACTTTACGCCCTCAGTGCTTTGAGTAGTCGATGAAAGACTTTACGCCCTCAGTGCTTTGAGTAGTCGATGAAAGACTTTACGCCCTCAGTGCTTTGAGTAGTCGATGAAAGACTTTACGCCCTCAGTGCTTTGAGAGTCGATGAAAGACTTTACGCCCTCAGTGAAAGTCGATGAAAGACTTTACGCCCTCAGTGCTTTGAGTAGTCGATGAAAGACTTTACGCCCTCAGTGCTTTGAGTAGTCGATGAAAGACTTTACGCCCTCAGTGCTTTGAGTAGTCGATGAAAGACTTTACGCCCTCAGTGCTTTGAGTAGTCGATGAAAGACTTTACGCCCTCAGTGCTTTGAGTAGTCGATGAAAGACTTTACGCCCTCAGTGCTTTGAGTAGTCGATGAAAGACTTTACGCCCTCAGTGCTTTGAGTAGTCGATGAAAGACTTTACGCCCTCAGTGCTTTGAGTAGTCGATGAAAGACTTTACGCCCAGTGCTTTGAGTAGTCGATGAAAGACTTTACGCCCTCAGTGCTTTGAGTAGTCGATGAAAGACTTTACGCCCTCAGTGCTTTGAGTAGTCGATGAAAGACTTTACGCCCTCAGTGCTTTGAGTAGTCGATGAAAGACTATGAGGCCCAAAGTTCTTCCTAAAACATTCACTTAAAAGTTACTCTAAAGACGGAAAACTAATACCAAGAACGTTTTCCCAAATAACTGGTTAAATTTGTGGGCTTACTGTAACCAGCGAGGCACATGCGCCCTTTTCACATCTAATGTGCGGCTCGTAAAATATGTCCACTTTTACATAAGAGTAGATGAGAAAAACATTCAAGATATAAATATTATAAGAAAAAATAATTATATATTTATCATTTCTATCTTTTGTTATTTTAGTTACAGTAGAAGTGCTCATATCCGAACTTCAGCGTAGTTCGGATATAATTTGGCATGTGTAATAAAACTATAACTTAAAAAAAAAACACAATTATATTAAAAAAATTAAGTGTCTCCCGAAAGTAAATATTAATTTACAATGTTTTATTTTTAATTGTTTCATTTCTTTTCTCATTTCACTTACTCTTTCCGCTGTTCTAATTTTTTAAAATTAAGGCATTTCTGCAAATTACGTGCACATGTATATTATGAACAACTGAACAAAGATAGTTTCTCCATGAATTTGATAACTTCATCAATAGCTTTCGCTGCTGAGTCCTAGACTTCTTCATCATCCTTCATATTTTCATCATTATTGAAAGAATTTCATTCTTCTATTTCTTGACAATCCAAATCATTTTGAAACGATTCTAGCATTGAATTCTTTTGTAATTCATTAGCGTATTCATTTATCCATTCTTTTAACTCATCCAAAGTAAGTCTTCAGTGGATCATCTTCAAGCGTAAGTTTTAGTGTTTCGATCACTCTTCAATCCTTCTTTGTTAATTTGCAAATTTAACGAATTAGGAGATTCGTCCAGTTTTTCAATAATCTCTAATTTCTGTCGTAACGTGAAAGAATTTCTTTACCTTTTTCTTTCAGTTGAATTTTCTTCTGTGCGAGACATTATGGATTGAGAAATTTCAAGTTACTCACAAAGAAAAGAAAAATATTAGAATGTAGCATATTACTACATCTAAATTGCAACACTGAGAGGTTCGGATATGAGGACTTCTAATGTATTTGTTAATGAAATGTAAATTGGCATATTTTCTTCCTTCTTCGCATTATTCATTACTCTCTAAAATACTCACAGTATTGTTAGAATAATCATCGTTCAAGATTTTAAAATGAATTCGTATATATTTCCTACGCTGTGGTTACTGAAACTAATACAAATTAACAATTTAAATTACTAGATAAAATAATAAATATTATTGCTTACGTATATTTTTTTTATCAAATTTAATAAGAAAATGAGTATAAAACAAAACGCATTTCTGTTGGCTGGTTGATTTTGTTCAGCTGCATATCAACACCTCTAGGGGTTATTTAATGCCAAAATCTAAATTATGGCTTCAGCTAAATATATTTTGAATGTAATTGTACGTCTTCAACCACAGATAAAATGTCTTGTTGGTAATTCTCCTATAAAATATATTGCTGGTTATTTTGCTTCAAAATTGTATTGTTGGTAAATTTATTATATTTTTATAGTTTCATAGTGTTTTGTTTTCGTCTGTGAGTACATTATTTGCCCATAGCTAGTCGATAAATCGGGGAACAGCAGTAATTAATAGGTGGTTCCAAGCTCCTCAAAATCTTTAAATTTCCAATCAGACTCCTTGCTGCTGGATGTAGTTTATCGTCATACCCAGGACTAAACATATTTGTGTAAAATTGGTTTATTTTTGTTGCTCTGTGACTTGTGAAGTATTTAGTACGCGATAGTTAAATGAAGCAAGTTTGGTCTACCCTTGGTATAAGTAAATATTTTTATTCTGTTTCAGGAATGTACACACACACATATATATATATATATATATATATATATATATATACACACATTAGAGTATTGTGCGACTTTTTATTATCAGTTTTTTACGCCAAAAATAGGGGTTTGCACTGTACATAGGTGATTTCTTTAAAGAGGTTAAGTCATGCATTTTATATACAGGTAATTTCTTTCTGTTAAAATTCATGCAAAAACATTCAAGAGTCGCACTATAAATGAAGTCGCCTTATACACGAGCATATCCGGTATATATCATACAACATTTAAAAATACGTGAATTTAAGAGAATTTAACGTATTTTTTAGGTCAGTAGAACTTCTGGAAATAGTGCTCAATATATAACTAGAGCTATAATATTTAATAAATCAAATGTTTAATTGACTTCTCTTAACTAAGCAAATCATAAAGTCAACTGAAAATTTATTGATATATAAAAAAATAGTAACGAAACAAAAGTTAGTCTCAGCTTATTTAGGTTTGAATAAAAGACAAAACTGTAAGGAAAAAGCGTTGGCATTTTTTTAGGATAAGAGGAACAATAAATTAAACGACCTTATCAGATCCGAAGATGAGAAAGTTTGTTTTTTATATATATATATATATATATATATATATATATATATATATATATATATATATTATATTTTTTCAAATGCTCTTTGGGGGATTATCAAGAAGAGTTTCAAACGAACAATACCAGAATACGCATTAGTTGAAGGACGCCATACTCTGCGATTTATAGTACTTGAATGCTAAAATTAAGCACTAATTATTCAAGTTACATAAACGATGTGCCTTCGAGAGGCTGCATCCCGAAGTCTAGTCGTTTCTTTCATCTTATTTGCTGCTTATTCCATTTTTTAAAAACTTCGACTGTTAAATAAACAGAACACATTGAAAATAATGAAAATGTAACTTGGTAGATTTTTAACTGTAATCTTTTATTCTTGGGACTCTGTCTTTTTCAAACAGCTACTTTAGTAATTTGGCTACAGCAGACGACATTCAAATAAGACAAAACGCTATATTCTTTACTTTTTCTACTGCTACTGCACAAGTATCTTGTTTATCATCTAAGACATAAATGTTATTATATCTAATCTTCACTTTTATATGCCGTGTTCTTTCAGGATGTGGGCAATTATTGCTCTCCACAACTTCCTCTCATTTGTAAGTCTTTGCAACATTTGGCTCTCTTCCTGTTCTGTCATCCATTTACATAAGATCATTACTCGCTGTTTCCATCTGCCCCTCTTCAGTATGTCCTATGAGTGTCAGATTTTCCAAGCTGTCTTTCTTCATTGTGTCATAGTAATTTCAGCTATATCTTAAAAACTCTAAGTGTCCATTTTGTTTCTATTTTCCTTAAAACTTCATCGTGGCCTACCTTCTGTCTATATTTTCAACATCCTTCTGTAGAACCACATTTATATTACGTCGAGTGTTCCCTTCATCTGTGTGGAAATTATCCAGAATTCACTGGACGTTTGATAATATATAGAGGTTCAACACTGTTTTTAAGGATGTTTTTTTTCTGTTTTTAATTATTTTGCTGTGATTTTTGAAAACATGTTTTGCTATTCAACTGCACTTTCTGATTTTGCATTACGCAGTATAAATGATGTGCAAAATATGTCGTAGTTTTGGTTGAAATTTATCTATAAATTTCTCACACTCAATACCAATGATAGTAATATATTTATTACTGTAAAAAATACAATAATTGTTGCACAAGGCTAAAGGTGAAGTGGGGAAAGGCTAGTCTTCGCTATCCTACTCCTAATTAATCACAATCACGACCCATTTATTCATTTGCCACAAGAACCCATCCCTCACCAATCAATTCCGCCTATACCACAATGCCACACATTCACAGGGGACCTAAAAAACACGCCATAGTATAAAAATCTCATGAAAGTTTATAATGTCTAATAACAAAATTATAAAATTTTCACGACATGGTTATTTTCTAAGCGTAGCGTTGATGTGGCACAAGGCCGAAAATATGGAGCACCTAGTGAGGGTTGAACTCACTTTTCAGTCGTAAATGATCTAGCGAGATAAGCTTGCTAACCATTACACCACATCGAGGTGCCCAAAATGCCAGTAATAAGAATATTGCTTTTTCCTTGATTTTTCTTTTTTTATTGCTTGCATTTGATGTGTTCTTTGCTTTTATACGGCACTATTTTGCCTCGTTTACATTAAACTTCCGTTTCATAACAATAATATTTGAAGAGAATCTTCTATTCGCGTTAGAGCTGGACATAGCAATTAGTTTAAAATAAATAAAAAAAATATCCCTATTTTTAGTAAACGAAATGCATTCCTTTTTTTTAAATCTACGTTGTTTTTTTGTTTTTTTTTTAAAGAATATTTACACATCAATAATATTTTAGCTATGCAAATTTTAATTTATTGATATTTAAAGATTAATTTGCGTTTTAACCACTCCGTTTAAACATAACTACTCGAAAACTAAATATACTCTAATAGAAATTTTCAAGAAAAGTCAGTGATTGCATTAAGAATAAAATGTGCTTAGAATTTTTATCAATTTTGTAAATGAAATGTTCTCGAACGTCTTTTAAGCGCGCCCACTCTGATGAAAGGTTTAGATGGGCGAGAAAAAAAAGACAATTATTTCTCTTAGTATATGCAACGTATTTAGTTGTTTTGGATAGTAATTAATGGCAACATAATTTCTGGGCCCTGAAATATTTTTATTTCTTGAACGCTCGGTAGCTGAGAGCAATAAAACTATGTCAGCGGGTAACTTGTAATGCCAGCATTATAAATCCACTTTCGTATTTTAACATACAAGAAAATGGAGTTTTATACGATTTGCGAGCTAGTTGTGATGAAAAAAAATACATTCATGTTTTGTTTTTTGTTTTTTTTTGTTTTTTGTATGTGTCAAATTAGTTTATTATGTGAGAAAACATTTCAACTTATCGCATAAAGCAAAACTCGTCAATCAAAATGACAGCTTCTTATAGGCATTCTTTTAATCTGACATTGAACAGGTTTTATTTCATCTCATAGTGCGCTCAACAAGACATGAATATAGATTTCCTGCAGTTTTTATCATGAAAGATAAACAGAAAAAAAGAGATAGTGTTTCGATGCTTATAAACTCTTAAAAAAGTTATGGGATGAACAATCAATGAAACTTTTTAAATACAGCGAATTTTCTAGCAGATTTTTTTTTATTAACCTAAATGATTAAAATCCTTCAATTAGCTAACTTAGATGCCAGAAAACTTTAAAAATGAAAATATCACAATTACAAAAATCATAAACTTTCCTATTTAGGTCGTTCTCCTTTTTAAGCCATTTAAAAATCGATTGATTTTATGCTGATTTTCTAAGTATAGCTTAGATAAGGCACAAGGCCAAATGGATGGGGGACCCAGAGATGATCGAACTCATATATAATTAGTTATAATTCTTCTAGCGAGACAAGCATGCTGATTATTACACCACGTTGAAGTGCCATAAGGATTTTCTAAGCGTAACTTAGTTATGGTACAACGCAAGAAAGTGTAAGACGCCCAGTGTAATTATTCTAGCGAATCAAGTTTGTTAACCATTACACCACTTCCAATTGTCCATCTAGGTTGATTTTAGGTTTTGCAAGAATAAACAGCATAACAATTTGTTAATCATTTGGTTGATGCTTTACATCTAAGGTACAAACCAATAGTCACTCTTCTGTGGCTCTGGCATGTTACTAGTCCTTCCAGTACTAATGTTCGTTAAGTCAGTCTTTCATTTTGAAATAATGGAACAAAAATATTTTTGTTTAATTTTCCATAATTTGTATTTTAGGATTAATATCAGAAAATATATCTTTTCTTTTATACAGAACAGAAAGTATTACCATATATGCTAAATTTATTATAGAATGTTTCATAAGACAAAGAATGAGGCTTTTGACTAATTTCAGTGTTCATATCTAATATAGAAATTTCAAAATGGATGAAACTTTTGCAAATGAACAACGAAATAAATCTAGGGGTCTATCCATCTAATTTTAAACGCTGTAACCTACTCAAATTTCCGACATTGTTAGCAGTTTTATACGTGCATTAACATTAATGCAGATATTTTGGCTTAATTCTTGATGATGCGTAGATCATTAAAATTGATAACTGCTTCATTTGGTTTCTCTGTTCACACTGTTTGAATTAAAACTGGTTTACATCGTTGTTGAGCTTAAATAGTTTCATCTGTTGTTTAATCTGGTGATCAAAATGGAAAACACATGCCTCCATCTTCGTCTTTTTGTCTATAGGTAATCTAACCTCTGTTTTTCTTATCAGCGTAGGATACAAAGAATTTTTTCCAAATTTAATCCATCTGCAAATAAGTCACACACACATATATATATATAGAGATAGAGAGAGAGAGAAAAAAAATAAGATATTCACATTGCCTTACATGGAAAGTGAACATGATTTTTTCACTGCTGTCTCTCATATATATTTTTATATATATAATTTGTCTATTTGAGCAGAAAATCCTCTTTTTATACAAGTTACGTTAAAAAATGACTGACAAGCTACTGCGGTTAATTTTTTTATTATTTCACTTTTCTTTTCTGGGCATAAATTATGTAAAAACTATCAGAATGCACTGCATGGCCGAGCGCTTTCGGCTATTCTTTCAGCCATTGTCAACGATGATTTTATTTTTAGCTTTAATAACATTTTTCAATAACATCAACTATGAACACGGCCACAATGTGCTATGTTTGAAGAATAAAAACATTCTTATAACTCCAGATGCATCCATACATGTATCCAAAATATCCTTATATTCAGTTAAAATTAAAAATAAAATTATCCTTTATAATGGCTAAAAGAATAACCGAAAGCGCTTAGACATGTAGAACTTTCGGACAATTTCTAAAAATGTCCAAAAAACAAAATAAATATATAAGAACACAAGAAAAATTGAATAAAAAAATTGTAGCCAGCCGTTTTTAACGAAACTTATGTGTGTGTGTGTGTGTATATATATATATATATATATATATATATATATATATATATATATATATATATATACACACACACACAAAATTCCCAAGAGGGTAGAATCCAGGTAGTACTCAATGTTCAGGACAGAGTAAGAATTTGTAGGTCTGATGAATTGGATCGTGATTACGATTCCAATGTAATAAATTATAACCATGGAATATTAGTGTTTGAGCCTTATATATATATATATATATATATATATATATATATAAGACCAACCTATTATTACATTTTCCCCATCACAAAAAACGCTTTGATGGTGGAAACGTTCTCTAATGAGAACTAGATTCACGTGTTCGTTGAAGCTTTTTCATATCGGAACCTGCGAAATTTTACTTAGACGGAATCGAAGATCTGCCTTAGAAGTGACAATGTCATTGCAAATAAAGGTGAATATGTAAATGAATAAAATGTAATTGTATTTTGTCTTTAAAGAACAAACTTGATAAACGGAAATTTTTTGACTCGAACAAATACATACATAGACATCAACTGCCTTTTTTTTTTTTTTTTTTTTTTTTTTTTTCGAAAAAGTAACGAGTAGAAAAAAAGAGGCAGTGAAGGTAGAGTAAGTAAGCAAGCTTGAGAAAAATGAAAATATGTGAAATGAAATTGGAAAAGAAAAATTTTAGCCTGATAGACTTGGTTTGTTTTGTTGTAATACTTTATCCCATTCTATGTTCTAAAGTGAAATGAGACCCTTTTTCTTTCTGAGCATGACTCAGACATTAGGTAGAAAGGAAAGTAAGTGTTGTGAATAAGAAAAACTTGCTTGTTTACAAGACTTACGGCCATATCACGTTGAAACACCGTTTACCGTACGATCACCGAAATTAAGCAACATCGAGCCTGGTCAGTACGTTGATGGGTGACCGCTTGCTGCAAACTTGGATGTGCAATTGGCCTAATGGATAATAGCTCGGAATTGTTAATTCCAGTTGTGTTCGCTATATTCACATACGCGCAAATACCCTTGGGGGTGGGGAGATAGGAATCCACATTATCTCCCCCAGTTATGTGTTTATTAATAAGATTTGTATCACTAAAACATTATCTCACAAAAAATTTTCACAATCTAAAATATTTTCTGGCTTTAAATAACCTTCAAAGGTTTGATAAACGAATCAACCGATCATTGCTTGTTTACAGAAGCTGAAAATAAATATTGCCGATATGTTCAAGATCATTTTTTTTTTTTTATTAATTTGGCAATGAAAAAAAAAACACTGCAAGTTCGATTAAGATTTCATACATTCAAAATATGGAGATAGCAAATAGAGAAATCTATATCAGCATATATCGTAAGCGACAAACGGATGGTTGAGTCCAATGATGACCGGAAAGATTTTGATCACCTCTTGCCACTAATAAACGGCTGACGCTTTGAACTCGATAAACGATAGGACGCAAAACAGATGATCACAAAGTAGATGGAAGTCGAGCACTGCATGGGTCACACGTGAATCAATATGACAATATTTTAAGCATCAGAGTTGACGTCTTTTACACCCCACGTACTCCAAACTGAACTGCTGTACTTGTAAATGGATGCTTCGAAAGTAATGCCACTTATTTATTTCCGGGGAATCTATAATAAATACAAGTACCATTAAGAAAATTGGATCGATAAAGTTTTCAGTGAATGCTTATTTTTCTATATAGTCACCAACACTGGTTAGGTATTTGTAGTAGAATACCTACGGACGATAAGACCAACATACAGTAGTAATTACTGTATGTTGGTCTGCAGTTGAAGGTTTATTTCCAGCTGAACTGGTCAAACTCTCTGCCTCCGGGCACATGAGGTTATGTCGAAGGGCAAAGTCTCGTCTCGTCTCGGAAAACAGCTACCCGGCTCCGTTTTAGACGGGGTCTACGGGTAATTTTTGGCTGAACCTACGGGCTCGGATACCCCCACCTTAAATTCGGCCTTGTGCCACATCTGACTGCGTAAGGCGGTCGGTAGATATCCTACAGGTGGAGATTCATTGTGGAATTCACTTAACTCACTTCTAGCAGTTGACTAATACTTCTATGCGCCGCTGACGAATCTTATGTGTGTTGTTCTTGTCCTAAGTATTATCGTTCATTACCAACCTTCGTGTGATTATTCTATTCAGTAATCTTCCCTATGTTACAACAGTATTTTTGAGTCGCTTTTGATTTTGCGCTTTATCAAGTGCAAAAACACGCATAACCTGTTTGGTTAAACTTATCGTTGTCGCTGCTGCTAAAAACTATTACCAACCGCCTAATTCTGTTAACACGCGTTGTTTGGATTCTATAAACAGTCATTAACCACCATGAATGCCAATGGATAAAAGAATCTTTGCGCATGAAGTAATTTAATGATGCACTTCTGCTTCATACACACTTTCTTGTCAAACGATATTTTGTCAGATTGCTATCTGTAACAAATCAAAAAAAAAGATTTCACGAATATTTAAACCGGTAGATGTAAATAAATAAATATGCTGTTTAATGATTAAAGAGAGCATCTTCTCAAGTGTGGGAAAAAAATTTAAAATATTTAATTAATATATAATTTCTTACATCATTATATTTTTGTTTGGGATGATATACCAGTTTTTTTTTTGGGGGTATTTTAACACTAGCAGCCATACCCAGCTGGTCGATCAGAAAAAGCGTTCAATTAGAATGCAGCAAAAACAACAATGTTTAGATGTAACCGAGTTTATCTTCTTCACTTACTTTAAAGTACTTTCATTAAGAACATTTTGAATTAATGCAGTTACTGAAATAACAGAAGTAGTCTGTATTTATTCAATCGAAGTTAGCCAAGGACATAAAGGGGCAAAACACTTCAGACCACAATTATTTTGGAGTCTTTGAAATGCATTTTGTCAGTGTGCTACCAGCGATGTAAAAGAGGACACATTTAAAAAGCAATTGTTAAGTTTGATGAAAACTGGTTGAAAGATCAACGAAAAATAAGAAAGAAACCAGAAGAAATCGCCATTTTTCGTTATTTACGTGGGTTTTCCTTATATGGGTGGACTCGATTATTAATTTAAATGACCGTGAAGCAATCAACTTATTGTTGGCTACAACTGAGTGAAGTTTGTATTAGATTGCTTGAGAATTAAGGGAGTTTTTAGTTTAAAATTGATTTTTCGTTTTTCGCGGTTTTTCGCTAAACGCAGTGACGTAGAAATAAAAATGAGGTATCGTTGAGCTTGTCATGATGTAAGAAACCTACATACCAAGTTTGAAGGAAAAAGTTGAATTTATCGATTTTTGATCAACTTTATCGATTATTTTTTTTAAATTATCGATTTTTTACGCCAAGAACGTATCTCTTACATTGTACAATGTATTGGCCAAGTTTGGTCAAAATCGGTTGGATGGATCTCAAGTGAAAAGGTATCACGCCGACAGACAGACATACAGACATCCTCTGTTATATATATATATATATATATATATAGATCGAAATTAATGTCAACTGCCCTAGAAATTGAAATCCCACAAAAAATGTGTTTCCCGTTAGGAAACACACACCTCATAAAACCCTCGATGTCTACGCCACTAGACTAAGAAAGCAGAGATGTCTTCTCAAACATTGTAGCCATTAAAATAATTCATATGAAATATAAATTTTTCCATTTAATTAGTTAAAATATGTGTGTCTATGCATGTGAAAGTTAATGAGATTTCATCAACACCTTCCTAGTTTTGACCTAAGAAAAAAAATACGCCTGCACATCAAAGTCTAAATTACTCTTCCTCAACACCAACGCAGAAAATAATCCAGTTGTATATTAATTTAATTTCTAGTCGCTGTATTCGCTTCTTTCCTGTCATTTTCAAAGCTGTTTATGTTATCATAAAATTAAAAAGAATATTGCTGCTATGAAATGTAGATCAAAGAATTTTATATTCCTTGATGGTTTATGCAACTCCAGATACAAGAGAAATAAACGAAAAATATAAAGGATGCTACTCTCACAGTAATTCCTAATTATTAGTAAGAAATATAAATATAATTGCAATTTATTTACTGGGAGTTGTTTATCATTATCAAAAGTAATGTTGTGTTTTTCCAAGTCCCCTTTATGGAGAAGTCAGATTTTGGCACAGAACAAAAAACCATTTCCTACACACTGTCAAATGTTATTATGCAAGCCAGTGTTTTCGTATTAACCAACTGATGTTGTTAAAAACTTCAGAATTTATTACTATGAGAAATATATCGAGTGACTTTCAGTCTATAATATCTATCTTTTAATAAAGCACTTTTTACTTTGTTGCCCCGTTTCGAAGGTGTGGATAAGAAATTTCCATTTACTGACAATAAATGACTATAAAGACACTGACAGTGATTTTTTTTTTTTTTTTTTTTTTCTTCATGGGTGACGCTATCATGATTTCGATCGGATACTCTGCAATACAGGCTAAGCTAAATGCCCTCACCCGAACACAATAAAATGACCTCACAAAACCGGTCGTATTATACGTTACCGGTCGTATATGGTTACCTTAGTTTGGGAATAGCACTAAATGCTAGTTAGTTCATTGCACAAAGGTTAAGGACTGACATTTTACGGTGTCTTCAAAACTTGTATATACGTCAATAGCAGGTAATGTCAGTTTCACGAAGACGTATAAGTACGTCCCCAGCAGCGAAAGTGTTAAAATACGGTGTTGTAATTACAGATTCGTCAGTCTTATAAAACGTTTCAACTGTAAACGTACGGTGTTCACCGATCCAAGCCCTGATATTGATGGTATCTGAAAGAATGGTAAGACATTAGCTGGATGAAGACACCATTGTCACTTGCCTAAGTTTACTAGCACCACGCACGTGATAGTTTAAAATGTGAGAGGTATTTCTGCTGCACCATATATTTGATTAACTTAATATTGAAATAATTTGGTACACTATTTTATCGTGATTTAAAACGGATATTTTGAAAGTATAAGTATATAGATATAGGAAGATATAAGTATATAGGAAGATATATAAAACGAGTAGGGAGAGGAAGGATAAGAAAAAATATATATTCAAGAAAGGGATGATTTTTTTTATTTATTAATCTGGCAGATTGTTATTGCTTAAATGTTATTTTTAATAGATACACACATTTGAATAGACGATCCGTTTATTTATTAAACGATATATTTATTTATTTTCGCATTTCGGCCTTGAATATTCGAAAAATCTTATTAGCGAAAAATATGCCCTCTCTGACAGGATTCGAACCGTCATTAGATCTAATGATTTGACTTCTCGGTTACAGAGTACGTCGATGAGCAAACAAAGCTGAATAGTGCCTTCAAACAAAGATTCTTTGAATCATATATATATATATATATATATATATAGCTTTGGCAAAATGAAAAACGTCCTTATCTGCTATAAAGAGAATTCTTGTATTTTACCAACTGAAGGTTTCAGCTACATGAAAAAAGGGATCTGCTAGCGAAATTGACATCCACTCCAAATACGCTGTTCTTCATATGAGAAAACAACACCTGCAGAAGCTACCACAAGTGTTCATAATTGATAACAATAGTTTCAGAAGCTGGAATAACCTCAACTAAAAATATATATCCGAATATAATGAGAACAAAAATAATATATAAATTCTAACGTTCACAGCATTAATTCAAAAGAAAGCTCAATATTGATAGTATTGATAGCATAGCAATAATCATTTATTATAATTTTTCATATAAACAAAAACAATTTACTCACTACAAAGATGCGAACTCGTTTCGGTGCATTTAGTTGCACCTCGACAGGTGAGAACTAATAACATTTTTTTCTTTTCTATTCCTCCTCCTTTGTTTTATATATTTTTGTACATATTTATATAAATGTCGATTTTTGAAGCCTTAACTCAGTATTTCATATGCATTGATGAATTCCTTTGTTGATATGGACTCCTTTCAATTCTATAATACTCATCACTTTCATGAATTGACTTTGTGAACTTTAGTTTCGAGAGTAACGGAGCTCTATTGTTTTCCAGACTCATTCAAGTATGGACCACAAGAACGTGTATAGCCATTTAGCATTTGTTCCTTCTTTCCTGGTTACTTTCAGGACGTTGGCATTTTTATGGCATTTAAGGAGTTTATCTCTTGTTTATTATAATCTGATTTTTCAAATACCTTTTAAAAAGAGATCGCAGTAAATGTTTAATAAAGCTTAGCCGAGAAATGTTTATCTGGAAGCTGATGCAGAAAACTGTCAGCATGTTTTTTTTTTCTGAAGAATACGACTGGAGAGAGTAAAGACGAATGCAATACTTTTTTCTCTTCCTAACTATTGCTATTAACAGAATCATTTTTTAGTTAATTTTTATGAATTGCATAATTTATAGAAAAATAACTTGCTTACTTTCAGGGCATATAAAAGGAATGATATCTATACCCACTATGAAAATAGTCGGTACTTATTCTGCCTAGATTTATCTCCAGTTATTTTTTTTATGCTATTGTTAACCCAATATAAAGCTCAAGAGCCACTCAAGGTAGTGTTACCGAATGATATTGCTTTATGACTGTAAGATTTGTCTATTATAAAGATATGTAGGTTAGATAACGGTGTCCCTAGACTTGAATAGGATTGTGGTAAAGCCTCCGCTTGGGAATGTGTTCCACAAATCGGCAGCTCTTGGGAATATTTATGATTGAGTTGTTTTCTTACAGATAATAAACCCTTTGTAGTTTATTTAAAACCGAAACATATTTTCGATTGTAAGAATAATATATATACATATGTGCGTGTATGTGTGCATATTCTTTCAAGCAAAAATATTTATATGTATATTCTTACAAGCAGAAATGTTATATACATATATATATATATATATATATATATATATATATATATATATATATTTCTTACAAGCAAATGTGTTTTATATATATATATTGCGCAAGTGAATAATGCATTAAGAGCGTTGTTTTAAAATAAGCGCTTTTTCAAGATACAAATCCTACTATTTAACCCATATGTGGGGAAAGGAAATGGATTCCCAGGAATGTTTGCGCGTAAGTTACTGTAACAAATCCGATTGGAATTCGAACTCTGCTTTCCGATTTTTCATTCCGAACTGCTATCCATTATACTACACGCACATCCCCCCCTACCCTAATGGAACTTCCTTCTTACCAACGGAATAAGAATAGTTCGTCCCCGTGTACATGGCATGGCATGGGCGGTCTTAGAAAGGTTTGAACTGATGTAACAAAGGAATGTAGCTCGTCAGAGTATTTGCCATGGAAATAGCGATAAAGTAGCGTTAGGCTTGCGGCTGTCGTTTATGGGGTTTGATGATGGAAAATAATTCATTACCTGCAAAGCCGCGTAATTGCTTTTCAATTCTGTTAGGGTTGGGATTTTTTTTTTCTTATAATTAAATCAGGTTGAAATCCTAAGCTGATGATTGCATTAACACCGTATATATTTTTTCATTAATTTTTTTTAAACCGTTTTATTTATTCCTACAACCTTACCAAACAATGCTGTTGCAATTTCCATGCAAGTTAATATTTAAGAAGCTGATTTCCTAGTCCGACTACCAAGATAGACTGGCTGACAAAGGCTAAAGGTTTTCAACTTGCTTATTATTTATTCATAACTAGAAATTAATGCACGTTTTTTCAAAGAACTTTAGTGCTCACTGATTACATTCTTAGTGTAATAGTTTCGTCTAAAATCTACTTCTGAACTTTAAAAATTTATTCACTAATTAATTTTTTCTTCTCAATAGGAATAGATAGGTTTCTCTAACGTCCGGTTCATAGTCTTTTGAACAGGTTTAACCTTATTCACTGATTGTGGTTGGGTTTCCGGTTCCTTCTAAAGTCTTTTGATTCTCTTTCACTCCCAATAGTCTTAGTGGCATTATCGTCTTGCTTGGGATGAATTGATTAAAATAAAATAATCATTACGCCATTCGAACCTCCAATAAAGTATTTTAGAACGAATTATATTTGTGATCCATGATATGACGAGTAGAATTTACTGAGAATTTTAATTTAATTTGATAAAAATTAATTTCATAATTATTAAGCTTAGGTAGAATTTTGGCACAAGATCTTAATTATAAGGTAACAGTGTGGAAAATCTCTCTAATCAGTCATGAAGATTTATGGGAAAATCTTCTCATGCCTTTATAGACGGATAACCGCCTTAATAACATGAATAACGGCAAAACAAATTTTGATTGGAATTTAATGTTGACTTCATTTAGCGGTTTATTAACTATAGTTGTGGCACAAGGTTTCAAATATGGAGAACCAAGTGAATATCGAACTTAGGATTTAGCGAGACATTGTCGTTTTCTAAGCGTAGCTTAGATTTAACACGAGACAAAAAATATGGGACACCTAGTGAGGATCGAACTCGCTATTCAGTCGTAATTCATCTAACGAGAGAAGCTTGCTAACCATTACACCAGTTTGAAGTGCTCAAAATGATTTTCTAAGCGTAGCTTAGATGTGACATAGGGCCGAAAATGTGGAGCATCCAGTGAGGATCGAACTCACAACTCGTAATTGAGAGAAGCTTTGTAGCTATTGCACCACGTCAAAGTGCCCATGTTGACTTCTTTTAAATATGTAGACATGTTATTTTGATCGTTGCATATTAAACCATGACTTCAGTTTTATCATTCCTCTGCTGACCTTTATTTTCTGTATTGTTAAACTAAATTAAATATTTCTGGCGATAGGAAAATAATTTGGTCAAACACCGAATTTTCTAATTATCTACTTAAAACGGATTTTAGCAAATTTCAGCGCCGGGTCTGTTTATTGTGTATCGAAAAAGGGGACCGTCACTTGTCAGGAAATAAGGCAAGTGCTACTGACAGATTTATATGAGTGAATTCTGAAGTGTTTTCCATCCAACCCCATTTCCCAAAATCTGTCAAGACGCTAAACGGATAACGAGAACTTCAGTTGGAAAAATCGAGCCGACGTTCTCCATTATCCAATTTGGACATTCTTTTTTTAAAAAAAAAAAAATAAAATAAAATGGTATCTCACGCTAACAGAGGAATCTTGTGTGATTTTTCCCTACACGCGTTCCTTTAAAGCGATTCCTAACCCCAATTACACTATTATAGACCAATTTTAATGAAATTGTTCTGCACGCATTTGACATGAAAATATTTATTCTTTACAGACGTCCTCATCTTTGCAGTTATTATTACAAAGTTTCGATCGTTGTGCTCGCCGGCTAACCTTCAGAAACTTTTATCTAATCTGCGGGTGAATCATTCTCGTTCCTCTGTCTATGGCTACATCGTCTCGTTATTGTTTTTTTTTTTATTATTTTTTTTAGCACTACTCAGCCGTGTATCCACTTTATATTGATTGATGTATGTGTTTGATTTTCGATCTCAACGCTATTAGATATTAATTTCATTGTTTAAAAACAAAGTATAAGTTTTATAGTATATATATATATATATATATATATATATATATATATATATATAAAACCAGTATATCGTTTATAGATGTGTTATATATATATATATATATATATATATAATAATCGACTCTCCCGTCGAGATTCGACGTATGAGGGTCAAGCAGATCAGTTTCCAGGACCATCCACACTTTTTGAAGGGACGAATACAGAGACCTGGTGCACCGAATGCCACAAGGTTCCCAAACGACCCTCCGCAGGTTTTGAATTCAGAGTTGTCCTTCTCCTAGACCAGTTGCCATCCAAGGCTATAGAACCCAGTCTGTCCTGTTATTTTACCCATAGCTGGAGGGAGAGTAAGAGGATTCATACCTTTCCCAAGGGTATTAGCACGTAAGTGAATGTAATGGATTCGACTGGAACTCGGCTCTGCGATTCCTGAATCCAAGCAGCTATCCATTACTCCACTATATATTATATATATATATATATATATATATATATATATATATATATATATATATAGTACATCCGAAAGTCTTGTCACCCTTACATAATATTTTCTATTTCAACGCTCTATGGGGAGATAAACATAAACGATGCCAGAATACCTATCATTTGAAGAATGCCTTCCGGTGAGCCTTTGCAACAAATAACAAAGCACCACTTCGTAAAATATCACACAGGACATGGCGCCGCATCATTTTATGCCACGAAAATGATGGATGTCCATACAGACTTTCTCGATGTGTGACAGCGTCAATGAAAGTGAATAAACTGAATCCAGTAGATGTGCTTTGTATTAATATATTACTTGTTTTTCTATTGCTCTCATTACTTCTTGCTATGGTGTTGACAAGATGTTCGGACCACCCTTTATATCGTTTATAGATATAGTATATTTGTATATACCTGGTGTAATAGCAAAATTGTCCAGATAGTGTAACAGAATAATTGTCCAATTGTTAGATTAAGCTTTGAACTGGTGTATCTTAGAAATGATTAAAGATATCTTACTGGAATTCTCCGAGGTTTTTATAATACTATTGAACTTTACTTTGAACAATAAGAATGTATTTAGCTCTAAGTTGAAATGATGATCACTCTTGCTGTTGTGTACTCCTGATCCAATTTTCCTTTCTACTGTTCCCACTTTTTAAAATTTCTTTACCATTCTCTTAATGGTTCTTGAATGAGCTTTGAAGATGGAACCCAGCGTATGAATGTAGGTACCATTACTGAAGGCCTGAATTATCTTTTTCCTCTCATCATTGCTCAGTTGGGAAAACAAATGGTGTCAAGATGTCTAAACATCTTACATGAAAATCTGGAAAAAAAAGACTCAATTTCAGTGTTTTGTTTTGTTTTTTTTTTTGGGGGGGGTGTTTTTATATTAATCTCTTTTGTGGGATGGGCAATTATCCCATGTTGTTACATGATTTGGACAATTTTGCTGTTACACCCGCTATAGTATATCCTTCATAGATATAATATATTCATATAGATAGTATATCGTTTAGAGATATATAGTTTGTCCGAAAGTCTTTTCATCACCCCCCTACCAAAAGTAATGTTAACAATAGAACAAGTAATACTGGATTCACTTTATTCACTTTCACTGATGCCGTCACACATCGATAAGGTCTGTGTGAACGCCATCATTCTCGTGTCAGCCATTTAAGAGAGAGAATTATATTATGTTGGCGTGACAATACTTCCGGACCACCTTGTAGTATAGTCGTATATATTGTATATCGTTTCTAGAAAAAATATTGTATGATTTTTCATTAGCTGTTTTTTTCTTTCTTTTTAATATTTTCTTTGAAGAGTTTGCTATTGTAGGTTCATGCATTGCGTTCAGGTCCAACTAACATTGACAAAGTCTTTTTTTTTTTTTTTTTTTTTTTTATTCGACCATGTTTTATGACCATCGGGACGTGGTGTACCTCTCACTGCTCTATCACTAGTTTCACGGATAGTACTCGGACGAAATACGTTCCTTGGTTCCGCTAGGTCTAAGCTTCACTACTAGGTCCCGCTATCTCACTTACATAGTATCAAATAACCTATATTCCTTCCGTATTCCATCGGCGAAAAGTTCTACTCAGCTTCTTTTCGCGAAACCACTGCTCTGACTCCCAAGAGGATGTTTCCCCGATCACTACAATCACAAGATTTTTAAGTCTAGAGTTAACCGTTATCTTTCCTCCTATCCATATAAGCTACCCTTATCGTAACACTCTATATCGAGTGGCTCCCTTACTATAAAAATAATCAATTAATATCAGATTTGCAAAAAATATCTAAAGCTTAATTTTAATAACTGAAATTGCCATCATGACATCTGGTATTATAAGTTTCTAAAGCGAAAACAAAAACCGGTATCCTGGAGCTATTTTTTTAATCTAACGGTAAATCTGATAATTTAATAACAATTGTACTTGTAACTTAATATTCACACAAGTAATCACTGAGCAGATATGCTGATGTTAAAATCCTGCAAAAGTGAACAGTAGTCATAGCGTGATTTTTTTTTTTTATTGAATCCATAGAAAAATTGAAATTATATATTGTCTGAAATTTATCATTGTCTTTGAAAACACGATCATGCGTCGGAGTTTCCCAAATATATGAGAGCGACAATAGGTAAAGATATTTACCCAAAAATTTAAAATAAAAAAGATGAAAACAACAATGGGTAGATCGAAATGACGGTTTCATTTTTTTTTTTTTCTTTTTTTTTTGTTTTTTTTTTTTTTTTTGTTTTTTTTTTGTTATCTTTTTTTTTTTTTGTTCTTTTTTTTTTTTTGTTCTTTTTTTTTTTGTTCTCTTTTTTTTTTGTTCTTTTTTTTGTTCTTTTTTTTTTTTGTTCTTTTTTTTTGTTCTTTTTTTTGTTCTTTTTTTTTTTTCTTTTTTTTTTTTGTTCTTTTTTTTTTTCTTTTTTTTTGTTCTTTTTTTTTTGTTCTTTTTTTTTTTAAGAACCTGCTAACAATGTGTGGGAATGTGTTACATGCCTTCTCTCCAACCCTGAAAAGAAAAGCTAGTGACTGTTACAAAAGTTGTCCTTATCTTACAAGTTTGTCATACCGAGTTGCAAGAGACTTTTTCTTTTCTTTTTTTTTTTTTTTTTTCATCCACGCGTCAAAAAAAGCACATTCTCTTCGTGGGGTTTTATATAAAATGACTTGACTGACCATTAAGAGTCACATGACCGACCAAGATGAAAGAAATTAACACGACACATGGATAAAAAAAAGTGATGTAAATAGTCCTTATTTTAGAAAAATGGTTGACATCATCAGTTATTGACATAGCACCAGTGTCAGTTATTATTTCTAATCCTAGCTTTTTTTGCTATTGTAAAAAAAAATGTTTCACATAAGTGTGAAATGAATCATTCAGACGTTTTTAATTAAAGTTTTGACGAAGGGAGGATATGAAGCAGTGAACGTTTCTCAGCGCATTGATAATAGCAAAAAGAAAAAAAAAAAAAAAAAAACAGTTAAGTAAAAGTGGGAATTAAGACTTATCGTTCTACCTTCCATGTGTTATCAGACTATCACCAAATGGAAGAATGGAAATATTTTAGCGGTAAAGTGAAAAAAAAAAAAAAAAGAAAGAAGTGAAGAAATACTTGTAGAGCATTTTTTTTCTTTATGTGGACTGATTCAGACCCCCTTTCATAAAGACCAGTCCCCCCGTCCAGAAATGAACGCCTGGAACCATTCCAGTGTTTTAAGTACAGTGATTAAAAGACGCAAGTGTGAAGATTAACGCACGTGTCTCGTTAGTTTTATTTCCGCTAAATTATTCGAGCTAAATTTGTTGATTTTAAAAGTAAGCGAACCAAGCATTAAAACAAAGACTAGTTATTTATCTAGAGATGCGTCGTCTTAAATTCGGCAGACTTACGTTCATATCACGTTGAAATACCGGTACTCGTACGATCACCAAAGTTAAGACGAGCCTTGTCAATAACAAGATGGGTAACGGTCTGGAAATACCAGGTGGTGTAGTGAATAACCTCTCAGAATTGGAGATATTAGAATCCGAATTTCAATTCCAGTCGCGTTCGTTATATTTAATTACACGCGAAATAGTCTTGGGAAAGAGTTGAATTCACAACTGATCCCCCACCAGCTATGGGTTAATAATTAGGACGTGTATCAGAAAATCATTATTATCTGCAAGAAAATTTCTTGCAATCTAAAAATATTTTCTGGCTTTAAATAATCTGCAAACGGTACATAAGCCGTTAAAAGCAAATCAGTCAACCCAGAAAAGCCCCGTTTCAACTTACTTTGTCACAATAGAATCTTATGTATATAAAGTTTTTAGATGTGCTATATTTATGGGATAAAGTGCTCAATATCAGAGACAGAGCGTATGTAAATCTAAATATAAAAGTGAACATTAAAGTCAACACTCAGAGGCGACAGGATCTCTCATGCTGGACGCAATCCTGTCTGACGATTGCGCCCAGCATGAAACAGCCTGTCGCCTCTGAGTGTTGACTTCAATGTTCATACAAACTCATATATTAGTACCACACCATCATAAAACAAGTTTTAAGATAGAGATCATAATTTTCGATTTAACGACTAAAATCGAATAAAATAAATACAGTGTAACCCGGATATAAGAGAGTTGTCGGGACCGGAGAAGAAGTTTCTTATATCCGGGTTTGGTCTATTTTATATACATTAACACAGGCTCTAATTTGGGACCAGAGAAAATCTCTCTTATATCCGTGTTTCTCTTATATCCGAGTCTCTTACATCCGGGTTACACTGTATATCCTATTAAAATCAAATCAAATAAATATAACCTAAGGCACTGATTATGAGTGATGAAGCTTAGTTTATTAAAAAGATTTTGTGCATAATTTTTCATAATTGAATCAGTCTTATCTGTTGTCCTAAAAAAAACTCATAAGATGTCATGTTAATAATCTGAGCCATGCGATCTCTTCTGGGTACATATTCAGAAATAGCGTACTCTGTTTAGTCTCGCACAATATCGTTTATCAGGTCATCTTCTTTTACTTTCCAAGTTCTATCAGAGATCATGGCTCTCCACAATTTCCTATCTTTTGTCTCTCGGAGTAGTTTCCGACCCATCAACATTCTTTTTTGACCCCTTTTCTATCATTCAATTGCACAAACTTAAGTTATTCACTGTTTTTACTGCTTCTCTTGTTTGTTTTTGTTTAGTAATATTTTTCTCTGGTAATCGAAAAAGTAGTTATGTATAAAATTCATATATTTGGAGGAAAAACAAACAGAAATTAGGAAATGATGCTTCCTTCTCAAAAATTATCGCTAACTAATCTGCGATAGGTTTGAGGCGATATGCTTGCAATGAAATGTCTTTGTATTTTGGGGATAATTTTGTCTTGGCGGTCCTCGTTACTATCCAGTCGACAAGAAGCGCACGTTAATAATCTTAAATTTTATAAATACATTTGTTATTAAAATAAAAAAGAATTTTCGTATATCCAGTATTAAATAACTGTAAACAGAATGTAAAAGCCGAGACCTGAATGGTCAGCAATTGGCCGGAGTGCCTCGTCGGCGTTGATATTCTGACGGTAATGGATTGCCTTTGACTAAGGTTGAGATGCAAGTCCAAAACTGCTCGACCACAAAAATTTTGAGTCGATACGCTTCACACACCCAGGTCGAGAAACCGACTAAGACCATCTACGGAGGGGGTCGCTGAGCCAACGTGCGTCATACGTTCCCATGACGTTATTCCTCCCTCTGCCTCTTAGAATCCAAGCTGCCACGTCTTCCCCGCTCTTCTAATAAAAACGAATAGGAAAAAGAAATCGTCCTTTTTGTTGATACCATTTTTATGTCGTAGCGTGGAAACCCGGAGACGACTCAGAATTCAACCCAACGTACGAGAGAGGATCAATATGTTCGTGGCCTGATATTCAGTTATTAGCTAAGTTTTTTATATTAAATTTTAACTGTATAATGTCCAACATATTTAATATTTACTACAAAATTAACCCCATTGATAAAAAAGGTGATTATATGAAAATAATTTTTCAATATTAAGCTTTAGAGTTATTGATAGACATACATAAATTATTTATTACATCTTTTCAAATACACACATGCCTGTTAACGTATTAGAAGTAAGAATAAAAACATGTTAAGTCTGCTATGATGAATGAAGCGATTGCGCCAGTTCTGCATAAAAGGACTGAATTCAGATGCTAATTTTCAATGCAGATAGTCACTAGCCTCTCTTTTGTGGCGTCAATCTTCCAGCTTACGAACGTGGCAGATTGTCTTTCTGTCGTAGTAAAGTGTGACGTCGTCTTTTTCTATGTACCACTTCAGGACGTTGACGATCATGGCTCTCCACAATTTTTTGTCCTTTGTAACTCTGAATAAATTTTGTCTTTCTGTTCTCTTTCCTGAACTCTGTTCTATTATCCAAGAACTTATTTTCTGTTCGGTTATTATCCAAGCTCTCCTGGTCGCTCCTCCTGGGTCCAAGCGTGCCGCTCCATGTATATTATGCGTTATTTTCCTCTGTCTTCTGTCTACCCACGCTGTGTTTATCAAATTCTCTCAAGACTCTTTTCTTAAAGTCCGTTACATAAAAACAAAATTGTTCTCAATTCCCCGACCCGTTTATGTGGCACCAAGCTTCTATCACAAAAATAGCAAAAAAAAAAATATTTCAAATCATCTCTTTTTTCTATGATAAATTCTTCTCTCCGACTAGAGTTGTATTTCTTCTTCTTCTTCTGTTTAGACTGGTAGATTTCTTGTTTCAACCCAGTGGAAGATTTTTGCTTCGATTCAGTGGAAGATTTCCTTTTCAGTGGAAGATTTCTTGCTTCGATTCAGTGGAAGATTTCTTGTCTTCAACTTGGGCTGGAAAATTTTCTGTCGTCCGAGGTGAACTACTCACTCAACCTAACTCCATTTTCAGTCAATGGTTTTCATCTTTACTTGGGCTGGAAGTCCTTCTGTCTGTTCTTTTGCCCGCAAAGGGGCGAGTGAATCGGGTCTTAACCCCTGCCCGCGGTCCTGCTGCACATTTTTCAAACTTCTTCTCTTCGGCTTCTGAATTCTCATCTTCATTTGTGGCCTTTCTTGCCCGCAAAGAAGAAACTCCTTCTTCATCCGAGGCGCAGCATTCACTGGGGTCCTTATACGCCGCAACAAACCGGGGGTGGGTCGGTCGGCGTCAGGGGTTTCTCGATAATTTAAGTCGTATTAATTTTGACTTTCCATTATCGTTATTGTTTTCACCCCCATATTCTTGGTGGGGCGGCGCACAGTTCTCTCAAGGTGATCGCTCTTGTCTTTTTTCCGCAGCCCACGTCCGCCTCGTCCAACAGTTAATCGAGGTTTTCTTTCCTTCTTCTTCCGCGGTCAATTTTTCGACCAATTGTTTTGACTTAACCCTCTCCTTTTGTTGGCGGGTGTGGTTACCTCGTTGGTTTTAAAAAAAAAAAAAATCCGATTTCGCACCTTTTTGCAACTGTTGGAAAACAGCCCGCTGCTAATTAGTCTTGACTTTATTTTTCCGCCTATCTGTGGTCCAAAACAATTGCCTTCCTGATTTCAGGTGTTACTTTCTTAACGTGGGTTTCCATGCATTATGTTTCTATTAAAAATTTCTCTTTTGATAAGGAGTTTTCCACGCAAGAGTCGGTCAGAGGCCTCTGACCGACATCTGGTCGATATCATGATTTTCCCTTTCTTTCCCCTTTTGTTTTATTTTCTTCCTTTCCCCCTTTCCTTTCTTTTTTTCTTTTTTCTTTTTCTTGCTTTAGGATCGTTTAGTTTTCTTAGTGAATTATTTTCTTCTTATTTTCCGTTTTAAAAAAAAAAAAATAACAACCTGTTTAATAAACTGAATAAGAAAAAATTAACTCATATTTCTAAATGTTAAATTCTCCAAGCTTATGTGCGCTAGAATATTTCAAATGTCTCTTTTTAATGTTAAATATAAGTGTCTATTTTGTTTCCATTTTCTCTAAAATTTCGTCGTTACTCACATTTTCAGTCAATGGTATTTTAAGAATTCTTCTGTAGAACCACATTTTTGTTGCTTCAAGTCTCTCCTTCATTTGTGAGAAGATTATCCAGCATTCACTGCATTATACTAAGACAGATATTATGTAACAGTTCAATACCTTTGTCTTTGTTTCTAACGAAATTTTCCTGTTTCTTAATACTTCGCTTAACTGTTGGAAGGCATATTTCGCTATCCCAATGCGCCTTCTGATTTCAGTGTTACACTTTCCATGCATTATGTATTCTTTTAATTGATGTTTAGTCCTTTCTTCTCTCTTTTCTTCACTACCTTCTTAGCCAAAAATAATAATAATAATAATAATAAATGTTAAAGCTACTATCATATTTTTTTACCAAATGTCTGCATTTCATTTATATACGTAGGGTGGCATTCGTCTTGATAAGATTGCTCCACTGACTGACAGCTACAAATCTGAATAGAGCAGCTCTAAAAATAAAAATGTCCACCCAAAATATAGCGCTTATCTGTTCCTCTATAGAAACATGGTGGTGGTGATGAAGAGCAACAAAACCTTAAAGAAATATATAATAGTACAAGTTTGAATCATCTTCGGATGGAGGTTCTCTGACCCCACCAAGTTTGTTTCTAAAAAATGTTTAGCAGTTATAAGTTTGGTCTATGATATTGCAAAAAGACTGTCGACGTGTTTTTAGATACATCTGTCTTGCACATTCGGCAGTGCATCGAATATCGCTGCCACATCTGCTTCGGTGTATCTGCTGTGTGTCTAAAGATTCTTGACAAAAATCCAAAAGAAGAATCTGCAACGTTACCAGTCCTCACCTGGCATCTCGACTTCTGCAACTTTCCCTATCGCCGTAATGTAGCTTCCCTTTGCCTCTTCTATAAATATGTCCACGGTAATTGCTCTAATGAGATTTCCTCGTTGGTACATCGACAGCCAAAAAATGGTCGACTTTCTTGTCTTAAAATATACCGATCTTCTTTTCCAATGCATTATTCAGATGAGTCAATCGCCCACTGTAACATTGCGCAATAACAGTTTGTCCAAGTTGCAGCAATTCATAATGGAAAATTCTTTTTGAATTTTACCAAACACAGAGAATACATTTTTCTGAATAAATTTTATTAATTTTGGGATATTTGTAGCTGTCTTGGATGTAAGTACGATTTTCTCCGTTTTAGACTGTCATAATACATCATTTTCCTTCGCCAGTGACTACTTGTCAAATTAATAGGAGTAGATAGTTTTTCCTATCATCCGGTTCTAACTCTTCCTCGGTCTTTTGAAAAAGAATAGAAGTCCTTTATTTCCTGTTTAAGATTAGATTTCCAGTACCTTCTAATGTATGTTCATTCTTTTTCACTCCTTGCGTCTTACTGGCATAATCCCCTTGCTTGGGGTGAATTGATTAGGAGAAAGACTTCTTTCTGGGTCAATCAAGAAGAAAAAGTTTTTCAAAACTTTGACTGGTGTTCCTTTGTGAAAGTTCATTTGTGACTCATTTTTCTTGCTTCAAAATCTTTTTTAATGTCTGTAGATCAGGAGCTACAACTGACCGATAACACAAAAAAAGTAAACTAGAAAGACGTTTTAAGATTTGCCCAAAAGTATAAAAATATAGCATTATAAGTCTTTGCACATGATGATTTTGTTTAAGCTTAGGTGTAACACAAGGCAGAAAGTATGGGAACCCACATTAAACTGTAATATGAAACGCTTTAAGAAATTTTATCATTAAAAAAAAATAAATTCGCTAACACCTACTCTACATCAAAGTAGCCTTGTTAGGCACATATGAAAAGATTTTTAAAAGAAAATGGCAAAACCCTTGCATCATTGTTTTCACTAGTGCTGTTCAAATATTGCGAATCTTTAGGTAACACCATCGATATTCGAACCTCTGACCAAACTCTGTCATTTTAACAAATAGCTCTTCCTTCCTTTGTTTTTCTAACAATTATTAAGCAAATTATTTATAAGCCAATAAAAAGATTGATATCATTGTAAAGATAGCAAGATTATAATCAGTCATTTGTTTAACAAAATGTAACTTCCGTAGACTTTTTTTAAAAATCAAAGCTGGTATTGCTCTAAACTTTATCTGAAGCTGAGCCACTAGAAATGTATGACAAAAAAAAGATTTATATCACAGGGCTAAGATAACATCCATATTTGAAATGCCATGTAATTTTGTTTTTGAAAGGTCTGCTACCTTTCTATTTTTCGTTAAAAGAAATACCATTGATTAAAGTGTTTATCGCCTCGTGGTTTGGGCTTCTAATATATATATATATATATATATATATACTTATTCGATAGACTCTTTTGGATGATGACCTGAGTGTACCAAATTTCCTCTGGTTGAATAAAATTTAGGGAACTACATGATATAACCTTAACGCTCAGAGGAGAAATTCTGCTAGAAAACAGATGCTAGTTATGTACGTGTGTGCCAGTGTGAACCTTCGTTCATTCAAGAAAACAAAACTTATATAAATAAATATAAACACGAGAGGGGCTAAAAAGGTAGTCGACCCGACCCGACCAATTTCCCAAATTCTGACCGGACTAGAAAAATCCAGAAGGTAAACTTCTTTTTCCTTTAAATAAAAACAAAATCTTGCCGCGATCTGTTTAACTTATCTATTTTCCCCAACATGCACCCATAAATTTGCTAGTTATTTTTACTATTATGTGATGGATTCCTCAGTTCATCGCTGTTGTTTGTAAAGTGGACTTTTTTTTTTATTGACAGGAAATATATATTCCGATAGATACCGATGTTTTTTTTTTGTTTAAAAAGAAACATAACAGTCGAGTCCCCATTAATATTTCTAACATGACTGTCAGTTTCACGATAAATTTCATCATCAGATGAAATAAAACAGTTCAACAAATTCAATCATTTTGTCAACACCGACTACGACTATCACCAAAACATAGAAATAAAATCCGTAAGAATGAATTTTCGTTAGTCTTTAATCAAACTTGTATAAATGAAAAAGATGCTGTTCAAATACACAATTCAAATAATCACTAGTTTTATATATGACACTGAAGTAAGGGGAATAAGTAAAATGCTTTAGCATATATTATGCAGTTGTTACATTTTTCATTTAAATATATTTATATATTTGACAATAAATATAACTCGAATATATATATATATATATATATATGTTTTATTGTATGCTATATTTATGGGATAAATTACTCAATATCAGAGATAGATCGTATGTAAATATAAATATAGAAGAGAACATTGAAGTCAACACTTAGAGGCGACAGGCTGTTTCATGCTAGACACAGTCGTCATTCTATGAAACAGCCTTTCGCCTCTAAGTGTTCTTCAATGTTCACTTTTATATTTACACACGCTCTGTCTCTGATACTGAGCACTTTATCCTATGAATATAGCACACCTTAAGACTATATTTCTTTATATACACACGTGTGTTTGTCTCTGAAATATTATCGTTCTTGATCTGGCACCTCGGCTTCAGTCACTTCCCCACCGCCATAATGTAGCTTCCCCGTATCCTTTTCTTTAAATGTTTTCATGGTAATTGTTCGGATGAGCTTTCCTCTTTGGTACCTCGACTTTACCAATTTAAGCGCAGTACTTGATTGGTTGCTAGGTCTCATTCTTTTACATTTGAAATGGCTACATGTAAGCGTAAGTTCTACTGGTTTTTTGTTTATTTTTCTCTCCCTTTTTCAGTCAATTTTGCATTTAAAGTTTTAAAGATCAATATCATTTCTTATCCTCTGTCTTCATAATTCCTGCTCTTTTATTGTTCTCCTAATAATATTTTTTCTTCTCATATTCTTTCACACTCGATAACTCTTCTTGTGGCTTTATTACCTTACTTGGGTGAGAGGATTTTTATATATATATATATATATATATATATATATATATATATATATATATATATATATATATATATATAAATATATACGGAAAAAACAAACAAAAAATCTTATATACAATTATGGTGTTTTAATGTTAATATGTCAACGTCGGACGTTTCGGTCTAATAAACCATTTTCAGGACATATTCATAAATTATAACATTATCAATACAACATGACAAAGACGATGTACATAAGAACAAGACTTATCCAAACAGATAACTGAAAGTTTTATAAGATCAGCGCTCCGACGTTGACATATTAACATTAAAACAGCATAATTGTATATAAGGATTTTTTGTTTGTTTTTTCCGTATATATTTTTCTTCATACTGTCGGATCTATATCCATATATTTGCTTATATATATATATATATATATATATATATATATATATATATATATATATATGTGTGTGTGTGAGTAAAATAAAAAACAACAAAGGCTGAAAGAATAGGCCACGTGTTTATGCTATGTAGATATACATTTTTTTTTTTTGTCTGACTATTTTCTGTTCTTGCGTTATACGCTCAGTTGCACCATCCAAAATAAATTCCAGTTATCCATCTTTTGCCCTGGGAGTGTTTCAGTAATTCACTTTCACGATATCCCCTACTTCTGAGTACAAATCATTTCACCTACTTGCCCCATAGGGGAAAAGTTCACAAATTTTATTTCTTCAAGTACAGGAAACTGTCCGCTTGTTATATTATACAAGATAAATAGCTATTATTCGGATCACTAGATAATTGTTTTTCCACTCCTACTTATTGTTCTATGTTATACCGTTAAGTCTTTTCTCGCTGTCAACTGTTGGGCTTGAAAATAGTTCTATGTCCAAATACTGTTATATCTGTGACCAGATACTCTATAACTATGTTGTCAGCTGTCATGTTTAGAGAGTTTTTTTGGGTTTTTTTTTTCATATATTTTGTATGATATAATTCATCTGCATGAAGCCATTTTTTTCTGTTTTTCGGCAAAATTTATTGACAGTTGCAAGGGACATGATGAGGTGGAGAGCCATGATCGCCTAACTTTTGAAAGGATACAGCACATAAAAGAAGACGATTAACAGTTTGATACGAAGACATGATCGCTATACATTGGATTGTTACACCCCAGTAAACGGAGTAGTAAATTTTAAACAATAAGCTCAGTTTGTAAATTTGTTACTAAACCTCGTTGTGCCTGACTTATGGTTGTTGCAGGTGATCTCATTCAATCTTACACTGCATCCAATAACCATAATTCATATAGAACTCGTAGGACACACGTGACACCCAACACATACGGTTTTATATCCATTGAAAGTGATGAGATAAAGAGGTAAGCAGTTGTAGTCGTCGTACAATGCAACAACTATCCAATACGAATGTTGATAATTCTTACGAATGCAGAATTTAGTGCAAGGATTTCAAATTTCCAATATTACAATTACTTTATTACAAATGAATATTTAATCATCTTGCTAATTCCATCATTTGTTTGCACGGAATACAGATATTTTTTTTCTAGAATAACTTGTGTTCCTTAACCTTTTTTAAGCAACGGCACACCTGGGAGCAAATGAAAATATCAAGGCACACTTAACAAATATTTTAAAGTACATACAATTAAATTTTATGAAATAAAACCATGTATTTTTCTAAATATACGCACAAATATGAACTTGCTTTATTTCAATGCTTCTGTTCAACAATTGATTTAGTGTGAAACCTGTGTCTGGTGTCTTTTCGCGATTTCTTCAATGTTTAGTCGAATGTGCTATAAGCAGACCTTCATTTCTTATTCATTTGAGTGTACTCTTTCTTGCTTTTTATTTTTGATGTTATTTAGGGTTGACAAGCTCAATTCTCATAAATAAGTAGAAAAATGCAATAAAACTGATAAAACTTGTTAAGCTAATGTTGAGTATTTCCTTTTGTACTGAAATCCAAAATGTATCAATGGGTATCGTCGAATGCTTTATTTTGAGCTCTCGATCGCTAGAAATGGTGGTCATTTCTTCTTCTTCACATAACAGAAGTCCAATATTAGAAGGAACATTAATGAAGGTATTTTGAGTCCTATCATACTTTCGCGGCACACTTAAGAGGATCGAGCGGCACATTAGTATGCCGCAGCGTTGAGTGTTCCTGAGCTAGAGAGACTGATATAAACAGCGTGAGCATAGATATCAACAGTGCATGATGACTGTTAGTTTCGCGACAAATGTGCTCATCAGACCATGTGTTACTCCTGTGGACTCTCTGGGATGGCAAATTGAAGTGGGGGGGACCCTTATTTTCCTCTTTTACTTTCTTTTTCTATTTCTTGTTAAGACTAACATAAAAGATTATTTATTTATCCTGACTTTAACAAAATATACAAATTCAAGGTTAGGACTATAAACAGTTTTAAAATATTAACCCTAAAGGCAAAACTGGGAATAATCGATTTCCCCACTTCCTTCATTTCCCATACACCTCCAGCGGACTAATATATATATATATTGCTTTTAGCATGAAACAGCCTGTCGTCTCTGAGTGTTGACTTCAATGTTCACTTTTATATTTACATACGCTCTATCTCTGATATTGATCACTTTATTCCATAAATATAGCACACCTTAAAACTATATTTCTTTATATGAGAGAGAGAGAGAACTGACACAAGAGTAACACATAGTGTAATGATTGATGAAACGAGAAACTGATGATCACCATGCAGTGTTTATTTTTGTGTTTACTGTTTACATTTACAAACGCTTTATTCCCGATATTGAGTACTTTCCCGTCATAAAACCCAGCAAATGTTAAACAATATAATTATTTATATGCTCTTTTCTACATATATCCCTATTTATCTTTCTCTCGCACAAAGGTTTTATTGGGGAGTATCAATTTTTCTGAAATTGTACTGTGACAGAATCCGGATAATCTAATCAATATCCACAGAGCATACTAAACATTGCTAGTGCTTATCTGGTGAGATAGCGACACAGTTAAGGCCGCATACATAAATCCTATGAATTCTAATCCGATAATCACGGTCTTAATTGTAAATGCAGACTTTATGGATACTTTCCTTTTAGAAGATATTTTGAAATCCAACATGGCGCCAGTGCGGCATAATTCCAATGAGAGATATTTTCTTTTATGCCTGAAAACATTAATCTAATAAATGAACTGATCAAAGTGAATAAATATTTCTTTAATCTGTAAATACCTTTATGTAGATCCAACCAATTAAGTCAAACAGTTGAAAATATTATGACTTAAAATATATGATATGCTTTTTCGCATGATTAGATTATTTATATATGCTGTTTAGTGAAACATTATGGATAGGTCTGTTGTATTATTCTAAACGTTATTGTTACAAAATAAACGATTGCAACTCAAAATGCACAGAGGAAAACAAATTTTTACTACGTTACTTAAAAATCAAAAACTAAAAACAAATGAGTATAATAAATGAATCCAAATCAATAGATAAGTAAATAATTTAAAAAATTAACAAACTACGATTGCACGCCTAAACACTAGTAAACGTAATAACAATCAGCAACAAATAACAACGCAATTAATAATAAAGTCAATCACAAGCCACAAAACTGCATTCGGATCCACAATTAATTCCACTCAATAGACCCTAGAATAATTTGAAACATAACCGTTACCTCAATACAACAGACCTGCCGATAATGCATCACTGACCAGCATGTACAAATAGTCGAACCCAAACAAAAAAACATAGCTGTGTGCTGATCTGAATGTCTACTTTTATATTTACATACGCTCTATCCCTGATATCGAACACTTTAACTCATAAATATAGCATAACTTAAAACTATATTTTATGCGTGTGTATATATATATATATATATATATGTGTGTGTGTGTGGTAAATACATCTTTACGAGCATCAGTTTATTAATATCAGTTTTATTGTGAAAACCTTGACTAGCGTAATAACATCTCACATAATGTATTTGAGAACTCCAGTTCTTGTAAAATCCTTGAAGCACAAAGACAGACTAAAGAAATAATGAGACAATAATTTGAAATCGTGATGTTTTATTTGCTTGTGGATAAAAACGTGGAGGAGCTAAAACAATTAGACAAGAGTTTTATTCATTTTTTAAAATAAAGGAAATGATAAAAATTTTACACTGACGTATAAATCATATTAATTTTAATGTATGTATATTGTATGTAAACGATAGGTTCCTAAAAGGAATTTAACATTTAGACAAATCGTTTTACTCCGAGAGAGGTTTCCTATATTGTTTTGCAAATCTGTAAGAAAAATATCAGCACTGATTGCATCGTGAATCGAGTTAATCATTTTTAATTAGATTATTACAAATATACGCAATTTATTTCGTGTTCAGTTCAAAAAAAATATGAATGACAGGCAGTCCAAGAGTAGGAGAATTCTGAATTCAAAACTCTGGAGAATACAGTAAGCTATGGGAAACCATTCCACTACCTTTACACGAACGTCATGTTGTCCGGATTTGAACCTAGCTAAAAACATTGTGACGTCGTGAGTAATACGAGGGTGAGCAGAAAAGTTCTTAGTTTATGCAAGATTTTCACAGAATGATACTAGTCATTCCTTCATACTCAATTAACTTTTCAGAACGCCTTCGTATGGCAATTCGTGGTATCACTGGTCAAATATACACAAAGGGAAATTGTTACAATGTTTTCACGTCTGAAGAGTCAGAAAGCAACCAAATTCGAGTAGCTAGTATTTGAGTTTTAAATCGTTTTATTTCTTAAAATTTATTGAGATTTTATTACTCTGTGATTTATATTAGCTCACACTGAACACTTCTTCGCCTCGTAAAATTATTGAGGTTGTGTGGCTGGTTCACAGGACTACTAGTATTGCTTATTGGGCTACACACACACATATATATATATATATATATATATATATATATAATATTTGTGTGTGCGTGTGACAGTTTTCTGCATCACTTGATCAATAAGGGAATTGTTCATCTCTGTAATAAACTCTTCCGTCAATGTAAAAGTCATAACCACTCAACAGCAAATAATTTTTATTTGCTTAGTATAAGCTCAGGGCGTACAAAACGTGAACAAAAAAAATAATGTAGAACGACATAAATTTATCGATATTTTACAAGTACATTTTAATTATTTCGGTATTATAGTCGTTTATTATAGCTTGAGTAAGCTAATAAATACCGAGAAAACGATATCAATCATAGCATTGTTTTTCATTAACCTATCAAATAACCTAAAAAATATCAACTTCGTTTGACCACAAATAAACGATATCCAACACTGTTCCCGCGAAAATAACTTCACGAAACTACAAATTATCAATCATTCATTAAAATGTGATGCATAACTGCCACTTTGTGAATGGAGTCTGGACTGTGCCATTGTCTCCCGTGGGGCCTCTCAATGCCATGATGAAGGGTACAGTTACGACCCCCCACCAAAAATTCATTTTCATTCCCTATCGTCTACAGGATGACGGAAGTGAAGTATTCCACAAAATAGCGGAGAAGATTGATGATATCCACTCTGATCATTCCTCAGCTAGCATTCATATTTTGAGCCGGCTATAATATTCACCACAAAGAGCGGTAAGTTCACTCCAACAAAACCAATGAAGATAGATACTGCCGGGACTTCTTCGCTTAAGAACCGACACGAATCGTAAATCCTCCTTGTGTTCCCGATATAACAGGACACCACGCGAACCTCTGAGACTTCTCCCTCACATTCGACGCCTTAAAATGTTCATCTGAAGTGTTACCACCCCTGGAAATTTTAGACGATTCATTGGCCAGTGTTAAATTTGATGCCAAACCAAAAGAACCCCTGATGTGCCGTTTCTTAAAACAATTTTTCGGTACATCCAAAATGATTGTAACAGCTTCAGATCATATAGGGCGGAAGCTCTTCTCTCTGCATTCTTCAAATGTATAGCCTCCAAAGCTGGCGCCCTCATCTCTGAATAGATCCTTTCTGGCATGGAAAATTTTATTTCCCAGAAAAATAATTCCAACAAAAACCGAATAGCCAGTTCTGGTCCACTCCTGAATGTGCTGCAGCCATTGCTCACCATAATTATTACTACAATATCTATCAGAGGGAATGGTGTAATGGGAACTTTGCTGTATTCCGAATTGCTTGCAATCATTGCAAGGAAGTTCTAAAGAAATATAAATTGCAGCTATGTACAATCAGTCCAAGGTCGAAAGGAAACTACTTGGATCCCGTGAGTTCTAAAAAAATCTCTAACAAAATTCTCAGTAGTGGCAAAGCGTGCTTATTAAAATAAATGACCCGAGATTATCTGCTCGCCAATTAAGGCAAAGCTCTTCACTACGATGCTTGCTTGTAACACCACGTTAGACAAGGGTCATCCCCTTCACACTCCCTCTCCATCTCAGGGAGCATAAATTTAGTAATATTTCTATCACAAGCCGAGAAGTCTCTAAACTTATCAAAAACCTTGATCATAAAAGGGTTAACGGTCCAAATAAAATCCCAATCGTTTTCCTTAAGAATATTAACACTGAATTATCGCCGATCTTAACAAAATTGTCTAACCACTGCCTGAAGAAGAAATCCTTCCCAAGTCAGTGGAAGGTGTTAAGTGCATGCCTTGTTTTCAAGAATGCGGTTGAGCGCTCATCCCCTTTTCAGTATCAGATCATTAGTCTTATCAGCTAAATTTTTGAGATTATAATCAACAAGAAAACTGTAGATCACCTCAACAGGGACAACCTTCTAGAGCGACAGACGATACGGATTTTGATCGTTTCAGCCCACTATTAATATCCTATCATTACTCACAGAATCAGTAAATCATTAGATGATAAATACATCACTAAGATGATTGCATTAGAATAATCGAAGGTTTGGAATAGTGGGTTGCTACACAAGCTCTCCAGGTATGGAACCACCGAAAGAGTCTTTTCAATTATCAAGTTCTTCCTAGCAGGAAGGTAGTTAATGCCAGTCGTCTGAGTCCCTTGAGATCAATGCAGATTGCTCTGAATGCTCGTTTCTCAGTCCCACTCTCTTTCTATTTTAAGGATCTGCCTAAGAGTATACTGTTTTTTTTTTTTTTTTTTTTTGTAAATATCTATGCAGATTATACAACGGTATATGGGTTCACCTCCAAAAATTTAGATAAGTCAGTTTTGTGATGTCAACGAACACACGTCGCCACTTTTGTGATGTAAACGAATGCTCGTTGTAGTAGAGACTTTGTAATTGCAGATACAACTGTAGTAAGGCCAGTAAACAATACTAGTGTCAGACGCCTTCGAATAACACTCGCACTAATAGTACTTGTTCGATAATATTCACTCGAAATGTAATCACTGAAGAGTAATCCGTGTAGTGATCAGTATAGAGAATAGTATAATGAATAGTATATAGAGGATAGTGTAGAAAGAGTGATCAATTAGACGCCACGCTAATTCCCATATATACATTTCCTTTACTTTCTACTTATTCAAAATGGAATCACCTCCAGTGTCAACAGCGACACTTTATTCCTATATAACTGTCTGGCATCTGATCTCTCCTCTAACTTAGCTCTAACAACTCAACGGAGCAAAAACTGGCTGGTTACATTCATTATCTTAATAACCAAAGTAGTAACTTTCCATCATCACCGGGCAGACTCTGAATTTTCGTCTATCACAACGAAGAGGTGTTCTCTCAAGGCGGCCCATTGCCATAAACACATATTGGGAATTGAGCTCTCTCCAGGTCTCAAGTAGAACTGGTATATACGATTGTTACGTGTTGATAATTGTAACAAAGGAAAAAAATGATTTACCACAACACAGAGCTAAATCACAAACAAATATTTAATTTACTAAAACAGAACATAAAATATATACAGGATAAACAATTGTGGCCTACAAAACAGAAAACACAGAGTTACTTGCAGAGTGTTACGAGAAAGAAGGAAAGGGAGTCAAATATCTTTATCACTTTAGGGCTAGTGAAGTAATCTAAGTGCTATATTTGGAAATCCCCAAAGGTGTGTAAATAAATATTAATTTTTAGTTTGGTCAATGAAAATTAGTCAAAATTCTATTTACCAAATTTGTTCCATGAAATTCTCTTTTGGGTTTTTGTTGGTCGGCAACTTTTTATAGAGATTCTTTCGGCTGCATATATATCCTTGAATCAAAAGCCGGAGTTGATAACAGCAGAAATTCTTTTCACCAACTGACAACCATTTTCCAAAATCCCATTTTTATAGGGGCTAACACCTAATTTGCATATTTGTAGATGTTTCTCGAATCATCTAGATTTTTCTCAAATATACTAGAATGATCTAGAATCTTCCAAACATTCTATTTCTAATTTCTCTATTTTACAACTACTTCATGAATTAAAACTTTTTTGTAATAACAAGTAGAACTAAATGGAATCCCTTATTATAGAAATGCATCCTCGTAACACGATCCATAACTGAAGTGCTGGGAAAATGGTCGGTTTCCTGTAAGCACCAGACTCCTCCTATGCTCTACCTTTACAAGAGACAAATCTGTCCGAAGTAGATATGCACATTTTGAGAAACGAACGTAAGAATGCTAATATCTAATTGCTTTTGAACAGTCCTGTCATACCTAGGCTGCCTATGCCAAGTGTTCACTTTCCATTCTTGATGGCCTTATGGAGAATGAATTATTTTCCGCTTTACAACACCTTTCCCCACTGATGAAACGTTACAAGCCTCTCGCTAATCTATCGTTATTTACATGTAAAATATTCAGGCAAACTACATCATTTAGTTTCACCATCTCTAAATCTGACAGCTAAAACCCACCGCACTGTGTATATTGAGGTGAACCACTTTATTCTCTTCGTATTCCATTAGTGTGTAGTAAGTTCTACTCGAAAATCTTCTTATGAATCGCTTCTTTGTGGAACAAACACGCAAGAGTATACTTTACCGTTTAGTGCAATCTTAATCGGTCTAAACTGTTATCGTTCCCACATATCCTTATAAAGTGCAACTCCTATTTCTTACGCAAACATCTTCAATAACCCTCTACCACGAGTGGCTCTTGAACTTTGGATAGGATGAACATTAGTAAAAAGAACAAAAGTAACTTTCCCTTATTGTTGTCCAAAATCACAGATATTTATTTTTAATTTATACTGATCTCTAGAGAAAGAAAGGAAAATAAACTGGCTGTATGGGGATTTTCTAAATCTAGCTTATCCGTGGCACAAGGCCAAAAGTATGGAGCACCCACTGGGGATCGAAATCGCTACTCAGTTGTAATTGTTCTAGCGGGATAATTACACCACGTTGACGTGCCCAAAAAAATGGCTGTTTGGAGAATAAATACTTTTTTTCAGTAACTTAATGAGCCATCCACTGAAAAATCATGGTTGAACACCTCTTTGTAACGTGACCGGTGAGCTTGATTATTTGGTTCCGTGATCAATTGTCAAGGGTTTCAATCCATCGGAGTTGATAATCGTTGTGAACTACTTTCATAACACTGAAACAACTCGTCGATCGCATTCAAACATTGTTACCTTTATTTTTTTTTTTTTTTTTTTTTTTTTTTATTGAACCTTGTCGGGACCAACTCGCATCCGAGTATCTGGATCATCATCCTCTCTCCCTATTCCCTTTCTCTCCCCTGGTGCCGGTAGTGGAGATGCCTTTGAATCAAAGAATTTGATGTAACCATTCGTGGGAATCTGATTTTGGTGGACAACTCTGGGCGCGACGGAGAAGCCCACACCCTTGGCCAGAAGCTCCTCCGTTACGGCTCAATTTATTGAACCATTGCCGTTTTGATGTGAGATCTTTTTACTCTGATTTCTTGCTTAATATTTAATGGATTAACTCCACATTTTAAAGCGTTTGAGTTCAGACCATAATACCCTAACTGAAATGATTCCTCATTTGCAAAACAGTTTAGAAACGACAAAGACGACAAGTAATCGTTCAGAATGGTGACACAAAGCAAGACAGTTAAAGCGCCAATGTCACCCTCATGAAACCCGCGCTAATAATGTCACAAATCACCCCGTACAAAATATAGCAAGTTTAATATACGATGGCGTGCTGACAAATTCTCAGCCTCAGCAAGAAGCGATCAAAAAATAAATGTCTGATTCATTATTTATTTATATTTCGAGAAGTCGATTGTCCTCTGAATTTTTCAGCATTTCCTCGTTCTTGGTGCTAACCAAAAGTTAGCTTACAACGAAATATTAGCTTAATTAGAAGTCTTTATATCCTGCTAGATTGGTTTTCAAGAGACTTGTAAATATCCAGGGATACAATGGAAACGCTGGGTATACGTGTGTGTATAGATGGAAATCAAGACTACATGCTGATTGACACTTTCACGCCTCGATCGGTGTTCAAACCATATGTCGCTAATTGAGAGGGTTCCATATGTAGGACGACTAAGGGGGAGGAAGGAAGAACCTACTCTTTCACTTAGAGTTAAAGCCTTGGGTTCATTTATAGTCATAAACTTCAGATTGCTTTTTTATTTATATATTTATTATTATATATTTCTTTTGTATATATATATATATATATATATAATAAAAAGAAAGAACATTAAGATATAAAATCCGGTGTTCTTATTGATATTTTTATTTTTACAAAACAGTGCTCAATGTAAATTTACAGAGCATAAATATTATAAATTAAATGATTTAAAATATGGTTTCCTAGCTACACGGGAACTACCATGTTTCAAAAACCGAAGCTAAAAACTTCAAATTTAATTATATAATTAAATTAAATTAAAAGCATTAGTTGAAGATGAAACAGAACTAATGCTTTTAATTTAATTATATAATTAAATTTGAAGTTTTTAGCTTCGGTTTTTTGAAACATGGTAATTCCTGTGTAGCGAAGAAACAATATTTTAAATCAGTTAATTTATAATATATTTCATTTGTATATTTTTCTTAGTTTTTTTTTTTTTTCTATTAGAAATAAAGATTAAGATTTAGGTGATGTGATTTTTTAGTCATGGTGTCGTTGTAGGTAGTGTAGTTTAAATTTGCTTTCGCGTTTTAATTTAGAAATGGGGCCCTGTTTGTCTTTGAGGAGTTTATCTTGTGCTGAGAAAAGACATGTTTTTCTGTCCTTTCGGTAAGCACTAAACTGTTTTAAGATAACGGTTTTGATTCCTATGTCAACACCGACTATATCTATAAATGCACTGTTTGATATTAAGCACTCTACCTCCATAAATACAGGAGATTTTTTCAGTATCTTGTGATATATTGTGTGTCTGTATTTTGGTAGCATGTTTTACTTGTGACAAGTTTCATTGAATAATTTAGACAAGTTTTGTCTGCTTATTTTAAGTAGGATCCGTTCATATTCTCGGATGAGCTTTTTAGTGTCGGTATTAAAAGAAAAAATTACGGAGTTGATACATATTGTTTTATTCCGAATACTTTCGACATTAACACAATGTCATCCTCGGGTGTGTTAAGACAAAAATGTAGTGTTCATTATTTTCAAAGACGAAACTGCTATGTCCATCTGAAAGTTATAATTTTACATGTGAAGCGAGGACCACTAATTTGTGTGCCATGCGGTGTATGTTCATACTCTAGGCAGGTAACTATTTATAATGTGCGAAGAGTTTTTCTTTTTTAAAGAAAAAAAATAGTATGAGAAACTATTAATATAGACCTTGATATTTTAGTCTATCTATTGTAAACAATTTAGAACATTTATGCACTATTCATAATTAATTTTGTTAAGGTTTGGTTTCAATTTCTTTTAAAAGCAAATTGAATATAATACTACTTCAACTAACTCCAAACATATTAATCTTCTATATCGTAATCAAATGAATTCTAATTATAAACAAGACGAAAATATCCGAAAAACATAATAAATACTAACATATCCACCACTGATGCTAGTAAAAATATTAAATTATATACTACACTAAAACCAGTATATCCAATTTAATCATTCGTAATGACTCTTCCCCACTAACCAATGTGTAGCAGAAAGCCAACATTGAATATAAATTTAAATGTACTCTGGAATATTTTATCTCCAACGAAATAAATAATATTTATGTTGGCCATACTACAACCACGTTGTCCGGGCGGTTGATTTTTCATTTGAATGATATGTCTAAAATATCTAAACATTTACAATAGCATACTTGTCCACATTAGAAATTAGAAAAATTCTTTTTTGAAAATACATTCATACCTTTTATGAAAATAATAAACATAAACTAAAAATCCTTGAAGCTTCTATATCAAAAAATTGAAACCAAACCTTAATCTCTGGGTGTGAAAGAATTCTAAAACAGAAACCTTATTTAAAAAAAAACCTGGACAATAGAAGAATTATCAAGAAGTTAACGATTTACACTGCATTTAAATTTTTGAAGATCAAAGTTCGGAAAGCTATAAATCCAATTCTTCTCCCCCTACCTATAGGTTATTTAGTAGGTCTTGTATCACTAAATCATTATCGCCAAAAACTTCTTACAATCTAAAAATATTTTCAGGCTTTAAATAACCTGCAAAATGTTGACAAACCGTAGAAAACAAATCCGTCATAAACTATCATGTTCTGCAATCCACACAAACTCGCTAAGTAGTTTACTCAGTGTTTTCCCCTGCTTATTTTGTCTTCAATATGTTCTGTAAGTGTTAAATTCTCTCGACTCTCTTTTACCATTTTTTTCCTGGAGACATTGAGGTTCTGATTCTAATTCTAAGTGTTCTTGCTGATTTTATTTTCCTTAAGTTTTCTTCGTTATAAAAAGTATTTTGTTCTGATTTGACATCCTGCATTCGTTCTCTTTTCGTATTTTGATGATATATTGTATGCAGCCGCCTATTATCTGATAGAACTTTGGATTAGAGTATGTACGCATCTATATATGCAGATTTCCGTAAAAAAGTACGTTTTCATTTATATTTAATGAATCTATCTTTGTACGATACCAGGTTATTATTAACTGAGCTAAGTTTATTGCTTCATAGGAAAAAAATAATGTAACACAAAGAGAGGAACAAGATCATTACACTAGTAAATGGCTCGCGAGATGCTGTGGCTCAAATAAGTGAAAGAATATTTTTGTGTCAGTCTTCCAAAGGATAAAGTTATGATTGACTTTAAAATCAGCATTCCAAATCCAGATCTCAAAAACCGATAACTGCCACCCTTGGTTAATACACGACTACGTCTGCTACGTAAGTCTCAGGTGTTCTTGTTAATTATGAATGTAAGTGCAATCGGTGAAAGATGCCAATACAATTACAGTTCCTAAGTCAGCCACGGTAATAAGTTCAAATGTAAAATAAATCTTTAAGTGCAAAAATATAATGTCTGTAATATGAGTAGATAACTTATAACAAAATAATGCCTGAATGAAAGAAATTATCCACGTAAAGGTAAGGTTGTCAGGTAGGTGACCTTACTGTTCAAAAGCAATTAGTTATTATTCATTGGTATGGGAAATAGATATTAGCATTCTTACGTTCGTTTCTCAAAATGTGCATATCTACTTCTCTCTATAGTGTACACATATTTGGCACCTACCATAGCGTTATGGTTAACGATGTCATACCACAAACTATTATTAGTGAATTCGATCCTCATTGGTTTCTCTATATAGGTGGCTTTTTACTGAAATTAAGCTACCGTAATTTCTCGAAAATAATACGCATTTTTTTTTTTTTACTGTAAATTACAGGTGATAGTAGTGGTGCGTATTATAAATAGGTTAAAACAAAAATATTTTTCACTATTGATTTATAATAATACATACTTGTTCTAAAATAAAGGTTATTATCGCAATTTTTATTTTAAATCCAACAATAATAATTGTAACATTTTTTGCCAATAAATTTGTTTATCAGTAACCGCATATTTTATTTGGCGAAAAGATAAAAAAATCTATAAAAAGGCCAAAATATCGAAGAAAAGAGGATATCAAGTTATTGAAATTTTAATTTTCATCATCATGACCACCACTTTCTATTATAGAATCAATATGTAAATTGTCATTAAACAAATTATCATTCACAATATTTGTCCTGTTAAAAATTATCTTCGGCGCCTTCATTCTCTGAAGATGACATCCTTTGGGATGGCTCTGAAGATGACATCCCAAAGGATGTCATGTTCAGAGCCACCCATGGCTGTCGTAAGACAACACTTAAAACGTCTCTTTATAACATCCCCGCTGACGGATTCACATTTTGACGGTAAAATAAAATGTTATATTTACCGGTAAAACCGCTGGTAATTTTCAACATTATTTTACCCGCTTAGTTTTGATTTTATTCTTAATGTCAAGGTCGACAAAATGTCTTCGTAATTATTTAAAAAAAAATTTTTTGACAAGATTTATAGATGCGTATTATACATAGGGATAGATATATTTCTTAATTTTTGGATCATTTGTTGGGGGTGCACGTTATTTATTTGTGTATATTATTTTCGAGAAATTACAGTAAGTAATAAAAAAGCGGTTATTTTGCCACAAGCAGTACATTCGTTTGTGGGGCCCCTACATTAAAACAGACACAGAAATAAAACTGCAGAAACTCCCATAAAAGGTAATGAAAGAAAGCGAGAAGAAAGGACTAAATATCAAGTGTAAGAAGATAGAATATAAGCAAGAGGAGCATTCCAAGATGAAAATTATAAATTGCATTTTGATTTTGTTTCGCGGCATATCAACTTTTATGCGTTATTTGATACCGGAATCTAAATATTTTGAACACAATTTTATAACTTCAACTATAGATAAAATGTATTGTTGGCTATTTTGTTATAAAATCTATTGTAGGTGATTCTATAAATATACATCGTTGGTATTTTTTATATATAATAATGTCTTGCTGGTATTTTTACTCTAAAAAATATATTTTTATATCTATATCATGGAGAGTTGAGTTAAACAGAAATAACTGAAACATCCGGAAAAGGCATGACACGTGGAACTAGAACAATCTACTCCGATAGACGAAATAAAGGTTTCAGTTCGAAATTCCAATCACCTGAAGAAGGCCGGAGCGTAAAACAGCCGAAACGTTGTGAATATGGCAATGAAGATGAGGATAACAGTCCGAATAATGTAAATAAAGTATATATTTTTATACTTTCATTGTGTTTGGGGAGGTTACTATTTGCTTATAGTTGGTGCCCTAACGGATGCTACCACCTCGGATTAGGATGGACCTGAAACGACAACAGTTAAGTGGTTCCACACTTCTGAAAACCTACGATCTCCCGATCAGAGGCCTTGCTGCCGGATGTAGTTTATCGTCACACCCAGGACTAGACAAATTGGAGACACCAAAACTAAGCAACTACAAAAATTTAAATATCTAGGAAGTGGTTTAAAAGGGGGGCGGAAAATCCGACACCGAAACTTGAAGGCACATAGGAATAACAAAAAATGTCTTCTAAAGCTAAGCAAAGTATTAAGAAACAGAGGAATTTCGTTATAAACAAAGAAAAGAGTTCTTAACTGATAGGTAATATCGGTCGTCTTAATGCGAGTCAATCTCACAGACGAAGAGAACACTTGAGGCAACAAATGTTTCTAGAGAAGGATATTGAGAATAACATGGACTGAACATGTGAGCAACGATGAAATTTTAAGGAAAATGGAAACAAAAAGGACATTTATACTTAGCATCAAGAAAACTGTTGAAATTTCTCGGACACATAATGAATGTAGAGAGCTTGGAAAATTTGACATTGACATATTGAAGGAAGAAGTGAATAATCTACCTAAATGGCTGGTAGAACAGGTTTTAAGAAAGATAGCAAAAAGAGCGCGAAAGGAGAGGAAATTATATAGTCATGATCACCCACGTCCTGAAGGAATACGCTACATCGAAGATCATCATATTTGCTCAGATAGAGAGGCAGATAATTCGTAGCATCTCGTCTCCCAAAACAGTTGCCTCTTATTAGGATTTCGTGCTTTCTAAGTTCCCCTATATTTTTGAAACTATGGAACACTGAACTAAGCAAAATTAATAATTAATGTAGAGCGGTCACCGGTTAGCCCCTTTTTTTTTCTTAGCCAAATAACAAATATTAGCAAACCAGATTCGCTGTAGTGGGTTCGATCCTCTCTAGGTTCTTCATACCTGTAGCTTCATGTACTTAGCGCCTCCCTATGGAGCAACAGTTAGCAAGCTAAAGACGCCAAGCATTTTTACAATCCTTGCTTGGTTTTTCTCGTTTCAAGCCTAGTTGATCCTGGTTCTTATTTCTTAAACTTAGCATGGTTTAGCACAAGGCCACAAGTATGTAGCACATAGTGAGGATCGAACTCACTACTCAACAGCAATGACCAGCCAGACAAGATCGTTAACTAATACCCCCTGAGGAGCCCTGTACATATTGTTTACTAAGAGAGGGCAACCAGTGTGAATCAAACTGACTGAAGTTTGAGAAAGTAACTTGTATATAGAACTACTCCACAACGGATGTCCATACTGCGCGCTTTATCAACGATACACAGAAATAAAGGGTTTTTCATTAAGACGGATCAAAGTCAGCAGTAAATGAATCGGTGTTATTGGTTTGGTTTGTTTTACGGCATATGCCCTCAATGGGTTATTTAATGCCGACAAAAGTTTTATTGCTGGTAATAATTTTTGCTGTCAAAAATGCATTGCTGTTAATATTTTGTATTGCCCCCAAAAATGTATTGCTGGTATTAAAACCTATTTTTACACTTATATAGTGTTTTGACCCCAGTTTAGGGGTTAACTATTTGCCCATATCTGGGACCCTAACCCTAATTTTTTTTTTTTTTTTTTTTTAAATTGTATTTCTGGTAATATTTGTTTTTTCCAAAAATCTATTTCTGGTAATGTTTTTTTCTTGCTAGTAATATTTTTTTTCCAAAAATGCATTGCTGGTAATAATTTTTTAGAAAGTATTTTTGGTATTAAAATCTATTTTTACATTTTCATAGTATTTTGAACCCACTTTGGGGGCTAACTATTTACCCATAGCTAGGACCCTAGCAGGTGATACCACCCCGAGTCAAGGTGGACATGGGAACGCAAGCAGTTAACGGGTGGTTCTACGCTCCTCAAAACCTTGATCAGAGGCCTTGCTGTTGGACGGAGTTTATCGTCTTACCCAGGACGCAGTGTTATTGGTGAAAATGTATTTATTTCTCTATTGGATCATGTTGTTTATCGCCTAAATATCCGCCAAATCTGAAAGAAAAGAATCATTAGAGGCTTAAACTTAATTCACATTTAAAATCGATCCTAGTTATTGGAACAACCTAAAATTAAGTTTATTCAAATTAAATGTCTGTATTTTGAAAAATAAAACCCAAGGCACGCATCCGTACATAATAATGTTCGTTTTCTTCATATATTGTTATTGCTGCTATTTATTTAAAATGTGTAATTTCTGCTCAAAATTGTATATCTTTTAACAATTTGCAGGCCTATGGCAACATGGAATGGACTACTTGGATTGAATGGAGTGACTGCACCAAGAGTTGTAACCGAGGACTTTCTCATCGGAGAAGACAGTGCAAAAATTCCGTCAAGTAAGTCATATTTTTAAATCTTATTTACGCGACGGGAAAACAGTTTCAAAGGCTACCGAAAAAAATGATATCCATTTGAGTCAAAAATTAACAGAAATAATTGAAACTGATTATAATTGTTTAAAATTAACCCTGTTTATGACGTTAAGAGTGCTCAATATAGGGAATAGAGCATATGAAGATATAAACTGTTAATATAGAAATCAACGATGCCTGCTGTTCGGCAGTTTTAAGTGATTAGAGTCTGATGATCGATTAAGACGTGAAACTGCCAGTTGCAATGTAGTGTTGATTTCCATGTCTACGCTGTTTATATCTGAAATTCAAACATGTTCATTAAATCTGGATGTTCAGTGCCTGGTTGACAAATCGGTTAATATTAAGATTCTTAAAGTGCATAGGCGATACCACATCTAGGGGCAGTGAAAAGATCAGACAGGGAGGCGGTTAGAAAAAAAAAGTATATCGTCGGGAACATAAGAATCAAGAAATACATTTTTGTTTTTACGAAATCTAAATGGTTCTCATAAGGAATAAGCATGCTTTATAAAGAAGAAAATTAACGTGAGAATCATGTGTGTTTTTACAGTGTTAGATTAGTAGTTGTTTTAAATTTGATGTATACTTTATACCAAGAAAGTGTCTTCGTATGTTTCGGTGGAGTAGATTATTGGATGGGAGCCAAAGGATGTGGCCTATAGATGTAGCCGGAGAGCCAAGTGGCAGCAGCTACAAAAGCTTAAGGAACCACTAGTCTAGTATATATAGCTGACTAAAATTAATAAGAACTAATATTAGAAAATACTATCACGCTTTCAATTAATTCAAGCAGAATGTGTTTCTTTGTGTCTGATAACTAAAGTTAATCAACGTCACACATAGTTAATATTTAACTCGGTATATCAGCGCTTAGAAGACTAGGTAGTG